>CAUDMG010002736.1:706179-733679 GCA_958450375.1 Homarus gammarus | reverse complement strand
TCAAGTCAAAGACAAACTGGCCCCTAATCTGTATGGGTCTATGCCCGGGTGCAGCACACAGACATGCATTGCAGAATATCCTGTTCAATCAAAAGATAAGACACAAACAGCCTTCATAGACCTTAAATCAGCCTTTGATGTAGCTAATAAAGACATTATACTTGAGCAACTATCTAATTTGGGCATCCAAGGTAACCTTCTGACATGGATAAAGGGTTATCTGTCCAATAGGTATGCCAGTGTTCTGTTTAAGGGAGTTAAGAGTACCAGAATGAGAGCATTTGAGCTTGGTATGCCCTAGGGAGGATTGCTAATTTCTATGCTCTTTAATATACTGATGCACAAGCTTATTGCTGACATTCCAGTTCAGCCAAACGAGGCTGTAATATGCTATGCTGATGATATCTGCATTATGACACAGACCAAGCTCAGGCTCTAAGCCTTGCTGGATATATTTGCTCGGAGGACTGTGGAATGTGGTCACATAATGTCTGTTGATAAGACAAGGGTCCTCAATCCCTGTCCTGCTCACCCTCTGCCTCTGGAATTATGTAGCTCTTATAAATATCTTGGAATTTGTGTGAATGATGCAAACTTTGTCGGCAACTTTCGTGCCAACTAATGCAGCGCATTAAACCCCTCAGAACCCTTGTTGGCAAGGGCTATGGAATTAACATCGCCTTTGCTCGTACTTTCTATTTTCACTTCATTCTCTCTGTAGTTGACTATCATGCTCTCCATCTTGTGACTATTCTGCCTAAACAACTCAACAGTCGTGTTCTGACCTCACCCAGTTGTGTTCTGACCTCACTCAGTTGTGTTCTGACCTCACTAGAGGAAAGGTCACAGCAGGCTTAGCTCCCGGGGATTAATTGTCGGTAATGGCTAGTGCTACTTGTGAACAGGGCTGTGCCCTTCAGAGGGCCAAGGAAGAAATCTTGAAATTAAAGGAAGTGATAGCGAGGATGGTGGAAGAAATGAGACAAGGAAAGCCCGTGTCTGACGAAAACTCAGGCGAATGAAGGGTTATGAGGAGAGGGACGACCAAGCTGGTGGTGAAAAAACACACCAAGGTGGTGAAAAAACCCACCAAGGATACGAGAACAACAGCCAAGTGTACCAACTCTTTCAGTCCTTTGATAGACAAATTGGACATTAGCATAGTCAGGGACAAGACTGACAAGGAAGGTACGAAAACCTTAATTGTTGGCGACTTCCAGATGTGGTAAAATAAAAATTGGATGAGGGTGTGTTTGCCAGGAGCTGGGGTGTGGGAAAAAGTTGACAGGATGGACAATATCTTGTCTGGTAATGGGAACAAACCCATTATCTGCCTTAGTGCAGGAGGCAATGATATTGGCCGGTGTAGAAGTGTGGAGCTTCTTGATAAGTTCAAGGCAGCTATAGGACGTATTAGGTTGAAGGGAGGGATCCCTATCATATGTGGTGTCCTGCCTAGAAGGAGAGTTAGCAATGAATAGTTGTCAAGGGCAGTTGGTGTCAACGGCCGTCTTGACAGATATTGCAAGTCAATATCAGTCCCATTCACTGACAACTGGGACAACTTCTATGGCAGAAGGGACCTTTATGCAGTATCCCACTTTCTTATGTTCTTATGTTCTTATGTTATCTGTCTAGGGATGGGGTGGCAACCCTGGCTGGATGTCTCGAGAGAGCAGTTCAAGAGATGTCGAAGTCTTTAAACTGCTAGGAGAACATATGAGCATGGGGGTGGAGGAGACTGCAGTGGGAGAGGGTAAACAAAATGAAAGGTTACAGGGAAATAGAGCTAGGAATTATGACAAAACTAAATTAGGTAGGGAGTTAAAACCTAAACGTGACAAAGAGAGGACTCAGAACACGACTAACATAAATGTCTACTACGCAAACAGTAGAAGTATGAGAAACAAAATGGATGAAATCAATGGCGTTGGTATGTACCGAAAAATCGATAAAATAGCATTCACCGAAACATGGATAAACCTAGACTCACGTGAGTTACCTGTCGAATATCAAATTACAGGTTACAAATTATTTCATACCGATAGGCAGATTAGAAAAGGAGGAGGAGTAGCAATCTATGTCAGGGATAATCTGAAGTGTGAAATAAATAAGGAAATAAAAGCAGAGTGGAATACAGAAACAATTTGGATAGAATTAATCGATGGTAGGGAAAAATGAATCACAGGAGTAATATATAGACCTCCTAATCTTGATAGAGTTAATGAGCTACTTATTTGGGATGAAATGCACAGGGCTTCCATACATAGCAAAGTCTGTATAGTAGGCGACTTTAACTTTAGCCAAATAGATTGGATTGACCTCACGGGTAACTCAGAATCAGAGGATTTTCTTGAAACAATCCAGGACTGTTACCTAAGCCAACATATAACCGAACCCACCCGGGGTAATAATATACTCGATTTAGTTTTGTCAAACAGAGAAAACCTCATTAGTAATGTCGAGGTAGGGAACAAACTTGCTAACAGCGATCACAAAAAAAAATAGATTCCAGTTAGAATTTCAGGGCAGCCGCAAGGAAAATCCCACTAAAGTCCCAGATTTCAGAAGGGCAAACTTTGATAGTTTGAAGAGTCAGCTGAGAGAAGGGGTATCACGCTTGGGGGGTGAATTACATGACCTCACATGAGGTGACCTCACACAATGTACCCACAGAGGGCGACCTCACCTTACCTGGAGACCCAACGGTTGAGGATGGCCTAATAACGAGATCTGAGGTTGCCGAGTTCCACAACAATTTAAATAATGAGTTACTTAATGCACAAAGGCAGAACATACCATACTGTTACCGCTCATAGGAGCGTTATTGGTTTGTTGCTGGAGAAATAAACCCTCAACGTTGACGCGTACCATATAATTCGGTCAAAACCTGTTAAAGAACATTTCTCATATAACTAATGCTGTTATCTCAGGACACATCATATGAATAATACAATCAATATACAGTACATAGCCTGTTAACATCTTAAATATAACTCGCATGTTATAACTATTGATACAGGAGACAATTGGTATAATATGATCAAATTACAGTACACAAATATACTTATTAGAGTTATTTAGAGTTTCCTAGCAGATTCTAATACTTCACGATCACTCACGTTTTTGGGCCTAGTGGTCTGAACCAACGTGTTGTCTGGCCTGTAGAAATCAGTAGACTACCCTCGAGGGCAATCTCAGCCCGGAGGCGAGGGCCATATGGTTTTGTATTGAAACACCTCAGCAGATTGGTCAGCAAATTCGTTGTCAACACTATATCTCTTATCTCACCCCCCCTCTCTCTCTCTCTCGCCTAGTTTATCTTATTATGGTTATCCCTCTCTTTCTCTCTCTCTTCTAGCTTATCTTACTGTGGCGGTAACACATACAGAAAACTCAGATCAAACAACAATGACCCTAAATGGATAAATAATTATTTAAAGACTATTATTGGACAAAGGAAGGCTATAGGTAGGAGGATAAATCATGGTGAAGTCTATCTCCGAGATTATTATAAGGTATTGGCTGGAAGGGTTAAGACCGAGATTAGAAAAGCAAAGAGGAATAATGAATTAAAGATAGAAAGGGAGGCGAAGTCAAACCCCAAGGGATTCTATCAAATGTATCAAACTAAAACACGAGAAAAGATTGGACCAATACAGTGGCATACTGGCGAGCTAACTGATAATGACGGAGAAATGAGCAATAATCTGAATAAATGTTTTTAAACAGTTTTCACCACCGAAGATTTAAACATGATACCCGAGGCACCGACTCTATACAGAGATAGTGAAGAAAATAAATTAAGCGAGATAGTAGGGACTAGTAACGATGTTAGTAAGCAAATAGACAAACTAAAGCCTAATAAGTCACCAGGTCCCGATGAGATATTTGCCAGAGTATTAAAGGGATGTAAGGAAGAGCTTAGTATGCCCTTAGCAAAGTTGTTTAACATGTCCTTAAAAACGGGTGTAGTACCAGAATCCTGGAGGATAGTGAATGTATTACCGATTTTTAAGAAGGGAGATAGATCACTATCTTCTAACTACCGACCAATCAGTCTAACATTAATTGTAGGCAAATAACTGGAAGCAATCATTTCAAACACTATTAGAAATCACTTGGAGAAGCACATGATGATCAATGATTCCCAACATGGCTTCACAAGCGGGCGTTCATGTCTAACGAATCTATTAACATTCTTATCATCTGTTTTCGAATGAGTGGACGAGGGGCACAATTATGATGTGGTATATCTCGACTTTAGCAAAGCCTTCGACTGAGTCCCCCACGAAAGACTAATAAGAAAAGTGGAGGCTCATGGCATTAAAGGAGATATTCTAAAATTGATTAGGGCGTGGTTACAGGACAGGAAACAGCGAGTGAGCATTAACGGCACTAAATCCCATTGGAGCAATGTCACTAGTGGAGTTCCCCAAGGCTCGGTACTTGGACCATTATTATTTATTATATACATAAACGACATAGATATCGGCATAGACAGCAACATAAGTAAATTTGCTGATGGCACTAAAATAGGGCGTGTAATTAAATCTAACGAGGACTCCGCAAAACTACAGGAAGATCTAAACAAATTTTTTTGAATGGTCTGAAAAATGGCAGATGAAATTTAGTGTGGACAAATGTCAAGTACTCAGTATTGGAGATGTAAACAGGGAACCAGATACCAGATGAACAACGATGTTATTGAGAAATCCGACTGCGAGAAAGATTTAGGAGTAATGATAAGCAGGAATCTTAAGCCAAGTAAACAATGTGTATTTGCTCTAAACAAGGCTCATAGAGTACTTGGGTTCGTACAAAGGAGTGTTAGTTACAAGACTAGCAAAATCATTTTAGAACTATACCTTGCGCTTGTGAGACCTCACTTGGATTACGCAGTTCAATTCTGGTCACCATATTACAGAATGGGTATAGAATACTTGGAAGGAATCCAGAGGATAATGACAAGACTAATCCCAGGCATTAGGAACCTTGAGTACAGAGACAGGTTAACGCATCTTAATTTGTAATTTGCACTCCCTCGAGAGACGTAGAGTAAGGGGCGATATGATAGAGGTGTTTAAATGGAAGTCAGGGCTGAACAAAGGGGACATTACCAAGGTACTCAAACTATCCAACCAGGAGCGAACTCATAACAATGGTTTTAAATAAGACAAATTTAGATTTAGGCGCGAAATAGGTAAACATTGGTTTGGAAATAGAATAGTGGACGAGTGGAACAAGTTATCAAATATCATCAATAACCGGAATACGCTGGATAGCTTCAAACATAGGTTGGATGTATATATGAGCAATAGGGGTTTGGTGTAACTGGGACTGCCCAGTATGGGCCAATAGGCCTGCTGCAGTTTTCTCCATTCTTATATACTTATGTTCCTAGTGCAAAATGAAGCCATGCTTATCATTCTAGGATGCCCCAAAATCCACCAGAATTGTAAACATGAGGAAAGAGCTCGGGCTGCCCTCCCTATCTGAGAGGATAGCTCTACTTAATACCATGTTGTGTGTCAAAGATTTGAAGCAACGCTCTTGTGCATTATGCAGAAGACCCGACAGCCGCACCCTTATCCACTACCTCCTAAGATGTCCCCACACACAACGCTTCCGTGACGCCTGCTGGACCACCACTTCACGACCCCCTGACGGAGACACGATGATCCTCCCCACACTGGCCAGATATTATGTAAATAACATTGATTATGTGTTAAAGGAATATCCTTCCTTCCTTAGGCTTTAGCAAGCCCCTTTATAATATTTATACTGTATATACTTGTCACACTTGCCAGATGCTTCTGGTGTTATTGTATAGGGGTACTTAGTGACAGCACTTGGATACCGCTTCCTCTATCAAGGAATAAACAATTGAAATTGAAATTGAATTGAACAATGGTCCCCAAACTACAGCTCAAACTAAGTTGATGTTCTATCTAAGTTATCCCGACTATCTCGCTAACCTTCCACAAAAGACTCTCTTTGGGGCGTGGCTTCATAAAAGTGTTGCAGATCTCTTGAAACTGAATATCCCAATCACCCCAGACGAACCCATTAATGCCATTCCTCCTTGGCTGGATATATCAGTTCCTATTAATTAAATCGATGTGATGAGATGTGTCACACTAGAAACTATTAACAGACACATAGAGATTATTAAATCAAGTGAATGTTATGTTTTTACTGATGGTTCTGTGCAGACAAACACAGGCAGAACAGGCTGTCCAGTTGAAATTCATAAAGCAAAAAATTATAGTGTCAAACAAGCAACGGCTGAACAACTGGGCCAGCACAACTCAAACTGAACTAACTGGAATCTACGTAGCTACAGACTACCTTAAAAAAATGGAAGTGGGGTGATATTCTGTGACTCTCTAAGTGCTTTGAAATCAATGACCAGCCCGTCAGGTTCTATGTCTAAAGTTGTATGTGATATTTAAAGAACAACTCTCGTATCGAATTTGTGTGGAATTAGGTCATGTTGGAATTAGGTATCATGACCGTGCTGATAGACTGGCCAATGAGGCATGTAACTCTGATCTAGAAGAACTGAGAAATGCAGAGAGACCTGACAGTTGTAGCATTAGTAAATATGACAAATTATGTGACAAGAGGTACCAGTATGGCCAGCATATGGACAGAACCAGACAATGTGATGTAGTCGTGGCCAGACTTAGGCTAGGATACAGATACATTTGGCAAGTTAGTAACACTGAACCCATTCCGGAACACTCAGCATGTAAACTTTGTGATAAACCTCTAAAGGATACACTTGAACACTACATTATTGAATATGACCCTGTCAAAGACTTCAGGCCACCTGACTTATTGTATCATGAACTTTGCAATTACTATATTGAATCGGGGGTGCTTGGGGACATTCTTGCTGTTTATCCCAAATTTGGTAGCCCACACTGATTATTCTTCAATTATAATATGACGTCCAATGTATATGATCCACTGTCTTGCATGGCAGTGAACAGTGACATCGCCCACATGACTCTGACCTATATACACTGCTAATGAATATGATGTATGTTTTTTGTGTACGAACCTCTGTCCTGCGTGGCAGTGAGAAGTGATACCACCCTCAGTGTCAAGACCTGACTGAATTACTCGAAATAGTCAAACTGTACTCCAAGCTTTGTCAATAAATTTGTTAAACCTAAAAAAAATAATATATAGCAGTTGGGTAATATATAACACTGTTAGATATGTCAAATATAATATTGACGAATCAAAATTCACAACATTATAGGTACAATCGGGGTCAAAAGTCTTGAACACTTGACAGTATTTGGCATGTAAGTACCTGAAGATCTTAGTTATTAAGGAGAGTTTTATCCCATTTTGTGGTTCAGGCATAATATGCGTTGACAAGTAGTGTTATTAGTATATCCCAATCATATATGTATAACTCGGAAGTAGATGCCAGATATTGCTAAGTGTTCAAGACTTTTGACCCCGACTGTACCTATAAAGTTGTGAATTTTGATTCGTCAATATTATATTTGACATATTTATACAGTGTTTTTTAAGATCCTGAAACTAAATGCGTACTTGAAGTCTAACTGGGAAGAACCCATGACCTGTTACATTAGTCAGGGTGAGAATATCACAAGTCAATATGACACTGATTAATCCCACTCCTTTGTGATTACTCCCACTCATTTCTGATTATTCCTGCACCTTTCTGATTATTCCCACACCTTTCTGATTATTCCCACACCTTTATGATTATTCCTACTTCTTTCTAATTATTCCCACTCCTTTCTGATTATTCCCACCTTCTGATTATTCCCACTCCTATCTGATTATTCCCACTCCTATCTGATTATTCCCACTCCTATCTGATTATTCCCACTCCTATCTGATTATTCCCACTCCTATCTGATTATTCCCACTCCTATCTGATTATTTTCACTCCTATCTGATTATTCCCACTCACTTCTGATTATTCCCACTTCTTTCTGATTATTTCCACGAAGGGACACAGCACAGTGTTTTTATTTTGCCCAAAATTGACAAGTCTGAGATCTGATATTACCGGCTACCTACAGGATTGAAGGATCTCACAGCTTGAGCGTAACAAGTTGTGCAGACTTAGTAGCCAAGTCAAAACATCTTCTAGGTTAACAATATAAAATCCGGATCCCAAGAACATTAAGAACCCACTATTATTTCACTTGATAATTAAGCTACCATAACGCTACCCTGGGGTTATGAAGGTTAGGTTAGGTTAGGCTAGGTTAGTGTCAGGACGAGTAAGAACTTTAAACCTAGTTTGTTTTGGTGGTGGTTTACTTGGGATTAGTCGGTGCTTCGGTTTGGGTTAGAATTGTTTGAAGAGTTTATGTGAGAGGCAGGCATATGGGTGTTGGAACTTGGTGGCAGGAGTCACGCAGCCGATGCAAGTTAGGGTCGCCCTGGCTAGTGGAGTGTGGAAGGAGAGTGTTCCCGCTGTATTGGAATTTTGGTGATAGTGTATATTAACTTGCATCCAGTGGTCATTAGAGATATAATGGTAGGTGTCAAGTATGGTTGACTGTTATGTAAATTTAGAGTTTACGAGTGTGTTGGAGCAGAGGTGGCTGTCCGGGTGACCGGTGTTGTGGCCTAGCGGAGAGTTGCATCATGTGGTCTCACCTGCTGTTATTAGCGACATTGATAATAGTGATAACAGTGGTTACACTACGTCAGATTGTGGTAAAAGTTTTATAATTGTGTTTATATTACTGTGTGAACAACTCTACGAATCAAGGGGTAGTTTAATAATACCTTGTGGTGTTAAAGTTAGTCATTTGTGTTATATACCAATCAATTTAAATTATATATAACTATAAACGCCTTGGGTTAAGGACGTTCAGGTGACGGGCAAGTGAAAGGGAATGATTGAAACCCATCTTTTGACGCATTCAATATTTATTGATGTGGTCAAAACCTGCAGAGAACAAGGCGTTCATTATTATTACATGGTGATCTATCTGATACATAATTAATTCGTCTCACACAATTTGTCTTAATTATAATTGATTATTGAGCATAGTGACATAATACAAAGTTCAACGCTCTATTAATCTTAGCTTTGCCTCATTCTGCATTGTCTTATTATTCCAGGTTAGGCAGAAACGAGTAGACGTAATTTGTCAACAATATTTCAGTACCGAGGGGTATGTCTTCACGTATGCTATACTTACAAGTGCGGGTCAGTGCAGATCAGTATGGTGTTCCAAGAGACAACAGTACTGCTTAAATTGTCTCAGAACAAATTCTTGGACAGGATTGTGTGGGGTTTATCAGTGCGAGCAGAAGGCTGCTCCTACAGCATCACTCGAGGGCTGGTCCTTACAGCATCACTCGAGAGAGCGATCTCCTGGAGTCCAGGCGGCCACGTCACCCTTTAAATCATACATTTAGTGGCATCAGGACCTCTTGTCTGTAAACACCGCCCACCCCCCAATCTTTGTTAGGGTAAGGCAGCAGAAGCCAGCACTCACACGCCAGTACTCACTTGTCAGTACTGACGCCGGCGGTGATAACACTCCCGGCGGTGCCAGAGCCTGGCGAGGTCACAGGTCGCGTGGGCGGGGGGGGGGGGGGGGGGCCGCCACAGGAGGGGGCATCACTCGGGAGGGCGATCTGCGTCATGAGTGCCACGCCACCCTAAACTATACATTCAGCAGATTCAGGATCTCTTGTCAGTAAACACCACTCCCCCCCCCCCCCCCAGCCGCAAATTTTTGACGAGGCAACAGCAGGCTGAGAGATCCAATGTTTTTTCGGGCAAGGCAGCGATCGTCAGCAACTGACACCAGCATAATAAGCCAGCGGCGATAACAATAACTATTTGAGTATCTTAGTGAATGTTTAGATTGTTGTTTTTGTTTATCCTTTTCTTTTGTTAATGTTTGCATTTTAACAAGTTTCAAGTTCCATGGTCCCACCTAGTGTGTGAGAAATTCACATATTGAGTAGCACCCTCACAGTTAGGTTTGGTTATGCTAGGTTTGCTTTAGGGAGTTTAATCATCAAGGAAATTAAGCTGGGTTTTATCTTCATGGGATCACAAAATTCAATTATGATAACCAAAACCAATCCGTCGTAACCAAATCAATCGTGAACAAAGTGATAATGACATTAAACTTATTTAACCTTAGGCCGTCTGTAAACTTAACGTCAAGCATAGAGGTAAAAAGAGCAACTTTTTGACATGTTCAAATATTCTCATTCAGCTCTCCGAGACAAGCAGGCACACTGGTGGAGGGGCCTGAGGTCCTGTCGACCTGGTGAACCACACCAGGGAGGATGGGGTTGGTCCCAACAGACCTGGACGTTTATTGTCCAGGTTAGCAAAAACCTTCTAGAGAAATACTTGAAATGAATAGAAAAATAAAAATAAGATACTTTGGTTATATATTTAGGGATCAGGGGATAATAACAGAAATATTAAAAGGGCAAAGTTGAGGGTAGGAGGACCAGAGGAAGGCAGAGACTGGGATGGATGAATGAAATATAAACCTGGGTCCACAGAGATACAAAATCTTGGAGGATTGGTAAAAACAGCCCAAGAACGTTTAGAGTGGAGGACTGTGGTCACCAACCCTCAGATACGAGGACGGTACTGATTGTTTGATTGACGTGCCTAAAGACTGGTACTTGATAACAGAACAATCTTCCAAGACTCAATGGCAGCAGTACGATGAACTACAGGCCTTTCTCTTTTTCAGCAAAGGATAAACGACTTTAACTAACACATCTTTACGGTGGGGGGGGGGGGGGGGGGCAGGGTCGGATTTACCAATAGGCCAAGTAGACCATTGGCCTAGGGCCCACTGAAACTAATTTGTCGCGCAGCGTGCCAGCGTATAACCTTGTTTCAAGTGTACACCGAGTATTTCATTATATAATTTATATAATATATTCAAAACCATAAGGGCCCCTGTACAATAAGTATAGGGCCCGAAGTATGGGGCCCCTGTACAATAAGTACAGGCCCGCAGTGGTCTTCAACTGCAAGGCCATGGCCCACTGGTGTAGAGCTCAACTGTTGTACAGTTAATTAAACTGGTTTCCAAGCCAGAATAAAGGCTATGAATCCCCTAGCATATTATGTCTCTTGTGCAGGTCACTCCTTGAACCTTGTAGGAACATCAGCTGCCAGCAGTTGCCTTGGGTCTGTTTCATATTCCAGATTTTTGCAAGGCTGATACAACTTCTTCTCAGCCTCCACATATAGATGGGATCACTTGAAAGCTGCACTACCTGCTGAAGGGAGTGTAGTGAAATCCCTTTCAGAAACTCGCTGGAGTGCGAGGGCTGATGCTGTTAAAGCAGTGTTTTTACATTACCTTGAGATAAAGTCAGCACTGGAGAACATATGTTCTGACAGGAGACAAACTGTGGCTACAAAGCTTGAAGGTGAAGTCCTAATAAGACAAATGGAAGCACTTGAAACAGCACTTCTTACTGTAATATGGTATAAAATCTCAACAAGGTTTCATGCAACCAGCTCATCACTTCAAAAAGTTGAGACCGACCTTCTGTCAGTTGTGAAACTGTATGAGAGTTTGATCTCCTTCGTCTCAGAAATGAGACAGGGTCAGTTTGATGAAATAGAAGATCAGGCTAGGGCTTTTGCTGAGCCTGTCTACACAGAGACAACAAAAAGAACAAAAAAGAGAAAACATTTCTTTGGTGAATCAGTTGGCACTGAAACTCAACTTGATCCACGTGAGAAGTTCAAGGTGGACAATTTCTACACCGTATTAGATTGCCTTAGGAATGAATTAGAGCACAGAGTGAATGCCTACTCAGAAATAAAGAAGGTGTTTAGCTTCTTAACGGAGTATGACAGTATGAAATATGATGATCTTAAAGCCCAACTGGAATTGGTTGTCAGTACCTATTCCAGTGAACCTGGAAGCATCTGTTCTAGATGAGTTTCTGCAATTTAAAGACATTTTGTCTTATGAGTCTGACAGGTCAGTGACAAACATCTCCACTTTGCTGAGGTCCAAAGATGGTATTTTGACAACTGCCTTTCCAAACATTAGTATCCTGGTAAGAATTTTCCTTACCATCCCCATTACAAATTGTGAAGGAGAGAGGTCTTTCTCTACTCTATCTAGGGTGAAAAATCACCTGAGGTCTACCATGGGCGGGTCGTGTTGCGTCTCTGTAACAAAGCGTGTTCGGCATTCGGGCCTTCGATGTAGAGCGGCAGAAATTGGACAGTGATTACATAAGTTCGTCAAGATCGTCTTAGTGAAGTGAAAGTGTAAATCGATGCAGGGCTTTTCATGCTAGACACGATTGTATTTTTGAAAACTCAATTTCCACCGAGTTGGAGGTACAGCCAAGGTCACAGGCCTATAACCACACAATCACTGCCACATGACAAAGCTCTTATTTTATTTTATTTTATTTTTTTAGGGTGTTGTGGTCACGGCTGTGATAAAGGCCAACCAGGGAGTGTAGTACTGTGCCTTCAGTTAAATCAGTTCATAGTTGTCATCAGTGAATGCAGAAGAGACTATAATAACTTAAAGTGAATACATATTGGCAATCGAGCTGGTAAGGACAACTGCCAGCCTATTCGTGTCATAGGTGCCACAGAGACTTTAAATTTTATTTTGTTTGTGTGCTTTCTCAAGGACTGAATCTGTGTTTATAATACACCACTCACAGGGAGATACAGTGTACACAGTGATAGTTCATAGTGTCATCAGTGACCGCTGAAGTTGTAAATAACTTAAAGTGAGCGCTCACTAGCAAGCAAGCTAGAAAGGCACCGTGCCAGCTGAAACCAAGTCGTGTCATAGGTGCCACAGAGACTTTAAATTTTATGTTGATTGTGTGCTTTCTCAAGGACTGAAACTGTGCCTACAATACACCATTCACAGGGAGATACAGTGTACGCAGTCGCAGACGACAACTCTATAGGCAACAGAGAGTAGCTAAGTACTTTTTCTCTCTTTATTTTTTTGAAATAGGTGTAGATTTATACACAGTCTGCACCCCCCCCCCCCCCCCCCACAACAACAACAACCATGAGTTTGATATGTGATTACTGCAGGGAGACGTCGGATATGGAGGATACAGGCCTAGCTAATGCAACGTTTAGGAAGTTACTAACTGCCGTAAAGCATGATGGCTGTTGCTGGTATTGCTCTGGCTGCATAGTCAAGGTGAATGAAGCGATTGCAATCCATAAGGGAACGAGTTCTCTAGGGACGAAAATAGATGAAGCAGGAGCCCTGCTGGTTGACAAACTGGAGCAAGTTGGGAAAGAGATCCTTGCTAAGACTGAGGAAGTAGCTAATAGAATGGAGGTGGTTGCTAAGAGGAGTTATGCTGACGTATTAGGAGGGCCACGGGGGGGGGGGGGGGGGGGGAGAGTAATGCAGAATCAGTACAGGTTCTACAGCAGATTGGGACTCTGAAAAAGTGTGTCGAAGAAATGAAAATTAACGCACCTACTGTTAGGGGAGAGGAGGAACACCAGGAACGGCTCCAGCGCAGGAACAATGTAATAGTTTTTGGAGTCCCAGAGAGCCAGGCAGAGGGAACTGTGAGTAAGGAAACACACGACAAGGTGCTGTTTCAAAATATTTGCACAGAGGTTCTGAAGATTCCAGCAACCCCTCAGGATGTGAGGAGACTGGGACAAAAGCAGGGGGCTAAGCCTCGCCCCCTCAGGATCACACTAGGGAGTGAGGAGGAGAAATGGCAAGTTATTCGGCAGGCAAAAAACTTAGCAAGGAGCGAGGCATTTCGGGATGTATTTATTCACCCAGACCGCACGGTAATGCAGAGGGAACAGCACAAGAAGCTCCTGCAGGACTTGAAGCAGAAGAGGGAGGAGTCGAGGAGGAACGGGGACAGGTGCACATGGGTTATACTCAGGGGGAGGATAGTGGAAACAAGTGTGCCGACACAGAGCCAGGGGGCAGCAGTGCACCCCCCACCCACTCAACCCCCCACCCGGGAGGCGGCACCAGCTCAGCCTACCGGACAGGAGGGAACGAGCGCCGTGTAAACAATGACATTTTTAACCACACCCTGCAAAATACAGTGTACTTAGCAAATGCTGCAGCTTCTGAGAATGTGGGTGGAGCGGGTTTATTACTAAGAGCAGAGACGTTACCGAGAACAAATTCTGGCTTGAATGTCATGTACACTAATACTGACACGTTCCTTGATAAGAGAGAGGAGTTTGAAACACTACTAAGAGTACACCAACCAGATATTGTAGGAGTTGTAGAACTGTTGTACAAGAACAGGAAAATCGACCCAGAGGAATGTGAGTTCAGTATTGCTGGATATGACTCATTTACGAACCTAACTCAAGAATCCTGTGTATGTATATTATGTATGCTGGATTATATATCATGTATGTATATTATGTATGTGCTCCATTTATGTATTATTTATTCAGCCTAGCTAGCAGCGTGTGGCAATGTTATTACCATACCCCACACGCTTAATTAATGTGCCTGGCGACGTATGGAAGCTGCTAATGTATCACTTGCCATACGTCGCCTATAGCAGTTGACAAGGAGCCTAGCCAGGGAGACCGCTGCTCTCCTTTGTGTACATACTCTTATCCAGTAAACCGAACCTACAAAACTATACAGGTGTTTGTGTTCTCTCCTGTATATAGAACTTATTATTCAGAACCTAACATGGCGCAGTGATCCGATCTTACTGGATAATTACGAGTGAAAGTGCAAAGTCTGTGGAAAGCCGGCGTACGGACTCCTCTCTCGCTTGGGTCAACTCCCGCGCGTCATCTCTCCTCGAAGAATCTCAGCAACTTTGAGCAGTGTCAGTGACAGTGATTTTCTGTGAAGTGTTTAGTGCATTGTGTGTTCGTGCCATTCATGTGTGACCTTGTTCTAAAGGATTCCCAAGGTATACGGCACGTTCTGGGCATTTGTAAGGAGTAGAGTTCAGTGCACCCGTCTCTGACCGCGTTCTGAGGGTAACTGGGCTGACTGGGAGTCGCCGCGCCTCTCCCCCCACCCCCTCACAGCGCCGCCTCCACCCCCCCCCCCCCCTCACAGCTGGGGCGAGACGCTTTGCCCGCCCGGGACACACACACTCACACACATACACGTACTAACACTCGCTGACCGCGCGGCTTCCTTATATATATTTTATATATATAACCTACTTATCTGTGTATTTAATTAATATTTTGTCTGAAATCTTGTTGATACGACGGGCTGACCGGTCAACACTGATTTAAGACATAGTACACAGAGGAAGTAGTTATGTCTCACGCCTTACGTAGCCGTGGACCCAGCGCCTGGATGAGCCAGGCGGGTGATAGCCCCGCAGAGATGGATGACCAGGCCGGCCACGACGCTCCAGCCCCCACATCGCGCAGTCCCTCACCTCAATATTCAGCGTTGTCTCCAGAGATAATTGCTTTACTGAAGTTTATGAGAGATGAGAAACGCGAGGATGAAGCCCACAGACGTTTGGCGGATGAGCACAGAAGGCAAGCAGAGGCAGAACGAGACAACCAACGGAGATTGGAAGACAGTGAACGGTTTGAAGCCTTGATATCTCGCCTCACTGTTAACCAAGCCCCTGGCTCTAACACTGCCTCGGTACTGACTGGTTCAGATACCTCATCCATGCTTCCTTCACACCCCCCAGCCCCACCTAAAGCAGCAGCTCAAACGCCGCCCATCTTGAAGCCTGATGAGACTTTCCAGACTTTTCGTGAATGGCGGCGACGGTGGACTGATTATTCTACAATGGTGGATCTCCAGAGTTTGTCACAGCCTAAACAACTCATCCAGCTGCGTATGTGCCTGTCCTTGGAAATTCAGCGTGTCTTGGAACATACGTTGCAGGTACCCCCAACCTCTTCGCTGTCTGTAGAGGAGGTACTGGACGTTCTACAACGGCACATCAAAGGACAGCAGAATGAAGCTCTGCGCAGGAGGGAATTGTTTAGCTGCAGACAGTTGGAGGGTGAGTCTTTTGATGCCTTTTACGTGCGTCTTAAGAGCGCCTCGGAAGAGGTAGATATATGTCCAGGCCACCACCAGCAGTGCGAGGAGACCCAGTTGAAGCAGGTGATCCTGATGGGTGTTAAGGACGAGGAACTTGTCCAACGCCTCACCTCCCTCGACTCTTCCTCTTCTCTTAAGGATGTGTTGACGATATGTCGCTCCTATGAGGCTGCCAGGTGTGCCACCTCTGCCATCCGTGCTCCCCCTACAGCTGTACGCGCTGTGTCCCGGTACAAGAAGGACAAGAAGTCTGTTCCTACGCCTTCGCCCACCACGTCCACGCCCGGTTTATTTTGCAACAACTGTGGTAAGCAGCACGGAACACAGGTGTGTCCAGCTGCTCAGTCTACCTGCAACAGTTGTGACCGTAAGGGCCACTGGTCACTCACAGTATGGTGCCCAGCCAAACGCGTCCAGTGCAATGTGTGTGGTCGTCTGGGCCACTATGACAAGTGTTGCCTTTCCAACATACCCAAGGGACCGCGTCGGCGGAAGCTTCAGCCCCCCTCCACCAGAGAGGGCCGCCCACAGTCTTCCAATCAGAGGCACGACGACTCCTGACAACGCTCGAGCCACATTAGGAATGTGTGCTCCCCCCCGCGTCCCAGGACCAAAGTCCCCCAGTACATCAGCGTCATCGTGACCTACGGCGGTGTGTCATCCCGTCTTCAGATGTTGCCCGACACCGGCGCTGATGCTACAGTCATCGGTCCCCAGCATTTGCAATGCTTGGGGCTCTCTCCAAGTGATCTAGGACCGCCCCCCAAGGATCTCCGCTTTATGGCAGATGGTTCACAGATGACCCCGGCCCTAGGTTCACTCTATGCACACGTCACCTTTGGCAACAGGTCGTGTCAAGCCTGGATTGATGTGCATAATGGCGTCCCGACTCCTTTGCTGTCCTACAGACATTGCCAAGAGTTGGCCATCATCTCCCAGGACTTCCCAACACCGATTCTCGAGGTAAAACACGCCAACAGGGTGCACGAAGGGAGCAGCAACTACCCTGCTGCCGCCCTACCCCTACCTCTGGCCAGTGACACCTCCCCTTCGGTAGTTGTCCCTGCTGCTTCAAGTCTCCACGCCTTGGCTCGCCTCCACGACAGTCACTGTGGAGCCGAGGCCACCAAACGGCGTGCAAGACAGACTGTGTTCCGGCCTGGCATCGACCCCGACATCTCCAATGCTGTCCAGGTGTGTAAGCCCCGCCACGTATTACAACCCAGCCAGCAGCAGGAACCCTTTATGAGTGACGACAACCCCACCCGCCCCTTTGAGTCTGTGTCGGCCGACTTTTTCTGTGTGTCAGGAAAGTCCTTCCTCGTTATCGTCGACCGTCTCTCTGGTTGGCCGGTTGTCATCAAGTGCGGTAATGACACGACGTCTGCCGCCACCATCAGCAAGTTCCGCCACTACTTCCGTGACGTGGGCGTTCCTGTACGCCTGCGAACCGACGGAGGGCCTCAGTTCACAAGCCGGGACTTTGCTGCGTTCCTTGACCGATGGGGAGTCCGGCATGTGTTGTCATCGCCCCATTACCCGCAGTCCAACGGCCACGCTGAGGCTGCTGTCAAATCCCTGAAGCACCTCATCCTTAAGGTGGCCCCTTCTGGGAACATTGACTGCGAGGCCTTCGACAGGGGTCTTCTTGAACTCCGCAACACACCTAACTACACCGGACGCTCCCCTGCCCAGGTTTTGTATGGACGCCCCCTTCGTTCTTGTGTCCCTGCTCACCCTCAATCCTTCTCCAAGGAGTGGCAGGCCAAGACAGAGGATTGTGACCGCCGAGCCGCCGAACGTGTTCAGGACGTCGTCGCCCGCTACAATGACCACGCCCGTTCTCTCCCCAGGTTGAGTGTCGGCACCCAAGTCCGTGTTCAGGACCCGACCTCCCTACGTTGGGACAAAGTAGGCGTAGTTATGGGTCTCGGCAGGTCACGGGACTACCAGGTGCGGTTACCCAGTGGTCGTGTGTGGTGGAGGAACCGCCGTTTTCTCCGACCCGTAACAATGCCTTCTGCTGGCCCCGCCACCAGTGTTGAGTCCCATACCCTTCCCAGTGATGAAGTCCCTCGACGCTCAGAACGGATCCAAAAGAAAAGGTCCGCTCAAGACTTTGCTATGAGCGTATAGGGGGGAGGGAGGTGTATGTATATTATGTATGCTGGATTATATATCATGTATGTATATTATGTATGTGCTCCATTTATGTATTATTTATTCAGCCTAGCTAGCAGCGTGTGGCAATGTTATTACCATACCCCACACGCTTAATTAATGTGCCTGGCGACGTATGGAAGCTGCTAATGTATCACTTGCCATACGTCGC
Source organism: Homarus gammarus (assembly GCA_958450375.1). Classification (NCBI taxonomy): domain Eukaryota; kingdom Metazoa; phylum Arthropoda; class Malacostraca; order Decapoda; family Nephropidae; genus Homarus; species Homarus gammarus. The sequence goes on along the minus strand of CAUDMG010002736.1, from coordinate 715,304 downwards.
CTATAGCAGTTGACAAGGAGCCTAGCCAGGGAGACCGCTGCTCTCCTTTGTGTACATACTCTTATCCAGTAAACCGAACCTACAAAACTATACAGGTGTTTGTGTTCTCTCCTGTATATAGAACTTATTATTCAGAACCTAACATCCTGCAGGAGGGGTGTGGTTATCTACGCTAGGCAAGACCTTAGAGCCAACCAGGCGAGGGTACAGGGAGAGGATGTTTTTGAAGAGTCCAAGTGGTGCAAAATTAAATTAAAGGGAGGGGACTTACTTATCGTCGGGTGTATCTACAGATCCCCAAACTGTGGCCCACTAAATCAAAGGAACTTAAGAACCTTAATAAACAATGCGGCGATGCTCAACCCCAGCCACCTCCTTATCCTGGGGGACTTTAACTATGGCGACATCGACTGGAGAAACGAGTCCACCCCGAATGACTTGAATAATCCTGCTACTCTTTTTGTAGAAACTCTGAGAGATAATTTTCTGTTCCAACATGTGAGAGACCCGACACATTACAGAGGGGAGCAAACACCCAAGCCACTTGACCTCATCATAACAAACGAGGAGGGTATGGTGGCCAAACTGGAACACCTTGCCCCAGTTGGCACCAATCACCATACAGTGTTGTCATTCAGATTTAACTGTTACCTAGTTCAAGATAAGGCCAGGCCAAGGTGCAAATATTACAAGGGAAATTACAATGGGATGAGGGAAGAGATGAGGGGTATCAACTGGCCTGACTTATTAAGGTACAAGAACGCAGACACTACGCTGAATATCATAACTAGTAAAATGACCCATCTGATCGATAAATATATACCCAAGACCAAACCCAGTGCTTCTAGGAATACGAGGGGATCCCTACACATGAACCATGCGGCGGTCGACAAAATTAAGAAGAAAACCCAGAAATTCAAGACGTGGGTTGGGTCAAGCGATGAGCAAGACAGGAGGATGTATGCAAGAGCCAGAAACCAAGCAAAGATAGAGTGTAGGAGGGCTGAAAAGGAGTTCCAAAGGCTGGTTGCATGCGAGGTCAAGTCAAACCCAAAGGCATTTTACCGCTATGCAAAGTCGAAATTGAAAACGCGAGTAGGAGTATCAGACCTGAGGCTTGAAGATGATAGTTACGCAGATTCTGACCAGGATAAAGTTGAGGCATTGAACAGCTTCTTTTCCTCAAGTGTTCACAAGAGAGGATGCAACTAACCTTCCTGCGTTTGAGGACAGACGGTTCGACACAGCACTGACCCACATTGTGTTCACAGAAAGGGTATTAGAAATAAACTGTCCAGGCTAAAGGTCCATAAGAGTCCTGGACCTGACATGGTGCATCCTAGAGTGCTAAGAGAGCTGTGCAACGAGCTTGCAGAGCCCCTGAAGATTCTGTTTTGTAAATGCCTGGATGAACAAATGGTCCCCAGTGAATGGAAAGTGGCTTATGTGAGTCCTATCTTCAAGAAGGGCGATAGTCACTCCACGAACAACTATAGGCCGGTGAGCCTGACCAGCATAATATGTAAAGTACTTGAGAGTATTATCAGAGATGCCGCGATGGAACATCTACTACGAAACAACCTTGTAAAAGATTGCCAACACGGGTTTATGCCGGGGCGCTCTTGCTTGACACAATTGCTCAAGGTATTGGATATTTGGACCCGTATTCTAGAACGGGGTGGTAATATCGACAATATTTACCTAGATTTTGCCAAGGCTTTCGACAGTGTACCCCACGAAAGGCTGAAAATCAAACTGGAAGGGTACGGAATTCGGGGAAATGTCCTAGCGTGGATAGAAGACTTTCTACATGACCGCAAGCAATGTGTGGTGATTAATGGCACGAAATCGTCATCTGTACCTGTAACAAGTGGGGTACCGCAGGGTAGTGTATTGGGCCCGCTGTTGTTTGTTTGTTTCATAAATGATATGCCTGACGTTGTACACTCCTCCATACAAATGTTTGCCGATGATGGCAAGTTATTTCGGGAAATTAAGAACCAAACGGACTGTGAAGATCTGCAGAAGGACCTCTGTGGGCTCCAGGAATGGTCGAAGGAATGGCTGCTGAGATTCAATGTCACGAAGTGTAAGAGGATGCACCTGGGGCGTACCAACGATAAGGAGGCGTATCATATGTCCCAACGGGATGAAGAAAATGTACTAGTTGAGACTGTGTGTGAGAAGGACCTAGGTGTGTATGTTGACAATGAGCTGAAGTTCTCGGGCCATTGTGAGAAGAAGGTAAATCAGGCAAATAAATTATTGGGTCTTATAAGAAGGTCGTTCAGATATGTAGACGGTCCGTCCCTCGTGACGATCTTCAGGAGTGAAGTGCTTCCCCATCTGGAGTACTGTCACCCCATCTGGTCCCCGAGATATGCTAGGGACTGTCAGTTGGTTGAAAATGTTCAAAGGAGGGCCACCAAACTGGGGCCTGCACTTCGGCACCTCAGCTACCCTGAGAGATTGGAGGGCCTGAACTTGCCTAGCTTATACTACAGACGGGCAAGGGGGGACCTAGTTGAGGTTTATAAGCATCTCAGGGGGCACTACTCAGTTGAGTGTCCTTACTTGGAGCTGGCGGACGCTCGCCCACAAGGGGTCACAGCTCAAGATTGAAGAAGCCGCAAGTCCAGAAAACCGTGAGGGCAAACTTTTTCGGAGTGAGGGTTGTGAACTCTTGGAACAATCTACCAGAGAGTGTTGTGGCGGCGCCGAGTGTGAGCTCTTTCAAGAGAAGACTTGACCAACACTGGAGCGGGTTCAGGTACATTCAGGAGCCGGTGCATGCCCAGTATTTGCCAACAGTGCATGACAGAGACGTGACCGATCGCCCGGGCGGCTAAGAAGCCGATCAGTGGCGAAGAGGATAAAAGTAAATTATGCATTGAATCTGGCCTCCTACAATCCCTTGACACAAACAGTATCATTGACAAATTTTCCATGAAAAAAAGTAGGAAGAAGTTATTTGAAATTCACACAATTTGCTATACTTCATGTGCTTGCAAAATTGATTATGTTTCAAGTTAATTGTATTTCTTTCATTATTCCCATATGTAGGGTTGCCATATCTGAACATTCAAAAAAGAGGACGCTCCCGAAGACATCCCCCCCCCCCCCCCCCGCCCTGCACATACAGGCTATTATACAACATACATGGTATAGAAATCTTAAAAATAATAAAAAAATTACCTTTGCTTAAGGCTAAACAGCTTCATTCCCTTCGCCCTTAGCTGCAGTCTTCTTCCCCCACTGTGTGTGTGAGACTTGGTGTGCCCATACATACTTTTCTGTAGATCGGATCTTTTTCAGTTTTGGCTGATTGCTCTTGAGAAGGGTATAGAAGTCACTGCAAGATGTATGTCGGAAGTTGTACTGTACAGTCAGAATGCCTTTCGTTGTTTCAACACTCAATTTGTTCCTTTCCTTTGTCCATTGACTTTGCATCAGTGAAAAAACTCTTTCTACATTTGCATTGTGAGATGATATAGCAAAGAAGAATTGTGCAATTCTTAGCAATTCTGAGTGGCATTCAATGTTCTTTGATTTTTCAAAGTATCTGATCCACTTTTTATGTGTTGGCAGATTACTAAATTCATCACTCTTGTAATTTTCCACAAACTGCTTCAGGTTACTAACTTGGTCAAAACACTTCACATCATCAACTTCTACCCCCTTATCAATCAAATATTTGACACACGGCTCCACATCAGTCCAGTTTGGTGTTTCACTCAAGGTTATCCACTTGCAACAAGAAAAATCTTCCATTGGTTTCATCCATTTCTCAGTATACTCTAGGCATCGGTCGTATAGATTAACTGTTTAAGCACAAAACTTGTTACACTTTCTCATTTCCTTCTGTGCTTTTTTGAGCAAGCAATCCTTTAACTTTCAAGGACATGAAATTCTGACTCTTGCATTCTACAAGCATTTTATGAACAGATTCTAAATTTGTCAACACTTCTACAACAGAATTGCTTTCCCTTTCAATTACTTGAATGTGTGTGTGAAATACATTCATTAATGAGTGCATGTGCCAGAGGTAAATCTCACTCATTTCATTCTCGAAGAATTTTTTAATTACTGTGGGTGTTTTGTCTTGTGATAGAAAGAAGGATTTCAAAGCAGGAGACATCTGTATTAGCCTGGCGATGGCAGGCAATAGTGACAGCCAGGGAGTCTTATTTTGGGAGAGGAGTGTAGTGGACGTCTCCCCTACAACTGCGTAGCTGTATGACACCTGCTACGTCTTCCCTAGCAACCAAACGAGCGGCCCAGGAGGGGGCGTCACCAGATGCCACAGTATCCTAGCAACGGAGCCAAAAGACCGGCTACTTCCGGGGGTTTCCCCACCATGACTCACGGCTGACTCACGGCTGCTGTGTATACAAGCTCTGTCTCTCCATTGAGATTCATTCTGCTCTCGGTTCCTGAACACGCAACACCTCCTCCAAGCAAGCTCCTCGCTGTCCCGTTCTCATTCAACCTGGAGGCCAGCAACAGGCAACATCTTCTCTAACGAAGCTCCTGCACCTCTACCTCCTTCAACACGCAACTCACCGAACGTGCCTACTGACCAGCTCCTCACCACACGGCACCTCCAGCACCAGACTGTCTATCATATAACTTATATTATACAAGAAAACCACCTTAGAGTTTCCATCCATCCTGAGTGCTAGACAACATTATATCACGAAGCCCTACAAATGGTGACTCCCGGAGAAAAGCACTCACACAGGATGGAGGACGGACGGATCTCTCTGCCGACTTTCAACCACAACGTCGAGGACTGGCTAGATCATGTGGAAGCAGCCCTCGTCGGCTGACGAGCAAAAGTATGGCGCCCTGCTCTGTGCCTTGCCCACGGAAGTGGCCGCGCGGGTCTCACAAACCATTTCCAACCCTCCAGATCACAACAAATTCGCTACCCTGTGGGATGCCTAGAAGACGCGTTATCAACAGACCAGCCCCAATCTCCTGCAAGATCTATCCTCTATCTCCCTCGGGAACTCAACCCCGGGACGTCTCTGGGAGGAGATGTGTCGGCTGAACTCCCGTCACACAGACAGACTCCCCAACTCTATCCTGCACCAGCTTCACGCTCAAAAGCTACCCACAGAAGTACTCAACATCCTGTTCGCAGTAGATTACTCTATGACACCAGAACTATATGCAACCGCGGCAGATAGAATTTTCAACGAGTGCGCTGCTGCACCCCTTGCCGCCACGGTCACACCAGTACCTACCACCGAACTTGTAAGCCGGGTGAACACCCCTCAGCCGAGCAATACCTCACAAGACATAAAGGACCTGTTGCAAACTTTGAACCGCAGGATGGACACCATTGAGCAGTTCTGCTCCTCCATACCCGCTGCTGCGCCAGTTCCTGACTCACGCACCACGCCCTACAAGTTCCGACGCACAGCAGCCAGCCCCCAGCACAACAAATATACCCTCTGCTGGTATCACCAGATTTTCGGCCGCACCTATTCGGGAAACGGCAACACCGGAGGCTGGTAGACGCCTCAGCCTCCGTCCCTCCAGGCGTCTCATTACTGCGCGTCACCGACTGCACCTCCGGCAAGAAGTTCCTCATCGACACAGGTTCATCGGTCAGCCTCATCCCTCCCTCACTACGAGACAAGTCAAAGCAACCCTCGTATGACCTGTTCGCTGCCAACGGTACCTCCATCGCCTCCTATGGCGTACGCACCCTCGCCTTAGACCTCGGTCTGCCCAAGACTCTGCGTTGGTTATTCGTGATAGCAGACGTGTCTCAACCCATCCTTGGTTTCGACTTCCTCACCTTCCACAAGCTCGGCGTCAAACCAAGTCATCTATGCCTCATCCATGAGCCTACAGCATGCAAGATCCAGGGTTCTCGTGCCAGACACACCGACACTATCACCTGTCTTGCGCCTTCCAACGAGTTCTCCTTCCTGCTCGACGAATTCAAGGAGCTTTTCTCACCCCGAGTCTCCCTACCCCCACCACCTACATCGGGAATTTTCCACCACATCGAAACCAAAGGACCAACAGTCTTTTTACGCCCTCGCCGCCTGCGCCCTGAGCTCCTGAACACAGCCAAAGTAGAATTCAACAAACTACTGCAAGACGGCATCATTCGCCCTTCAAGGAGTCCCTGGGCATCGCCTCTTCACATGGTTCCTAAGCAAACACCCGGCGAGTGGAGGGTGTGTGGCGACTACAGAGCCCTGAATCTCGTCACCAAACCTGACAGGTACCCTATTCCGCATGTCCAGGACTTTCACCACAAACTTCATGGCAAGACTATCTTCTCGAAGATCGACTTGGAGCGTGCCTTCCACCAGATCCCAGTAGCACCGGCAGATACCCAGAAGACAGCCATCACCACTCCGTTTCGACTCTTCGAGTACACTTTCATGAGTTTTGGCTTACGCAATGCAGCACAGACTTTCCAAAGGTTCATGGACCATATGCTTCGCGACCTCGATTTTGTCACCGTCTACATTGACGACATCCTCGTCGCATCTTCGACGCCTGCCGAGCACCGCCACCACCTACAACTCTTTCTCCAACGCCTGCAGAACAACAACATGAAAGTTCATCCTGCTAAGTGCGTCTTTGGAACCTCGGCCATCGATTTCCTCGGTCACAGAGTCTCGCCCAGTGGCAAACAACCCCTAACACAGAAGATAACTGCGATTAGGGAGTTCCCCAAACCTGAAACGGGGAAGAAACTCTGAGAATTCCTGAGTTTAGTCAACTACTACCACCGCTTCATTGACAAAGCTGCCACCCTCCTAGCCCCCCTACACGACCTTCTCAAGGGACGCCCAAAGAAGTCTCACAAGCCTCTCGTGTGGACTCAAGAGGCTACTACGGCATTCACCACTATCAAACAGCACATTACACGCCTCACCCTCCTGGCCCACCCCGCACCTAACGCCCGGACCACTCTCACAACAGACGCTTCTTCTACTGCAGTGGGCGCCGTCTTACAGCAGGAGATCAACGGAATTCTCATGCCCGTTGCTTTCTTCTCACAACGGCTTCAACCACCACACCTCAAGTACAGCGCCTTTGATCGAGAACTCCTGGCCATATACCTGGCTGTCAAACATTTCCAGCACTTCCTCGAGGCCCGTCAGTTCACCATCTTCACTGATCACAAGCCCCTCGTCCACGCCTTCGCTTCAGCTTCCCAGTCACATACACCTCGTGTCCTGCGCCACTTGGCTTACATCTCGGAGTTCTCCAGCGACGTCCAACACATTAAAGGCAGCCACAACGCGATCGCCGACGCCCTCTCTCGTTGTATATCCACCATTCTTCCCTCATCTCCACCCATTGATTATGGGCAGCTAACCGCGGCTCAAGAGAAAGACGAAGACCTGGCAGCATATAAGACATCCCCCTCAGGCCTCACACCAGGCCTGCACCAGTCTACCCGCAGTTACCACCGGCAGCAACGCCACGCCCACAGCATTTCTGGGCACCCTCATTTCACCCTCATGTACACCCTGTTCCTGCTGTAGAACCTGCTCCTCTCATAGACCTCCCTCCTGTCATAGAACCTGCTCCTGCCATGGACCCTCCTCCTGACATAGAGCCTGCATCTATCATAGAACCTGCTCCTGCCATGGACCCTGCTCCTGATGCAGCCCCTACAGCAACAGGAGCACAACAACCATTGCTTGTACAACCTCCTCTCATCCCAAACCCTCTTTCTCCTCCTAATTCTCCCACAGGTTTTGTGTCACTATACGGAGTTGTTACACGTAGCGGCCGAGTCGTACGTACACCTGCCCGGTATGTGTTATGTGTGGGACACAACCCGGACAACATCCAGCCTCCCGCCGCGCCGGGAGGGGAGGGGGAGTATTGTAGTGGACGTCTCCCCTACAACTGCGTAGCTGCATGCCACCTGCTACGTCTTCCCTAGCAACCAAACGAGCGGCCCAGGGGGGGGGGGGGGGGCGTCACCAGATGCCACAGTATCCTAGCAACGGAGCCAAAAGACCGGCTACTTCTCGGGGTTTCCCACCATGACTCACGGCTGCTGTGTATAAAAGCTCTGTCTCTCCATTGAGATTCATTCTGCTCTCGGTTCCTGAACACGCAACACCTCCTCCAAGCAAGCTCCTCGCTGTCCCGTTCTCATTCAACCTGGAGGCCAGCAACAGGAAACATCTTCTCTAACGAAGCTCCTGCACCTCTACCTCCTTCAACACGCTACTCACCGAACGTCTCTACTGAGCAGCTCCTCACCACACGGCACCTCCAGCACCAGACTGTCTACCATATAACTTATATTATACAAGAAAACCACCTTAGAGTTCCATCCATCCTGAGTGCTAGACAACATTATATCACGAAACCCTACAGGATCTTCCTGTATTCAACTTCAACAAAATCACAATACTCCTTGAGCTGCACAGTTCGAACTGTGTAGATATGAAAATATTGATAAATTTTACAGATAATATTTTCAATATCAATATCCATTCTTTCTTCTGCATGATGGACACAGTTGTTTAAAATATGCGCTGGGCAACCCACTCCAATTAGTGATTTCTTTTGAAGCAATTTATTCAAATTTGCCAACACATTATTACCGTCATCATTACGCCTGAGTCCTCCAAACATTGTCTTGCAGTTGTCACCTGTGAATGCAACACATTTCTCAGAGAGATCATTTTTCTCCAGAGTTTCCTTTACATAATTAGCGATTGTGTCTGCAGTTCCATTAGTTGTGTTCTTTAACTCAATCAGTTTTGACTGTAAACCACCATTCTTCCAGTCAAAGTACTGAATAATTACAGGAAATAGCTTTATTGAATCCTCATTACTTCCATCTGTAGCAATTCCACAATACGCTATCTCATTTTCTTCAAGATTTTTCAAGGCAGCATTAACAGAATGCGGTGCAAGCACAGAATTAACAATTGCTTCTGTTTTTGTTCGAGCACTAGAAGACTTCCTTGCTACCTCAGAATCAGTTCATGGACGTGAAGCTATTGTGATGTTTAACAGTGTGAAATGCGTAAGTACCTTCTGCAGCAGTGACAGCATCTTCAGTTTTACTAACTGGTTTGACAAAAAAATCTGTCAGTTTCATCGATGAGCCCTTTCCTTGA
>CAUDMG010002736.1:700000-701079 GCA_958450375.1 Homarus gammarus | reverse complement strand
ATATATATATATATATGCAAGTAAATCACTGTAGGTGCGCGTGATCTAGGTATATGCTGATAACCACCAGGAAAGAAGAAAACACGAAGTTCCCAAGCGCTTTCGTGTAATTCACATCTTCAGGGGTGAGTACAGACTAGATAGAGTAATGCAGAACAAGATGAATATATACAGAGGAGGGTGAGACCAGGTCCACAATGGTCAGGTAATGACCCTACTAATCTTTAAATGGCACACAACGGTTGGTGGTTGGGTCAGATGGGACAGTGACCCGCCCTCTCACCTGATCACAAATCTTCTTAATTACAAAGTTGTCCAGCTTGTACAAGCCGTTACTCAAATTCATGTTGAATGCTTCGGTATGTTTAATAAGACTAGATTCTATGATGTTCCTACTATCAATTGAATTACATGGTAATATTGAGGAGGCATTATCCCAGTCAATGCAATGCTTGTTATCCCTCAAATGAACAAACAGAGCATTGGATTCCTGGCCTGTCCTGACACTGTATTTGTGTTGTTTAATTCTAGTTACAAGATCTTTACCTGTCTGGCCTAAGTAAAACATATTACATTCCTTGCAAGGAACTTTATAAATGCAACCAATTGTGTTGTTGGGGGAGTTCTTGATTAACATTTGTTTAACAGTGCATGAGTTTTTAAATGCCACATTGACGTTCCAAGATTTTAGCTGTGCCGGAATGTGTGAGAAATTTTTGTGAAATGGTAATATTAAGATATTCTTATGGTCATGGGTGGGCTTGGGATCAGTTCTATAAAAAGTTTTCTTAGTAATGTTTAAGCATTTGTCTATGAAAGATCTAGGGTATTTAAGGTTTGAGCCAATATTATATATATATTTGTATTCCTCATCGATGAATTCCGGACTGCAAATTCTCAAGGCACGTAAAAACATTGTTGTAAATACTGACTGTTTGACTTTATTATGGTGGGCAGAATAATAATGAATGTATGAACACACATTGGTTGGTTTTCTATAAATACTGAACTTGAAAGTGTTACCTATTCTGTGTATCAGACAGTCTAGGAATGGCAATTTACAGTCTTGCTCTAATTCC
>CAUDMG010002736.1:172500-690000 GCA_958450375.1 Homarus gammarus | reverse complement strand
TCCTCATAGATTCCCTGGATAACATTTCACTGCCCGTCTCGAAAGATGACTTCATCGAACTCATCAAACTATGTATTAAGGATTGCAAATTCGAATTCAATGGGGAATATTATGCTCAAAAATTTGGTATGGCAATGGGTAATCCACTCTCACCTGTATTAAGCAACCTATATATGGAATTCTTTGAAAAGAAACTATTAAGTAATATTTTACCACCCTCAGCAGTCTGGTTTAGATATGTTGATGATGTATTATGTCTCTGGCCATGTAATGAGGACCTAAAAGTTTTCCTACCACAACTTAACAACTTAGCCCCCTCGATCAAATTCACTGTGGAATTAGAGCAAGACTGTAAATTGCCATTCCTAGACTGTCTGATACACAGAATAGGTAACACTTTCAAGTTCAGTATTTATAGAAAACCAACCAATGTGTGTTCATACATTCATTATTATTCTGCCCACCATAATAAAGTCAAACAGTCAGTATTTACAACAATGTTTTTACGTGCCTTGAGAATTTGCAGTCCGGAATTCATCGATGAGGAATACAAATATATATATAATATTGGCTCAAACCTTAAATACCCTAGATCTTTCATAGACAAATGCTTAAACATTACTAAGAAAACTTTTTATAGAACTGATCCCAAGCCCACCCATGACCATAAGAATATCTTAATATTACCATTTCACAAAAATTTCTCACACATTCCGGCACAGCTAAAATCTTGGAACGTCAATGTGGCATTTAAAAACTCATGCACTGTTAAACAAATGTTAATCAAGAACTCCCCCAACAACACAATTGGTTGCATTTATAAAGTTCCTTGCAAGGAATGTAATATGTTTTACTTAGGCCAGACAGGTAAAGATCTTGTAACTAGAATTAAACAACACAAATACAGTGTCAGGACAGGCCAGGAATCCAATGCTCTGTTTGTTCATTTGAGGGATAACAAGCATTGCATTGACTGGGATAATGCCTCCTCAATATTACCATGTAATTCAATTGATAGTAGGAACATCATAGAATCTAGTCTTATTAAACATACCGAAGCATTCAACATGAATTTGAGTAACGGCTTGTACAAGCTGGACAACTTTGTAATTAAGAAGATTTGTGATCAGGTGAGAGGGCGGGTCACTGTCCCATCTGACCCAACCACCAACCGTTGTGTGCCATTTAAAGATTAGTAGGGTCATTACCTGACCATTGTGGACCTGGTCTCACCCTCCTCTGTATATATTCATCTTGTTCTGCATTACTCTATCTAGTCTGTACTCACCCCTGAAGATGTGAATTACACGAAAGCGCTTGGGAACTTCGTGTTTTCTTCTTTCCTGGTGGTTATCAGCATATACCTAGATCACGCGCACCTACAGTGATTTACTTGCATATATATATATAATCAACACCTCAACCCGCCAGCGTGTTTATTGGGCTAATGAAATATATATATATATATATATATATATATATATATATATATATATATTGATTATTGAAACATGCAAACATTTCTATAAATTTGGGGGCCCACTGATGAGTTTGGCCTGGGACCCACAAGTAGGTAAATCCGGCCCTTGGGGTTGTGGGGGGGGGGGGGGGGCTGGAGGAGTTGTGTTTAATTTTAATCATGTTAAATATTAGATAGAAGGATATCTAGTTAAGTTGATAGTTTTTTGAATTGATAAACAAATACATACACAGACCGATATACAAGTACTGTAGAAAAAAACAAACATTAAAATTAAGAGCACACAAAGAGCAAACACTGATATGTAACGACAAACACAAAGCTGCGCGAGGAATGCTGTCTGGTGAACGTTTTGAAGGTCATCACTTGCAAACACACCACTTTACCCTCCTCTTAGAGACAGGCCTGGCACTTGACATTATTAGGGACCTGTCATGCTTTGCCATAAACAGATGAATTGTACCGGGAACTTCCCCAACACACTCATCATTAGGCTTAGGATAATTATGCATATGCAAATGCATATTTAAGCCATTTTTGAGCTAAAGTGCATATTCATATTTTTTTGTTTTATAAGGCATATATTTGGAAAATTCCAAAATATTATAAAACATTCTTCAACCTCAAGGGTCAAAAAATTCACGAGCATTACAGCAACGCTGAGGCAGAAATACTGATATTTGAAATATAAATGTCCATTTTATTGCACTAATACAAAATTGAAAATACGCGATTTTGTTTTAGCGTCATAATATCCAAAAGGAACAAACTTAAGTGACGTTTATATAGGCGGTTAGCTAGGCCGTGATTGGCTGGTCAGTGGACATGAACTGTACGTGATGGGTTAGTGTTCAGCCAGGCAGGATATAGATGCACGGGATCCATTAGTTCCCTCCTGGCACTCTTTTGTTCTTCTGTTTTCTTAAAAGGAAAATTCTTTTTTCAGTATTGTTTAATAAATTATTCTATGTCAGTATATTGTTTTTTTTGTATTTAATCCTTCTTTAAAAAATCCTAATTCGGCGACATCTTGTCCGGGAAAGTAAATTTACTGAGAAAATGTACAGAAAAGGAGTTATTAACTAAGTAGTTATTATTTATTAACATTTTAAAGAGCATATTTAAGTGCATATTTTCTCAATTTTTACTGCATATTTGCATGCATATTTAGCCATTTTTAAATGCATAATTATCCTAAGCCTACTCATCATCGTGTCACTATATGAAACTTGCTGACAAAACCCATGACCCTTCAGGCATTTACGGGCTTTGTGCATGAGTCACGACGGGAAACATCCGAATGCTTCCCTGTTGGGCGCTGTTAACACTTTTGAGCTTCGCCTTGCACAGGATGCAAGGGGGTGTCAAATAAACTAGCTCCCAAGCTGGGTAAATTGTAAAAAAAATATGCATACGAATGCTTCACTCGAGGAATAAAACACACACACACACACACACATGTAACGTAAATGGAATGTATGGTTTATATTACAATGTTTTTAATCATGTATCTTTTAAACAGTGGCCCATATACTGCATTGGTCACCATGTGTAGGTGATCTTTGTCCACCTCTCACTAGCTTACCAACAATCATATATCAAAGACGCAGCGACACAGCACAGGGTTTCTATTCTCCAAAATTTTTTCAACAAGTCTGAGATATGATATTACTGGTTACCTTCAGGATTGAAGGATCACACAGAGATAATATCACCACCTCCAGGTATATAACAAGCTGTGCTGACTTATAATTTGGAGAAGAGATGACAGACGACTGGGAGCACCCTGGAGCATCTTTGGACGACCTGGCTAGAACTTCCACCTCTTTCTCACAAGACGTCAACAAGCACGGCAGCTAAAGAATACAGATACGGCAAAAGAAAAACTCGCAAATTTTCTTCGAAGTCAGTGAGTGAATATTAATACTATAACCGCCATCTGGGCGGTTAAACTCGTACGTTATAATTCGGTCAAACCTGTTGAATACACTTCATTTTAGTATTTCAAATAAATCATACATAGGCACTCCTACATAAATGTTTAATCCATTATATATTTACATAACAATCATAGCTATGTAATTAGTCTAATCTTAACACTTACAATGAGTACTTAATTTGCCATATATCTATATTGTCACAATGATAAATGATGCAATGGAGACAGTCTACCTGTGTACACAATAAGTACTAGTTAAACTTACGTGTTGAAAGTCTAGAGAGAAAGCTGGTTAGGTGTTGCTTCTAAGATTAGGGTAGTTACAATGCCAGCCAGATCTCCTGGCCAACCCTGGTTGGTCGGCTATGGCTGAGTCAGGTGATTATGATGATACCTAAACAAACTCCCTTCATACACTCCAACCTCCTCTGGGCCTCTCATCTCCACCATCTCCGTACTCTACACACTGTATACTGGCAGGCACACCCAATAAACATGACATGACTTACCACCTAACATAATGTTTGTTTATGAGTCATCCTACTCATTGGTGCTTGCGGTAACACATACTAAGTAACGTGGGAGAAGTAATGCAATTCTTTTCACGTGTCAGAAGTGTGTGATGTATGTAAAAGGCTAAGGGGGGATAAATCAACCACGATATAGGTGATCTAACTCCTAGGTGACAATTTCCATCGCGAGAAGTCTGTAGTCTCCCTATGATACCAACTCCTTTGTATAGCACCCCAACCAAGAGTCACCGTACTCACTTATGATCCATTTACATGAAGTACTGTATAGTAGAACATTGTGAATTTAAATGTCTAGATAAGTCTTGCTGAACTGTTTTCGTCCAGATATTCCAATATGATGATAGGAACGAAAGTTTTAGAGGAGTAAAAATCAGATTTGGACACATTTATCGAGTTAGCACGTAGCTTGAAAATGGTCTAGGAACCTGCACGTTATATGGCACAACACAAATCCGGAAGCAGGTTTGTGGTTGTCCAGAAAAGATAAACACAGGTACGCAGAGCCTTAATATAGTTGGGTAGTACTCAAACAGGTAATGCAGGTCTACCGCCTAAGAGTTGTACCAGGTGTGGATATGTGGGGCACCAACTTCTTAATAAGTCTTGTCGGAAATACATAAACAAAGAGAGAACAAAATCCAAATTATTTCGCAGGCGTAGAAGACCAGCAAATCGTATTTGAGTCAGAATAAGAAGGTTCAACATACAAGTACAGAGGCTCCTGGCAAGGTTGAATCTGAGAGGGAAACTCGGGCTGCTCGGCTTGTGTGTATTGTATCAGTTTAATTGACAAAAATAGAACACGTGTCTTGGTTAATCTTATTATCAAAGGCACACAGCTCAATATACAACTAGATTCTGCAGCGATTGAAACACTGATCTTGCAGGAAATTGATAAATCTATTAATCATCTGCAACTCGAACTGCAGTCTTTCGAATTAAGAGATTACTGTACAATAAGTGTAGCAGTTGTGGACGTATGCTATGATGATAACCAATACAGTCTACCTGTAACCATAGCAGTCGGAAGGGTAATTTTTTATTTGGAATTGTCATCGGCTGAATAAAAATGTTCCTCGGGTTTGGACAATATATAAATGTTTAACGAGAAGATAATAACATATCAAAATATTAGCAACCAATCATTACCATGTATCACAATATTAGCAGCCAATCATAACCATGTATCACAATATTAGCAGCCAATCATAACCATGTATCACAATATTATTAAACTAAACGAGATTTATTTATCCGGTGTTAGTATTAAATATGTCAACACATTTACCGTCAGCTTCTTCTTGCTAAAACATTATATCATACATGAATATTTAACATCTTAGCTTCTTGTTAAAAGTGATAACATAATCCGTTGATGTTTAGTGTAAGCTTCGTTAATGTAAAGGTTTAGTGTAATCTTCGTTAGTGTGAAGGTTCAGTGTAAGCTTCGTTAGTGTGAAGGTTCAGTGTAAGCTTCGTTAGTGTGAAGGTTCAGTGTAAGCTTCGTTAGTGTGAAAGTTTAGTGTAATCTTCGTTAGTGTGAAGCTTCAGTGTAAGCTTCGTTAGTGTGAAGGTTTAGTGTAAGCTTCATTAGTGTGAAAGTTTAGTGTAAGCTTCGTTAGTGTGAAGGTTTAGTGTAAGCTTCGTTAGTGTAAAGGTTTAGTGTAAGCTTCGTTAGTGTAAAGGTTTAATGTAAGCTTCGTTAGTGTGAAGGTTTAGTGTAAGCTTCGTTAGTGTGAAGGTTTAGTGTAAGCTTCGTTAGTGTGAAGGTTTAGTGTAAGCTTCGTTAGTGTAAAGGTTTAGTGTAAGCTTCGTTAGTGTAAAGGTTTAGTGTAAGCTTCGTTAGTGTGAAGGTTTAGTGTAAGCTTCGTTAGTGTGAAGGTTTAGTGTAAGCTTCGCTAGTGTAAAGGTTTAGTGTAAGCTTCGTTAGTGTGAAGGTTTAGTGTAAGCTTCGTTAGTGTGAAGGTTTAGTGTAAGCTTCGTTAGTGTGAAGGTTTAGTGTAAGCTTCGTTAGTGTAAAGGTTTAGTGTAAGCTTCGTTAGTGTAAAGGTTTAATGTAAGCTTCGTTAGTGTGAAGGTTTAGTGTAAGCTTCGTTAGTGTGAAGGTTTAGTGTAAGCTTCGTTAGTGTGAAGGTTTAGTGTAAGCTTCGTTAGTGTAAAGGTTTAGTGTAAGCTTCGTTAGTGTAAAGGTTTAGTGTAAGCTTCGTTAGTGTGAAGGTTTAGTGTAAGCTTCGTTAGTGTGAAGGTTTAGTGTAAGCTTCGCTAGTGTAAAGGTTTAGTGTAAGCTTCGTTAGTGTGAAGGTTTAGTGTAAGCTTCGTTAGTGTGAAGGTTTAGTGTAAGCTTCGTTAGTGTAAGCTTCGTTAGTGTAAAGGTTTAGTGTAAGCTTCGTTAGTGTGAAAGTTTAGTGTAAGCTTCGTTAGTGTGAAGGTTTAGTGTAAGCTTCGTTAGTGTGAATGCTTAGTGTAAGCTTCGTTAGTGTGAAAGTTTAGTGTAAGCTTAGTGTGAGTGTTTATTGTAAGCTTTGTTAGTGTGAGTGTTTATTGTAAGCTTCGTTAATGTGAGTGTTTATTGTAAGCTTTGTTAGTGTGAATGTTTATTGTAAGCTTCGTTAGTGCGAGTGTTTATTGTAAGCTTCGTTAGTGTGTGTTTATTGTAAGATTCGTTAGTGTGTGTGTTTATTGTAAGCTTTGTTAGTGTGAATGTTTATTGTAAGCTTCGTTAGTGTGAGTGTCTATTGTAAGCTTCGTTAGTGTGTGTGTTTATTGCAAGATTCGTTAGTGTGTGTGTGTTTATGGTAAGCTTCGTTAGTGTGTGAATGTTATTGTAAGCTTCGTTAGTGTGTGAGTGTTTATTGTAAGCTTCGTTAGTGTGTGTTTATTGTAAGCTTCGTTAGTGTGTGTTTATTGTAAGCTTCGTTAGTGTGTGAGTGTTTATTGTAAGCTTCGTTAGTGTGTGTTTATTGTAAGCTTCGTTAGTGTGTGAGTGTTTATTGTAAGCTTCGTTAGTGTGTGTTTATTGTAAGCTTCGTTAGTGTGTGTTTATTGTAAGCTTCGTTAGTGTGTGAGTGTTATTGTAAGCTTCGTTAGTGTGTGAGTGTTATTGTAAGCTTCGTTAGTGTGTGTTTATTGTAAGCTTCGTTAGTGTGTGTTTATTGTAAGCTTCGTTAGTGTGTGTTTATTGTAAGCTTCGTTTGTGTGTGAGTGTTATTGTAAGCTTCGTTAGTGTGTGAGTGTTTATTGTAAGCTTCGTTAGTGTGTGAGTGTTTATTGTAAGCTTCGTTAGTGTGTGTGTGTTTATTGTAAGCTTCGTTAGTGTGTGTTTATTGTAAGCTTCGTTAGTGTGTGTGTTATTGTAAGCTTCGTTAGTGTGTGTTTATTGTAAGCTTCGTTAGTGTGTGAGTGTTTATGGTAATGGTAGACCCTGCTTCCATATGGCATAAAAAATTTTTTTTGCCAAGTCCCAGGTTGCTCATCTGACATTGTCTCATGTGCACACAGTTTGCAGGGTCTCAATTGTTTTCTTTCTTTGACAACACAACATTATATTGTACTGTATATCGTTTCTTACTCTTGATTTGTTTAATTTTTTCCACTTCTGTTTTCATTTTTGGTTAAATTTATTATAATTATTTTTTTTTCGCCCCCCCTAGGCACCGATGTGGGTCAGTGATGTGTGCCTGGGTGGGCCAATCCCCATAAAAAAATAAGCTTCGGTCGCGTGACTTTATTGTAAGCTTCGTTATTGTAATCGCTCATAGGAGCGATTTTGGTTTGTGCAGGACAATAAGACCCTTGTCGTTGACGCGATGAGTATAATTCGGTCAAAACCTGTTGAATACAATTCACATATAACAACTGCTGGTACATCAGGCCACACAGTTTGAATAATACGATCAATATACAGTACATAATTACACCTATTAAAGATATTTAGAGTTCTCAGAGGATTCAACAGTTTACAATCACACTCACGTTTTGGGGTCTAAGGTTAGACCAACGAGAGCAAATATAATGTCCTGCAGGAAGATATTGGCTGACGAGAATCAAGATGCTGCCTCTACAGTAGAAGGCGATAAACTGTCCTTCAGGCAGTCACACAGCTGCTACCAGCCCCATCTCGCTTAGTAAGCTATCTGAGTTGTAAACAGTTTCTTCACTTAACATGTGGCCGGCGCGCACAATTTTGCGTAACGATAACAGTTTTTATGAGTGTCTATCATAAACCTCATTAGTGTGCGTGTGTGTATCTTAAGCTTCTTTAGTGTGAGCGTTTATCGTAAATGTCGTTAGTGTGAGTGTTTAATGAAATGTTGTTAATATAAGGACCAGTAAACAAACACACGTCCTTAACTCACTTGAAGATATACGGTGTTACACAGAAAGCAGTGAGAGAAAGAACAGTACTCATACGACACAATATTTGCCAAGCTCTTTCTCTACCAGTAGTGGTGTCCCACATGGTTCTGTTCTTTCACCTACTCTCTTCCTTCTTTTATCAATGATTTACTTCACACTATGACTAATTCTATCCATTCTTACGCTGATGATTCTGCTCTTCACATTTTTCCCTTCATCTTAATTCTTTAACTAGATCTGTTTCTAAAGCTGATATCATTACATCTACCAATGAGGATCTGTACAGCATCTCCGAATGGGGAGGTAGAAACTTGGTTAAATTCAATATTAATAAAATTCAGTATTTACCAATTACTCTTTCCAAATTAGATGATCTCCCACCAATCACATTTCAGGATCCAATCATTCTACCTAATTTTAAAATAGATATACTAGGCCTCATCATTTTTTCTAATACTTATGGAAGCCACACATCCTCAACATTGCTAAAGCTGCCTCCCGATAGCTGGGAATGCTGTACAGATGCCGTAGCTCCTTCACTCCTGAGCAGTTGCTTCAGGTTTACAAGGGATTCATTCATCCTAACTTGGAGTACTGCTCTCATATCTAGGGTGGTTCTTCTTCTGTTCAACTGTTAGATAGGATGGAATCAAAGGCAATTCGTCTTTTTGACTCTCCTCCTTTAGTTGATAATCTTTCTTCCCTTTCTCCTCGCCGTAATGTTGCTTCAATTTCTCTCCTTTACAGGTACTTTAACGCGTAATGTTCGGTGGACTTGGCATCCTGTGTACCGCCGGCAAGGCCGTGGGCTCGTAACACTCGTCTTGCCCGCGATGCCCACAGTTTCTCTGTGGATGTCGGTCATACTAGAATAACCCTTATAGTACGTCCTTCTTTCCTCACGCAACCAAACTGTGGAATGCTCTGCCTTCTTCTGTTTTTTCATCCTCATACAATCTCTCTAACTTTAACAAGCTGGTTTCCGTCATCTTCGTGGTGCCGATTAATATAATCTTTTTCTATTCTATTTTAAATTTCCTTTTGCTCTTATTTCTTCGCCCCAAGGCCCCGTTGTGATTCGATGACCTGTGCCCGGCACCTTCTTTCAAAAAATCCTCCAGTTCCTGAATAATGCGTTATTGTTTTCCAATATTACGATTTATTTATAATACACTGTGTCTTTCCTGACTTATTTCGGTTTTATTTAATTTGTTCTTAATTTTCGGCTACACAGCTGTTGGTGTGGTGTGGTCCCTAACACTATTTCCTCAAAAGTTATATATATTACAGGTGATAAAGATAGATTGGATATTCACGGCATAGCTCTAGACGTTTTCATGACTCCACTAGTCTCGTTTAACGTTTTATACTGTCATTACTGTACTTAAATAATTAAGACCTTCAAGCCCGTAACAAAGTTAGAATTTCGTGATTACACTAGTCTATCAATGATTAAAAATCATGTGAGACAGGACTCTATTGTCTGCTCCATAGTCTAACATCTCAGGTGTCAAGTGGCAACTTATGTCTGGAATCCCAGTGTTGCCACTCAGGAAAAAATAATTTGGATCATATGAAGATCTTCCCCCCCCCCCCCCAAAGTATCCAACTGAAGATTCTCCCCCCCCAGGCTAGATCATATGAATATCCTCCCCCCCCCCCCCAAGTAGGTTTGGGGGTTAGGTTTGGTTTGGTTAGGTTAGGTTAGGTTTGGTTTGGTTTGGTTTGGTTAGGTTTGGTTTGGTTAGGTTAGGTTAGGTTTGGTTTGGTTTGGTTTGGTTAGGTTTGGTTTGGTTTGGTTAGGTTAGGTTAGGTTAGGTTTGGTTTGGTTTGGTTAGGTTTGGTTAGGTTAGGTTTGGTTAGGTTAGGTTTGGCTTGGTTTGGTTTGGTTAGGTTTGGTTTGGTTTGGTTAGGTTAGGTTAGGTTTGGTTTGGTTAGGTTAGGTTAGGTTTGGTTTGGTTTGGTTTGGTTTGGCTTGGGTTAGGTTTGGTTTAGGTTTGGTTTGGGTTAGGCTTGGTTTGGTTTGGCTTGGGTTAGGTTTGGTTTGGGTTAGGTTTGGTTTGGGTTAGGTTTGGTTTGGTTTGGTTAGGTTAGGTTAGGTTTGGTTTGGTTTGGTTAGGTTAGGTTAGGTTTGGTTTGGTTTGGCTTGGGTTAGGTTTGGTTTGGGTTAGGTTTGGTTTGGTTTGGTTAGGTTAGGTTAGGTTTGGTTTGGTTTGGTTAGGTTAGGTTTGGTTTGGTTTGGTTAGGTTAGGTTTGGTTTGGTTTGGTTTGGTTTGGTTAGGTTAGGTTTGGTTTGGTTAGGTTTGGTTAGGTTATGTAAGGCTAGGTTAAGGGAGGTGGATCTTCAGATGAGCGCGACTGGGCTTGATCATATGAAGATCCTCCCCCCCCAGGCTAGATCAAATGAAGATCCTCCCCCCCAAGTAGGTTCGGGGGGGAGGATCTTCATATGATCCAATAATTTTTTTCACATTTAATCTTTCCACTATCGCTAAAAAATTTTTTCGAGGTATGACAAAATTATATCCAATTACGATTATTTTAAATGTAATCAATACAAATCGACAAAGTGCTCGAAATATATAAAATATACAAGAAACCGATAGAAAATCAAATGAAAATAGACACTCGATAGGCATGTAGTGGATTTCTCCCCAACAAACGCTGTTTGTCGCGGAGTAGCCGACCCCAGTGTATGCCTCGTGGTCTGGGTCAACCAGCACCGCCCTACCTCACGGAGCGGAGGTCAACTACTAAGCCACGCCTACCCCCGCTATTTAAGACCTGACCTCGTGGTGACCTGTCTCTTTCTACCTACAGCCGCAGCCAGCAACACTTCCTCCTCCGCCGCTGCCTGGCGGCCCTCGCTCCTCCTCCGCCTGCCTGGCGGTCCTCTCTCCCGCCGGCGAGCATGGCGACCAACAAGCAGGGCCGGCGCTACCCACTAGGCGATCGCCTAGGGCGCCACAAATTCTGGGCAAACTTGGATAAAACTAAAAATGAAGGGAAAACTGTGGTGCACACTGTGGTGGAGCCGTGGAGGGGGGGGGGGGGTCTGAGGGAGGCGAGGGTAGGTAGACGGTAGCCGACTGTGTTTTCTTTTTTAATATTCTTCGTTAACCCCCCGGAGGGACTAACCCGGGTCCTTATCTTTGGCGGCCTGGAGAACTGGCGAGCAGTGACCTGAAGGCTGACATCTGAGGAACCCTTCTCCCAACCCCACCATCCCCTCCCCTCCCTTCCCTGCCTTTGTCGGGATGAGGCAAGGTTACCTGACCTCTGAAGTTTGACCTCGCATAACATAATCCCACTGATTAGTTGGAGATCAAGATTCAAGCTGTCCAGATTACTCACAGACACCAGTGACCAGGCCACTTCAGTCCGAGTCAGTCATCTCCAAAAGTGTGGTGCAGTGGCAACAACTTCAACAGCTGGCTATCCTGCTAAACAGTAAGTTGACACTCCCTGTGACTGTGGCCAGTGGTGAGCGAAGTTTCTCTAAACTAAAATTGATTAAGAATTATTTACGCTCAACCATGACACAAGAAAGGCTTGTTGGGCTTTCCACTCTCTCATTTGAGCATGAAATTGCTGAGAAGCTGGACTTAAAGCATCTTATTTCCACATTTGCCAAAGCTAAAGAACGAAAAGTCAAATTTTAATGGCACTTTGGTGACTGACTTCGTGACGTTCGTGTGCTAATATATAATTAAACTAGTAATTTTTATTTTTCTACATATTACATGATGTTACCTCTTTAAGTCAATAAAATATTAATAGGTGATTGTATTAAGTTTTTTAATGTAAATAATTTTTTAATGTGGCTTGGTCAGAGTTGCAATTATTTTTATTCATAACTGTTACATATCTCCATTAAGCTTTTTCTATTTATACTTAAGATGTCAATTTAATATATTGTCCGACCAATGACTGGTCACAACTCACAAGTATCTTATTTTGCACTACATGTATATAATAATGATGAAATAATAGTAGGTTATAACTTGCAGGAGGCTGGAGCGAGCTAAATGCTTACGATATGTTATTATTTTTTAAAGATTACCCTAAAATAAAAAAATAACTAAAAATTGTTTCATTGACATTTACATCAAGGATTTATTGACTTAATGTAATAACAATAATTGGTTATATAAAGCCACAAGATGAAAATTGTGTTATCAGTGGTGTTTCGAGAGTTAGAAACAATGTAGTCATGGGTTACTGTACCTACATTAGCTTATCAGAACTTTCAAGGGGGCGCACATCTAAAGGCTTGCCTAGGGCGCCAAATCATCTTGCACCGGCCCTGCCAACAAGCTGTCCTTCTCTGAGCGTCCTCACCAACCAGCTCTCTCTACATCACGCTTGTAACCATGCTGCCTTCCCAGCACCAAGCTGCATCGTACATCCAATACAACATGTATATAGAGAGCACATTGTGAGTTTCCTTCTCCACCCCTTCCTGAGTGTGAACCAAAAATCTCATACCCCACAGGCAGTGTTATAAAAGAAAACGAAATCTATGCGTTGGAAGTTGGAGGAGAGACTAAACTAAAGTTCTATCTGAGTTAATCGAAGCAGAGATTTTACTTAATATCTAAATAAGTTGTTACGAGTTGGGGATTTAGAATATAGTTAAAAGTCTACCCAGATCCCAAAAGGCAACAACAAAAAAAAAACAAAGACAATCGGACTATAAAAGGGTAGACAAAGGATGCGAGTTTTTGTTGTGTATAATAAAGTACCATAAATCCCTTAACAAAATATTCCGCTTTCTATAATTTACCCTTAACCATACTTAACCTAAACATTAACAGTATACACATATTTATACAGCATACAATAATTTAAAGCAAGGTGGAGGTGGGAGGTAACATAAGATTACAAATACTTAAGTGCGGAGCTGAGATGGCTGACGAGTAAGGCTGAGTATTGTAGAAGACGGTAGGTAGTCACTGTGCTGTAGGTTTCCAGGATAGGTGATCCTGTGGTCACTTCCCAGAGTGAACTCCTCTCTCCTCGAATTGGAGCTGACAAAGAAGACTTGGAGGAAGTGACGCAACAACCAGGATATGGAGAAGGGAAACCCCGGAGTGGTAACTAAGACGAGTCATACTGGTGTTTCGTCCCTAGATGGCGTTGCTCGTGGTGCTGGGTAGGTAGATCAGGACAATAGATGGCGTGGTTCGTAGTGCTGGGTAGGTAGATCATGATTCATGACAATTGATGGCGTGGTTCGTAACAAAGTACACATGCTGTACTGTAGTAAGAGTTTAGTGTAGTTTACTAAGTACTGTAATAATCAATCTTAACCGCTGCTTCTAAACTGCATGAAATATAAAAAATATATAATTGACATTTCTTTCAAAATGAAAGAAGGAATATTACGTTGCTTGGTGGGGCAAAATTGTCAAATTACTAAGCAAACTAAGTGCTAAAAGAAACTGCTATATCTAAGTTAGCTATTTATTTTACTTTCCACCGTATTCTTTTGTGTTCACGGCTGTGATTGACCATCCAAAGGTCGACCAGTGACAGTAGTGTTGTGCCTTTAGTTAAGACAATTTATAGTGACAACAATGACCGCGGTGGAGATTGAAAATAAATTGAAGTGAAACAATTTAAAATTGGGACAAACAATCAGGCACCAGTGCCTGGGAGTAGCCAAGACAGTATTTGGTGCCACAAAGGAAGTTTTTCTTTTGTGAGTGTTTTCATAAGAACTGTGAACTGTGATTATAATCTCCATCCATAGGGAGATACATTGTACATGTATATAGTGATAGTACATTGAGATAATTTCATTGATGAGAGCTGGAAAAGAGATTACACCAGAATAAAAACTAGAAAAAAAGCCGAACTGTCTCGAAGGCATTGCTACCACCGTAAAGAAAGGGACAAATTTCTCCGTCAGAAAGCTAAAGCTCTGCGACTAAGACACAAAAGAAATTATCACAGTATTACATTGTAAACTAGGCTTAAGCCAAAGAAAATTTTAACAGTCTGCACTCACCCCTTCCCAACGATGACAGCTGTCAAACACTGGTGTAAAGTACGTAAAAGGAAGAGGAAAGTTTGTGACAAGACATGAATAGGCATAGGGAATCAGGGGCTAAAACGACAGCAACACCAGGAAGATGGCTGATATGCAATCACTGCAGGGTGAAGTCTGATGAACATGATGCGGGTCTGGGCTTAACAGCTTTTGTGACGGTGGTGAATGCTTTAAAGCATGAAGGCTGTTGTTGGTATTGCCCTAACTGCATAATCAAAGTAAATGAAATGTTTGATGATCATAGGGAAATGAGATTAGGGAAGAGATCCTCATGAAGACAAAGGAAATAGGAGACAGAGCGGAGGAAGTAATTACGAAGAGCTAAGCTCAGGTTTTAGCAGGGGCACAGAAGGTGACGGAGAGTAATGCAGGATCTGAACAGGTCCTCCAGCGGCTAGGGACTCTGCAAAAGTGTATTAATGAGTTGACGACTATTAGACCTACTGATATGGAAGAAGAGGAGAAACGGGAACGGCCAGAGAGTAGGAACGACATAATAGTGCTTGGAGTCCCCGAGAGCCAGTCGGAGGGAGCTGAAACGAGAAAAACACACAAGTTGAAATTTCAGAATATTTGTGATGAGGCAGTAAAATTATCAGTTCTCACTCGGGACATAAGGAGGCTAGGACAAAGGCAGGAGGACAAGCCCCGCCCCCTCAGGATCACACCAGTGAGTGAGGATAAGAAATAGGAAGTTATTCAGCACACAAAAAACTTAGCAAGGAGCGATACATTTCGGGGTATATTCATAAGCCCAAATCGCACAGTAATGCAGAGGGAGCAGCAAAAAAAAAAAAAAAAACTCCTGGAGTCCTTGAAGAAGAGGAGGGAGGAGTCGAATAGTGGGAGCAAGAACGCCAGCACAGATCCAAGGGAAATGAGACACCCGCCACCCGTTCTACCTCCCACCCAGGAGGAGGCGAGCGCCACGTAAACAATGTCACCTCTGACCACACCCACAAAATACAATGGATACAGTAAACGAGGCAACTGCAGAGAATAGAAAAGGACCGGAGACAATACAAAGACCAAGGGCAATACAGAAGACAATTTCCGGCTAGAAAGTCATGTACTCTAATACTGATACATTCCTCGACAAGAGAGCGGAGTTTGTAACACTACTGAGGGTACATCAACCCGATATAGTAGGTGGTGGACTGTAGAACTGTTGTACAAAAACAGGAGAATCGAATTGGAGGAATGTGAGTTCAATATTTTTTTTTTTAGTTTAACAAATTTATAGACAAAGCTTGGAGTACAGTTTGCCTATTCTGAGAAATTCAGTCAGGTCTTGACACTATAAATATTCTACCTATATGTATATCTTCTATACGAATTTTGACTCATTATAAGCTTATTTGATCTGAAAATTACACACCCCAGCTTATTTGACCTGAAAATTAAACACCCCAGCTTATCTGATCTGAAAATGATACACTCAAGCTTATTTGACCTGACAATCAACCACCCCGACAATAACCTCACCTAAACCCCCAGGTAGTGTTAGAGTGGCTAACCATCAAGTAAAATAGAGTGTCTCATCTTCAAGTGATTCAATTCTATATCCGGAAAAATTGTTCGAATATAGTAATGTAAACTGGTAATGATTTTTGTTACATCACTATAGTCCAGAACTGGGAAAAAGATGACCGTGATGTAAGTTTGTTGCATCAGAACAAGAGAATGAAGTATAATGTTGTAACCCTCACCAAACCGTCCTCCTTTCGTAGAAAAGAATCGAGTGTATACCTCACCACTATTCTGTGAATACAGTCAACAAGTAAAGTGCGTTTTGAGCTTCCCTTCTTGGAATACTACAGTTTATTTGCTTATCTTATATTCCAAGGAACGAACAAGATTTAATAATGACTGAAAGAATATTTCCTCCCTAATTATTATTATTATTATTATTATTATTATTATTATTATTATTATTGTTGCCGCAAGCAGTAATGGGTAGGATGACACATAAACAAACGTTATGTTAGGCTGCAAGTCATGTCATGTTTATTGGGCGTGTCTGCCCATACATAAGCTTTGGGTAGAGCTCCCTTTTAACTTGGCTTATATATAAATAAGTTAAGGTGTTAAGTTACAAACCCAAAATGTTTTTTCTCCATTTATTGATAAACTAAAAAGGTCACAGTCTATGAGTAAAAGTACCGTAAATAACACTGTAAGCTGTGAGTGTTAGTTAAGGACAGGGCTCAGCTTGACTGAGTTAAGTCACCCGTCCGATTCTCGTGAGACTCAAGTGAAGACTGGTGCTCGTGAGGGTAGGCTCCTGTGAGGAGGGTGCCTCTGAAGTAGAAGCCGGGCTAACCCTACATTCTCAAGGTCAGCCTACTGATAGAGGAATTTCCCCTCACGTGAACAACACATGGCAACTCACAGCTTATGGAAAATTACCGTGGGATGATTGTATTATATAAACTAAATGTATTAACCCAAATTTATATAATTGTTATTGCCATGAGACAAAGGCTAATACATCACTAGGTCACCACCTTCTAAGCTTCTATGAGGAATTAGCTTCTTGCAGAGAAAACAAAAACTATGCATAAACCTATCCATGTTACATACATATGTGTGAAAACACTAAACTGAAGCAACTGCAATCTGGTGTTCAGCAGTTACTAGGGTCCTAACCTTAAGTGCCTTACAGAAAGTATATTATGTACAATGGTAAATTGAAATGATATTGATCTCTAGGAGCAAAACAAAAAATATTACTGCCACTTACACAATAGTGGGAATAGTTAAACTGGGTATAACAAATCTTATGAAAAACAAAATAAAATAGCAGTTTATCATCTACTGTATATTAGTAAAATGTGACTCTTTCAGATGAGATTTTTTTTTTAATTTATCTAACATAAGATTGAGTTCACTGAGTCAAAATAGAAACTTGGTGTTACCGCCACAGTAAGATAAACATGTGAGAGAGAGAGGGTGAGAAGGGTGGGCAGTGCTGACAAGGTGTTTGTTGGTCGTCTAATATAAAACAGATGCCCTCGTCTAGAGCTGCGATTGGATGGTGATTGCTCAGTAGTCTACCAATTCTTGCAGAAGAAACAACACGCTGGTCGAACCCAAGACCCTAAAACGTAAATATAAACTCTAAATAACTTTAATAAGTATATTAATGTACTGTAATTTGATCATATTATACAACTTGTCTCCTGATGTATCAACAGATGTAACATGCGAGTTATATTTAAGATGTTAACAGGCTATGTACTGTATATTGATTGTATTATTCATAATATGTGTCCTGAGATAACAGCATTTGTTATATGAGAAATGTTCTTTAACAGGTTTTGACCGAATTATATGGTAGGCGTCAACGTTGAGGGTTTATTTCTCCAGCAACAAACCAATAACGCTCCTATGAGCGTTAACAGTCAAAACGTATACGGGAGGACTGTCGAAGGACCAACGCCGGAGTTCAGCGTGGGAGAGAATAGGTTCGTCGATCGCCCACCCACCCATAGTGGGTGGATCACGTGCGTCGTCAGCAGCGAGGCAGTGATAGCGAGTGCTCTGTGTTTGAGTGAAGTGTCTTAAATACCTGGACAGTGTCGTAAAGCTTCGGTCTGCGCGTACGGGGCTGTGAGCGTTCATTTCCGAACAGGGAGGCGCGCACCTAGTGAGCTAAGGTTTCAGAACACCCGGACAGTGTCGTAATGTTTGGTCTGGGCGGACTGGTGGTTAGCGTTCGCTCCGACACGCACGCAAGTGATTATAACTAACAGCTGATCTTCCTATACCAGTGACACCATAGTATATCAAACAATGATGATAAGGAACCATGAAGAAATACATAAATGAAAGGGATTTGTGGGTTAAGTGTGTACAGCATTCAAGTTATATGTACATGTATATATAAGTATGTGTGTGTGTAATTAAGAAATAACAACGAAGGTTGTGACAAGCCGTAACGTTGTACAAGTAAGGGCGCCGCAGTAGTGTTTGTGAGATCAGTTGTGTAACGAGTCCCTACATTGATTGTGGGTCTCTGTGGTTGTGTTAGTGTGACATCCCAGCTCGTGTGTGACATCACTCGTGTGCATGGCACGCGTCTGTGTGACATCAACTCCAATTGTGTGACATCAACTCGAGTCTCACTGTAGTCGTGTTTGTGTGACATCACTCGTGCGTGCGTATTGCACGTTACGTGTCTGAGGAACGTCGCTCGTGTGTCACCACGGTGGTCGTGATTGTATGACATCGCTTATATTACTTCAGTTGTATTACAGGTTGAGAATACGAAATAGAATACATTCAATGGAATGTATCTATTTCAGTATTCAAGCAAGGACGTCGTTCGTGTGTGGCATCACTGTGGGCGAGTTAGTGTGATATCGTCGCTCGTGTATGACATCACTGTGGTTGTGCTTGTGTGACATCACTCGTGCGTAGTGCACGTCACGTGTCTGAGGGACGTCGCTCGTGTGTCACCACTGTAATCGTGATTGTATGACATCGCTTATATTACTTCAGTTGTATTACAGGTTGAAACTGCGTGACATCAATTCCAATTGTGTGGCATCAATTCGAGTCTCATTGTGGTCGTGATTGTATGACATCGCTTATATTACTTCAGTTGTATTACAGGGTGAAACTGTGTGACATCAACTCGAGTCTCATTGTGGTCGTGATTGTAAGACATCGCTTATTTTACTTCAGTTGTATGACATCGCTTATACGACTTCAGTTGTATGACATCGCTTACATGACTTCAGATTGTATGACATCATTTGTATAACCTCAGTTATATGACATCTTTATAAACAAGCAAACGTGTCAGTTGAAGAGCGCTCTTGCTTAACCGAACGTCTCTATAGCTGTCCACTGTGTCACCAGTCATGGAAGGAAACAAAGCAGAGGAGACCAGCCTAACCAGCATAGAAGACCTGGAGGCCCTGAACGACCGAAATGCTGACCGGTCACTCACACAGCCAGGGTAATCGGGGGATTAACAGCTGACGCTCACCCAATTGACGGCAATGATGCAGAATATGAAAGATCATATGGAGCAACTTCAGACTTTTGGCGATACGGAGGACTTTGGTGAGATGCTGTCATTACCATGAGGAAAACCCTTTCTGGAAACGAGTGAAGTGATGACAGCCACAACGAGGTATGCACGGAACGCACGTTGTCAACCGCCGGAATCAGGAATGTCTAGCTACTACACCTCGACACCCACCCAAGGAGGGTTCCCACTCAGCCTCTTTAGGGACGGGAACATCCCATTGGAGGGAGAGGGAACGTGTTTCCACCCGTCATACCCATTTCCCGGAAGCATTGACACTCAGGAACCCATAGCCACTGAACACCAGCCGATGCAGCACCATACTTCACAGACAGCTCGGTGGACCCAAAATATCATAGATCCGGAGTGGCCTTCTACGCCCATGGCCAGACCCTAAGCTGGAAACTTCTAATGACTGCGCCACGCTACAAATAGAGTTAGTAGCAATCTTAAAGACCCAAACAAACCACGCATCACCTTCTCCGGGTCATCACACGATACCCATCACCCAGATAGTTTAGGAAGTATCCTCCCCAGCAAGCGCGGACCCCAGCTCAGGGGGCGCGCCACTCCGAAACTGACCACGTCCAAGAGTGGGGGGTTGGTGGTAAGCGTTCACTGAACGGGGGTCCGCTTACACTTGCAAACCTGCAGTATCCTTTCATACCTGCAGGTAGGATAACCTCCATCCCCAATCCCAAATCCGGCCTGGCTGCTCCAAGAGCTCCACCCGGAACCACAAAACGGGCCGCCTCCAGGAAAAGGTCCGTGTCGGACTACGGTCCTACAATCTCAACAACAACAGAGGATCGCGGAAGGGGGTTATCACTACCAGAGACACGACCTTCCTGAAACCGAAACTGACAAAGAAACGCTATATACTTCAAGAGGACTCTCGACGCTCACCTTAACCACGGAGCCGGGAATATTTCACCAGGGGGAGCGCGGAGGTACTTCCAAGCATCGAACTCGCTCGCCGAAACCACTAACAGTGATGAAGGACCATAAGTGACGACTATGTGAATAACGTGCATAAATACAAAGGGAAGCAAGGAAAGCCTCCTGGAATCGAGTGGATGTTGGAATTCACTATGGATTTGGTTGACAAGGACAGGAGGAATCAGATTGAATATATGCAGACTCATCTTCATGCCAATCCTCGTCGAGGAAGAAACTTGTGGGTCTGGTGACATCAAGAATAAAGACAACCAGAGAAACGGACGATGAACGCTACTCGTTATGCCACGGAGATCACCTTCAGATGTGTCGGACATTCTTCAGCATGTCCACAGGGAAGTGAACTTCCCTCGTAGGGGAAGAATGTCGCTACTTCGCCAGCCTGGGTCATAATCACCGGATAACGGAGTGCAGCCAGGAGATGGTGTGTGGTATAGATGGCTGCTCTGGAGTACACTCGAGGCTTCTACACATCACGGGAGTTTCTGACAAGCAGTACCAAGGCTGCAAAAAGAGGGAATGCCAGTTTTTCCCTCTCCACTGGCACAATCATGAAAGAAAGAAGTAGTGTAAACGCCGAAGAGATCAGTATAAAAGTGGTTAGCGTAGGAGAAAGAAAGAGCCGATCCATCACTATCCCCAAGATCATTGTTGTTTCACCAGGAAGAACCGGAACTCTCAGACAATAAGAAGCTTGCCGAAGAACGATTGGCGGGACGGAAAATGCCTCCTAAAGAACTCAAGGCTCTCTCAGAGGTATCAAGAAGAGATGAGACGTCTAGTCGACGAGGGACATGCCACATCAAGAACTCAGTGTTACACCCGGGAAGACCTGGTATCTCTCACACCACCCCGTGTTGAATCCCAACAAGCCAGAAAAGGTGAAAATATTTTGATTGTACAGCCAAATGTGAGTTGATGTCATTGAACAGCCAGGTGATGCAAGGGCCAGACCTTAACAGCAAATTTGATGGGAGTCCTCATCAGATTCAGACAAGGAAAGGTGGCATTCCCGGCTGATATCGAGGTAATGTTCCATTAAGTGTGAGTAGTACCGAACATCGAGACGCCTTACGATTCTTATGGTGGACGGACGACCAGCCGCCAGGGGCCCCGCCACTTACTAAACGACAGTACATCTCTTTGAAGGTATGTGTAGCCCTTCATGCACCGGATATGCGCTACAACGAACATTCCAAGATTGCAGGGAAAGTCTCCGTGACGACATCAAGAAAGCGAATTGTAACTTCTACATTGACGATCTGCTTCTCTCGATAGATTCGCCGGGGAAGGCAACGATAATTACCCATTGACTGAGACAGCTGAAAAGGAAGGGCAGATTCGGTCTTACGAAGGGGGTCTGTAATCACAGGGAAGTCCTCAAAGCAATTCCACAGACAGAGAAAGCCATGGGAATAAAGGAAGTCATTTGAAAGACGACAGGCTCCCCAATGAACGAACTTTGGGAATCTTGTGGGACCTGGAAAAGGACGAACTAGAGGTCCGGGTCCAGATCCCTAAGAAACTAGAGACGAAACGAAACCCTTCTGAGTATGGTCAGCCCCATATATGACCCACTGGGACTCATCACTCCGAGCGTCACAAGAGCCAAAATTATATATATATATATATATATATATATATATATATATATATATAATATATATATATATATATATATATATATATCCCAAGATGAGTGTAGACGAGGCATTGGGTTGAATAACGAATCTCCTTCGTGTGTGGCAAGGCCAAGCTAGCCCCTCTGAAACAGCAGACCATACCTCGACTCGAGCTCTGAGCGACAGAGCTGGCTGCCAAGGCAGGCTAACGACTACAACGAGAACTTGAATTACAAATAGACAGAACAGTGTTCCGGACAGACAGTACGGCAGTCCTTCAATACATACGAAACACCGAAAGACGCTTCCATTCCTTCATGACCAATCGAGTGGCAACGATACATGAGGACTCCAAGGTAGAACAATGGCGCCGCGTGACGTCGGCACTGAACCCGGCTGACGACGCTAGTCATGGATTACATAGAGCAGAGCTCAATGAGGAAGGCAGGTGGATACGAGGACCTGCTTTCCTCTTGTTGGAAGAAGACAGTTGGCCAAAGAGTCCATTGAGGATTCCAGACCTCAGAGACGGAGACCCAGAGGTGAAGAAGGAAACCATGGTGCTGACGGCGAACGTTGACCAGGGGGAGGGTATCCTCGATAAGCTATGGGCCAGGTACTGATCGTGGCATCTACTTCTGAAGAGCGTAGCGTGGATTAGAAGGTTTATAGAATGGCGGCTGGGGAAGCGAAAGAACAAACATCACCGAAAAAATCGGCTCCAGGTCAGCGAATTGGAAGAGGCGAAATTAGCTGTCTTAAGATTTATGCAAAGGAAAGGATTCCCTCGAGTACTAGGAATGTTACTACAGGGACAACCCATGAGAGGTAGCGACATAAGGCGGCTGGAACCTCATCTAGACACAAACGGTCTGATCAGAGTAGGTGGCCGACTGAAGCACGCCGCTCTCCACCCAGAACAGGAGAATCCCATACTATTACCAAGGGACAACAGGATCACGGGGCTCATCGTGAGAGAGGTACACTCAACTAGAGCTGGACACTCAGGACGAGAACACACTCTTGCCATAATACGTGAGACGTACTGGATACCTAAGTGCCGAAAATTACTCGACCGCACAATACGGACGTGTGTGACTTGTCGAAGAAGCAACTGAAGGCCTATCCATCAACGCTAAGCCGACCTGCCAGAAGATCGAGTGCGCCCAGGAGGCCGGCCGTTCACCTACACTGGAATTGATTGCTTCGGCCCTTTTTTGGTTAAACAAGGACGAGCCCGGGCGAAGAGATGGGGATGCTTATTCACCTGCCTGACCACCAGAGCCATACACCTAGAAGTCCTCACCTCACTAGACACCGACTCGTTCCTCAATGCCCTAACAAGATTCACCTGCCACACGGGACCTCCCAAGCGTGTTCGGTCTGACAGGGGAACCAACATGATTGGAGCTAACCGAGAGTTACGAGAGGCGGTGAACGGCTGGAACAACACTGACAAGGTCGGGAATGCCCTTCTACAGAAACAGATAGAATGGCAGTTCAACCCTCCGACAGCCTCTCACATGGGAGGAGTGTGGGAGCGACAAATCCGCACTGTAAGGATGGTCCTCCAGGGAGTGGTGGGCACCCAGACACTAGACGGTGAACGCCTCAGCACTGTGTTCTGCGCCGTAGAAGAGATCATCAACGGAAGGCCCATCACCCCAGTGTCTGACGACCCAAAGGATCTAGAAGCACTAACGCCGCTCCACATACTACGGATGAACCCGGAGACACTGTCCACCGGAGGCGATCGGTCCATGACAGAAGGGTACCGACGAAGATGGAAGCATGCCCAATTCATTGCCGACCAATTTTGGAAAGGTGGGTAAAAGAATATCTCCCAACATTACGTCAGCGACAAAGGTTCTTCAAAACTCGCCGTAATCTCCACGCTGGGGATATCGTGATCATCTCTGGACAACCCCTTCCCAGGAGTCAGTGGATGCTAGGGAGAGTACTGGAAGCTCTACCGAGCAAAGATGGCCTGGTGCGAAGTGTTAAAGTGAAGACAAAGGACTCAGTGTTAATACGCCCAGTGACGAAACTCTGCCTGTTGGAAGGGGTGGGAGAGTGAATCTAATAATATGCCGTGATTTCGTGTGAAGCCCGACAGGGGGAGTGTTACCGCCACAGTAAGATAAGCTAGAAGAGAGAGAGAAAGAGAGGGATAACCATAATAAGATAAACTAGGCGAGAGAGAGAGAGAGGGGGGGTGAGATAAGAGATATAGTGTTGACAACGAATTTGCTGACCAATCTGCTGAGGTGTTTCAATACGAAAACACTATGGCCGTCGCCTCCGGGCTGAGATTGCCCTCGAGGGTAGTCTACTGATTTCTACAGGACAGACAACACGTTGGTTCAGACCACTAGGCCCTAAAACGTGAGTGATCGTGAAGTATTAGAATCTGCTAAGAAACTCTAAATAACTTTAATAAGTATATTTGTGTTCTGTAATTTGATCATATTATACCAATTGTCTCCTGTATCAATAGTTATAACATGTGAGTTATATTTAAGATGTTAACAGGCTATGTACTGTATATTGATTGTATTATTCATAATATGTGTCCTGAGATAACAGCATTTGTTATATGAGAAATGTTCTTTAACAGGTTTTGACCGAATTATATGGTAGGCGTCAACGTTGAGGGTTTATTTCTCCAGCAACAAACCAATAACGCTCCTATGAGCGTTAACAAATATATATATATAAATATATATATATATATATATATATATATATATATATATATATATATATATATATATATATATATATATATATATATATATATATATAGATCAGATTCATCAGAGTCATGTGGGTAATGTCACTGTTCACTGCCATGCAGGCCAGAGGTTCGTACACAAAGAAATGCATCATATTCATTAGCAGTGTTTATATAGGTCAGAGTCATGTGGGTGATGTCACTGTTCGCTGCCTTGCAAGACAGTGGTTCATATGCATTGGACTTCATATTCTAATTGAAGACTAATCAGTGTGGGCTAACAAATATGGGATAAACAGCAAGAATGTCTCCAAGTACCCCCGATTCAATGTAGTAATCACAAAGTTCATGATACAATCAGCCAGGTGGCTTGAAGTCTTTGACAGTGTCACATTCAATAATATAGTGTTCAAATGTATGCTTTAAAGGTTTATCACAAAGTTTACATGCTGAGTGTTCTGGTATGGGTATAGCGTTACTAACTTGCCAGATGTGTCTATATCCTGGCCACGACTACATCTCATTGTCTGGTTCTGCCCTTATGCTGGCTATATCTGTACCTCTCGTCACAAAATTTATCATATTTACTAATGATACAACTGCCAGGTCTCTCTGCATTTCTCAGTTTATGTGGCGTGAATGAGCTTGTGCACGTGTGCTTTCCCCTAGTGGAGTGATTGACGTGTGTATGAGTGCTGCCACCTAGTGGTGTGAATGAAGTTGGATGTCTGAGTAGTTAGATGATATAGCACGAGGTTTCGTCAAAAACTATATACAAAAGATAGGAAAGCAGACCGAAATGTTATGCTCATTGGGTCCTAAAAAGTGCTGAGCCAAAACAATAGATGGCGCCAGTGTGCAACTCGTGTCGTCTGCAAAGACCACAGTTTGTTTATGTCACATGACCGCGAAAATCATTTACTGTCAAAATGGCAGCAAAAAGAGATCCGTGCGTGTTATGCCGCAGAACAAAGAAAGATCATGCCCAATTTGTATACCATTCATTCCCAAAGGATAAAGAAAGGTAGGAGCACAGTTTTGAATTATATACACATGATATGACAGGTTTATTTATCATTATGTTTACAAACAATGTGAAAAGTCCCTGCAGGCAAAGTAGAAACTGATTTCTAATTATTATTTACAGGTGTGTAGTGGACGTCTCCCCTACAACTGCCTACAACTGCGTAGCCACAGCCACCACCTGCTACCGCCTTCCCTAGCAACCCACCAGATGCGCCGCCGTATCCTAGCAACGAAACTAGGAATCGGCGACTTCTCGGGTTTTCCCAACATGACTCACAGGGGCTGCTGGGTATATAAGCTCTGTCTCTCCATTGAGATTGAATGACTGCTGGACCTGGAGCTGCGCAGACCTGCCTTTTTTGCTGCATGTTTGAGCAGTCTGCAACTTTGTTGTGATAAGACACTCAATCCTAGTGATTGTACTTACTCAACATAGTGACGGTGTAATTACCATCACAGATTGTACGAAAAATTCCAACATCTGGAAAACAAATATTTGGGCTCCCCAAATTTTGACTACTACCCGTGCGTCTACGTCCTGGAGTGGCCAATCAGTGGTGCCCCACGGTGGCGTGATACATGCACGTTTACTGCGGTGCTCTGATTGGCTAACCGAACGTGGCGTGGTAGGTAGGCTGTTTCTACTCTCTAACTCCTCTTTCCTTTTTTCATCCCCCTCATGCACTCCGTTCTTTGAACGGGAGGCGGGACTTAGCGATACGGTCGATCCGGCAAGGGAACCTGTGATAGTGCAGGG
Source organism: Homarus gammarus (assembly GCA_958450375.1). Taxonomy (NCBI): domain Eukaryota; kingdom Metazoa; phylum Arthropoda; class Malacostraca; order Decapoda; family Nephropidae; genus Homarus; species Homarus gammarus. The sequence continues at coordinate 663,503 of CAUDMG010002736.1, read as the reverse complement.
CACCCCTTGTCCGGGGGTCACCGGTAGGTGGAAACTTTCTTAGATATAACTATAGTCACAGGTAACCTGGGTGCAGAACCCTACGAGCCCGACGCCCGTCCAAGAGGGGGAGGCGGGGTCACTGCTCCCAGGCAGGAGCCCTGTGTTATAGGTAGGATTAGATGTAATCGAGAAGATGACAACAAGCATTAGAATAAAACATAGAGATAAGGGACACTCTATTGGAAGGGGAAAAGTGGCAGAAATCACTTACAACAAATTGCAAGTCCCACTTACAAGAATATTCAACACAAATGAAGGTTTTAAAGTAATCTGCAAAGATGACTTTGATTCAGATAAAATCCTTTCAAAAGAAGCCAGAGATATATTTTATAATGAAGGCCTTGTTGTGGTCATGCCACCAGAACAAAAAGCAAAAAGATCAGTTTTCGTTCGTCAAGTTGACCAAGAGATCGGGAGGAAGACTTCTGAAGACCTGAAAGATGAACTGGAACGGCAAAACAGGTGGATGAAGATTGAAGAAGTCATTAAGATAAAAGATTATACTCATGTTTTTAAGATTACTTTTGAAGAAGTGTCAATGGCTGAGAAAGTTTTACAACAGGGCTTTCTAATATTCAACATGTCAGTCACACCACATCAAATAAAGAAGGAGACATTCATCAGTCTGCAAACTTGTTTCTCTTGCTACAAATATGAAGAGCATACAACGAGAGACTGTCCGGAAAAAGAAAAAAAGTACTGCTCAGATTGTGCAGGCGACGACCATACCTACACTGAATGTAAGAATACATATGTTGGATGTCTCAACTGTAAGAGAAACGGGAATGCATACATAGGACATAGGACGTTAGCCATGGCATGCCCAATAAAAAAACACATGATAAAGTACAAGGAACAAGAAACAAGGAAAAAGGAACAAGACAAGAAGGATACGACATATGTCGAAATAGCCAAGAGAGCGGTCCAAGAGGCTCATAGACCAGAATCCACCATATTAAACCTAAGTGAGCCAATACATGATAAGGTAATGATTAGTATGATCCATGCACATTTGCACAATATCATTGCACCCGGATCATACAATGAGGAATTAAGGAAAATGTTTAAATTGAATAACCTACCAGAGATGATATTTCCAGAGAATCCACAATCCGAAAAACTATTTCAGGCAACATACGCAAGCGAACTGAGCGAAAGACTACAGCTAGACAAACAAAGGTTTGAGCAAGGAGCAACAGCTGATACACAAGGAACACAAGCGACTGATAGAGATCCCAGACAAATGACTAGAAGTGACAAAGAGAAAATAGAAATAACAAAAGGACAGTCTACAAGACAAAGGAGTAGGAGGAGAGAAGATAAGATGGAAACTGAACACAATATACAACCTGAATCTGCTGAAGATATAGGATTAAAAGTTATCACTACAACAAAACATGGAATCCCAACATCGAGACCAACAGGAGGAACAATAGTAAAAAACTGTGAAGGAGGGATATACAAGTGGACATATCAAGAAAAATCCCTAAGTGAAGAATACGTCTGGTCACTAATTGCTACGGACAAACTAAAGATTACGACCAATGACTTTAAAATAGTAGACCCGTCAGAGTTTAGAAGAGTCAGAAGCGGGAAACAGGATGATAGGTCTCCACTTCAACAGTTACAATCCAAGTATAAGAAATAATGGACAATAGACAAACAGTAAGAACTTTAAGAATAATACAACACAACGTAAGAAACTGGAACACCGAGAGAATTAACCTAAGTAATATATATCAAGAAATTGACCCAGACATTATACTAATAAACAGTCACGGTGAGACAGAAAACAACAACATAAAACTCTTTAACTATTATGTAAACCAAAGAAACAAATCGGGCGAGAAAAATGACGGAGTAGCTATAGCGGTTAAAAGAAACTTAAAATTTAAACTAATTGATGACTTCCAGGAAGAATTTCTGGCAATAAAAATAAATACAACTCAAGGAGATGTAATAATTGCTACTACTTATCTGCCACCGAGACGACCCTACTTACCTATAGAAGACCTATTAAAATTGGCTAACAGTAGTCATCCGATGTACATCTTAGGAGACTTTAACGCCAGACATAGGATTTTTGACAATACAAATAATAACGTCGTGGGAAACGCCCTTAATCAATTAATAAATTTAGGGAAAATCAATCATCTGGGTCCTAACTTTCCAACCTGGAGAAATCACAATACACAATCGACACCAGACAAAATTTTTACCAACAACAAAGCCTTTTTCAATTACCATATAATACAGGGACCTCTTACAGGCAGTGACCATCTGCCAATTATACTAACACTGTCAACAAGCCCCATACAGATACCAATAAAAAAGAGGCTGAAAATGAGTAAAACAGACTGGGACAGCTTCAAAGACGACTTAAGTAGTCACCACTCGATTAACCTACAAGGGAAAACAACAGAAGATATAGACTCAGAAATGGACAGACTGCACTCAGCAATAAAAACATCTATAACCAAACACACTCCTACTTCACACTTTAGAACATTACCCAACAACAGACTACCAGAAGAAGTTAAATTAACCCAGACCTATTACAATGAAATAAACAGGTATATGGAAAGACATGGCAGTAACAGATGGCTATATACGACACAGATAGCACTACAGATAAAATTAAGAGACGCATGTAAGGAAGCAAACAATAAAAAATGGAATGATATTATAATGGCGGCTGACATGACTAAAGACACAAAAACATTTTGGACTTCCATAAACAAGATGATAGGGCACAACAAGCAAAAAACACCATACATTAAAGACCAAAACGGAATAAAATTGCACGAGGAAAATGAACAAGAGTCAGCATTCAAAAGGGAATGGGTAAAAATTTTTAAAATATCAGATGAGGAAAATGAAGATTTTGATAGTGAACACGAAGAAAGGATAGAAGAAGAGATGGGAAGACATATACATAGAATCACCACAAGGCAATATATAGACTATAACTTATTACCAAATAATCAAATAATAACAATGGGAGAAATGATGCACTGTCTGAGGAAGTTTAAGGAAAAAGCCCCTGGGCTCACAGGTATTACACGAAATATGATCATGAATCTACCTGAAAACATTTTAAATACACTATTAAACATTTATAACGCATGCTTAATAACTGGTTACTTTCCAGACAAACTAAAATATGCCAAAATGATATTTATTCCGAAGGAGGGTAAGGACAATAAGGAAATATTAAACTACAGGCCAATATCTTTATTAGAAATTACTGGGAAACTATTGGAAAAAATTTTAAATACAAGACTTATAGCCTTTTTAACACAACATGGGAAAACTAACAATAGACAACATGGATTTATGCCCAATAGAAATACCCTAACTGCAATAGCCATAATAACGGAAATAATTGCAATAGAAAAAAGCAAGGGTAACCAGATCAATATAATTTTAAGGGATGTTTCTAAGGCCTTTGATAAGGTTTGGCATTTAGGCTTAAAATATAAAATATTAAAACTGGGACTTAATGAATACTTGCTAAGAATATTGTGTAACTATTTAGATGGTAGGAGAGCACAAATTCAAATTGGAAACTTTTTGGGAACTATGTTTAATCTTGAGAGTGGAGTACCTCAAGGAGGATGCCTTTCTCCAACACTATATACAATTTATACTTCAGACACACCTCAACCTACCCCCTTTAGCGAATATGTAATGTTTGCTGATGATATTACTCAAATAGTATCATACCCAGGAAAATCAACTCAATTTATGGCACTCTACACGGTAAGAGCGATAAAAAACATAAATGATTTTGAGAAAAAATGGAAAATCAGGACAAATAAGAACAAATTCAAGATAATACCAATAGCCAAGATTAATACAAGTCCAGTAATAGTCGACCAGGAACTATACCCATACGACACTGAAGGCAGGATGCTTGGACTAAAACTAACAAAAAGAGGATATATAACATACTTAAAAGATAAAGAACGACAGGCAAGAATAAGATTATCAAAAATAAAACGCTTTAAGAACCTTAGCATTAATAACAAGAGAAAGATATATATTGCCCTTGTCAAATCAATTATGGACTACCCACCCATCCCATTGAACACCCTTAGTAAAACGAGCATTAAAAGATTACAAACAGTACAAAATATAGCCCTTAGATTTATATATAACATAAAATATACAGACCACATCAGTAATGAACAGCTACATAAGAGAGCAAATCTCTTAGCAATTAATGTAGATATACACAACAAAGCTGTAAATATTTGGAAAAAAGTGACTGAACTTAACACAGAAACATATCAAAACTGGATAAATAATATGGACAACGAAGAATTCCAAGAACACAGTTGGTTTAAATCAGCCAGGAAGAAAGTAATTGAACCATCTCCTGCCCCAATATACATATAAGACATTAATAGAGAGAATAAAAGATGAGAGTGACCTACCAGCTCCACAAGAACCTGGCAGGCCTCTCCATACAGTGTACCTTTAGACTAACATAACTAATATTTAAGATTTAACATTTAACATTGAACTAACATTTTAGCAAAAAAAAAAAAAAAAAAAAAAAAAAAAAAAAAAAAATGTGACTACCCTCCCAGCTACACAAGGACCTGGGCGGGCTCACTAACTCAAAAAAAAAAAAAAAAAAAAAAAAAAAAAAAAAAAATAATAATAATAATAATAATAATAATGTGATTACCCTCCAAGCTATATCAGCCAGGAAGAAGTAATTGAACCACCTCCTGCCTCAATATACACATTTATACATGAAACATTAGTAGAGGAATAAAGATGAGAGTGACCAACCAGCTCCACTAAGAACCTGGCAGGCCTCTCCATACAGTGTACCTTTAGACTAACACAACTAACACTTAACTAACACCTCAAAAAAAAAAAAAAAAAAAAAAAAAAAAAAAAAAATGTGACTACCCTCCCAGTTACACAAGGACCTGGGCGAGCTCACTAACTCCAACAATAATAAAAATAATAATAATAAGCAGCATTATGTAAATAAACCAATATTAATACAAAGGTCTGACGACCCAAGGGAGCAGAACAAAGACAAAATACCAATAAAAAGATGAAGCGATCTGGTTGAGCCCAGATTCTCTCTACTCCTACTGTATTTCAGTTTCACCACTTTTTCCTTCAACCCCTAATAATCTTCTTTCACCTCTTAACTAAAGACTTCGTATCGTATCGAGATTGATTCTGACCATTCTTCTTGAACAAGCAACACCTCCTCCTCCTCCGCTGCCTGGCTGCCTTCGCTTCTCCTCGCCTGCCTGGCGGCCCTCGCTCCCGCCAGCGAGCATGGCGACCCACCAGCTGTCCTTCTCTGAGCTTCCTCACCAACCAACTCTCATTCTGCCCATCTTCCTGAACAAGCAACACCTCCTCCAGCAAGCTCCACGCTGTTAGCATTCATTCAACCAGGAGGCCAGCAACAGGCAACATCTTCTCTAACGAAGCTCCTGCACATCTACCTCCTTCAACACGCTACTCACCGAACGTCTTCTACTGGGCAGCTCCTCACCACACGGCACCTCCAGCACCAGACTGTCTATCATATAACTTATATTATACAAGAAAACCACATTAGAGTTTCCATCCATCCGGAGTGCTAGACAACATTAATATCTCGATACCCCTACAGGTGCATGCAATGGATACAAGCACTGGGGATTGAGAAACTTAAAGGAAAGAGCCCAGAAAATATAAGCAAAAACACCAGATCAAGCAGCCATCATTTTTCCGAAGGCAATTACACTGCAGGGAGGGCAACTTTAAGGCTTTGTAAAAATGCATGTCCAGATATTAACCTTGGATTGTATTATAATATGTATATTATGTCAAATATCAAATATTGCAAATAAATATGTTTGCATATGTATATGTCTATGACTTCATTTTATGACCCACATTTCCATTGATATATTTTTGTGGAAAATAAACCATAAAACTATTTATGTATATCCTTCACTCTGACTGTTACTTACGATCCTAAAAAACAATGTAATATCTTATATTCTAAAGCATAGAAAGTGAGTTGGCATTCAGTTGACTTAAATGAATACACGAAATAGAATACTTATATGATTCACACAAAATATACAAAAATATGTTCCACACATGAATAGAAATTAAAGGGAGTAACAATTCTTCCAGTAACTTGTTATAACATAGCAAGGTGAACGACTAATGTGTACATTTTATGCGTATTATATAGAGAAAATATAAAATTGATTATATTAACATATCTTAAGTATATTTCATATGAAAAATTGACACGCTAGCAACCGTTAAAATGATGCCCCGTATAGTGATGAGTCAGCTTCATGCATGTCGCTGTTGTGGATTTAGACCACACATCTTTTTTTTTAATGGTAGGGATAGTCGCTTTCCTATCTTTGTATATAGTCTTTGGTTTCTTGATCATGTGTTTTACCCTGTGAGACCGATTGTTTCCTGCTGCACCACTGTACAGACTCTTCCCAGTAAACTGATCTGTAAAGACTGTTTCATTGAGCCGTCAGGAACCAAGTTAAATAGAACTTGAACAAGTCTTGCTTATGGCTTCTCTAGCGAGGTCAGTACTTGTTTATGACTCTTATCTAGTGAGTCCAGTACTTGTTTATGACTATTCTAGCGAGGTCAGTACTTGTTTATGACTTCTCTCGCGAGGTCAGTACTTGTTTATGACTTTCCCTATCGAGGTCAGAACTTGTTTATGACTCTTCTCTAGTGAACCCAATGTCATGATCGTAATGACGGCTAACCTGTTAACCTAATGATCCATATTACGCCTACACGTCCACCAAACCTTCTGAGTCTCCCAGTGGGAATGTCCTCTGTTCTATCTGTTTCTTTGATGACGTCATCGAATTGTCGTGTGTTTGTTGCCGGAAGTTGTAAACTCTTATGCATCTACCGAGAACCTGTAAACCTTTTTTTTTTCACCTATGATTAGCAGCGACTGATAATCATGGTGAAATTGTGGTAGGGAGGTTAACTGAGGAATAAGTTAATATTCTGAAGGGAACCTTTTTGAATCTGCTCCTCGTGTGTTGTAGCAAGGTGCTGCGTGTTGGTACCTGTTGCCATCCAACCTCTTGTAATCAATTTAATTTTTGCTTTTGATAGCTCAGTCAGAGCATTGTTTGTAAAGATAATAGTAGGGAATGAAACTGAGTTCGTAGTCTCAGTTTCAAACATCAGAGTGTTACAGTAACGTTATTCAGTGAAATGGTTGAGTAGGTGGAATCCGTGACTTAAGCGTGGGTGGAAGGCAGCGGTTCGTTTTCAAACCAGTAAGCGCCACGCTCCTCCACCCACAGGTCCCTAACGCAGCCTAGGCCGTGTCTGTAGCGTGGATGATGCATCCACTAGTCTGGGGAGATGCCTGAGGTCCAGTGGAGTCGGGTGTCCCCGTGAACCCCTACCGTCAGAAGCTCCTACCACCTATGGGCCCCATAGGGGATAGTGGATTCCCCTGACGCCATGCCCCTGGGTGAACCCGGATCGTCAAGCCCCCAAACAACTGCCAGCCCCATCATTGGTGGATGAGTACAGTACATAACTCGGTGGGGCTGTTGGTGTGGTGGTGTTAGTCCACCGGAATTATCGGAGTGTTGGAAGGTGTCACTTGGTGATGAGACTCCCTTGGCGGCCACTGGAGTATTGCCCCTGGGGTATTGGGTGTTGTACTGGCAGGTGCCACTGGTTTTATTGGTATTAAGGTGCTGTAAGAGTTTATGTGTGTTGTGGTGTATGTACACCCAGTAGTGGTGCAAGTAAATTGAGCCTGAGGGCATGGTACCAGGAGTTCCTGTTTTGGGTGCATACAGCGTCTTTTCTGTAACCATTTTTGTGTATAATGAACAGTGCATTTGCATGTGGGTCTATGATTCACCTATAGTATTCACCGTTGTTCTTTCCCTAATATTCGATACTATAATTACATGGACCCATCGGCCTTCCTCTCACGTCACGCTACCAGGTCAGAGTATTATGTAAGTTGTTGTAAGAGTGCCAAGCCCTTACAGGGTGGCGGCTTGTGGTGCGCGCTCTTACAAATGGTGGCCTCGGTGGCTCACCAGTAAGGAGTAGCAGTCCCCGCTCTTACACCAGTACTTGTTCATGACTCTTCTCTAGCGAGGTCAGTACTTGTTCATGACTCTTCTCTAGTGAGGTCAGTACTTGTTTATGACTTTTCTAGCGAGGTCAGTACTTGCTTATGACTTCTCTCGCGAGGTCAGTACTTGTTATGACTTCTCTTGCGAGGTCAGTACTTGTTTATGACTTTTCTCGCGAGGTCAGTACTTGTTTATGACTCTTCTCTAGTGAGGTCAGTACTTGTTTATGACTTTTCTAGCGAGGTCAGTACTTGCTTATGACTTCTCTCGCGAGGTCAGTACTTGTTATGACTTCTCTTGCGAGGTCAGTACTTGTTTATGACTTCTCTCGCGAGGTCAGTACTTGTTATGACTTCTCTTGCGAGGTCAGTACTTGTTTATGACTTCTCTCGCGAGGTCAGTACTTGTTTATGACTCTTCTCTAGTGAGGTCAGTACTTGTTTATGACTTCTAGCGAGGTCAGTACTTGCTTATGACTTCTCTCGCGAGGTCAGTACTTGCTTATGACCTCTCTCGCGAGGTCAGTACTTGTTATGACTTCTCTCGCGAGGTCAGTACTTGTTTATGACTTCTCTAGCGAGGTCAGTACATGTTTATGACTCTTCTCTATTGAGGTCAGTACTTGTTTATGACTTTTCTAGTGAGGTCAGTACTTGTTTATGACTTTTCTAGCGAGGTCAGTACTTGTTTATGACTTTTCTAGTGAGGTCAGTACTTGTTTATGACTTTTCTAATGAGGTCAGTACTTGTTTATGACTTTTCTAGCGAGGTCAGTACTTGTTTATGACTTTTCTAGTGAGGTCAGTACTTGTTTATGACTTCTCTAGTGAGGTCAGTACATGTTTATGACTTCTCTCGCGAGGTCAGTACTTGTTTATGACTTCTCTCGCTAGGTCAGTACTTGTTTATGACTCTTCTCTAGTGAGGTCAGTACTTGTTTATGACTTCTCTAGCGAGGTCAGTACATGTTTATGACTCTTCTCTATTGAGGTCAGTACTTGTTTATGACTTTTCTAATGAGGTCAGTACTTGTTTATGACTTTTCTAGCGAGGTCAGTACTTGTTTATGACTTTTCTAGTGAAGTCAGTACTTGTTTATGACTTCTCTAGCGAGGTCAGTACTTGTTTATGACTCTTCTCTAGTGAGGTCAGTACATGTTTATGACTTCTCTTGCGAGGTGAGTACATGTTTATGACTTCTCTTGCGAGGTCAGTACTTGTTTATGACTTCTCTCGCTAGGTCAGTACTTGTTTATGACTTTTCTAGTGAGGTCAGTACTTGTTTATGACTCTTCTCTAGTGAGGTCAGTACATGTTTATGACTTCTCTTGCGAGGTCAGTACTTGTTTATGACTTCTCTCGCTAGGTCAGTACATGTTTATGACTTCTCTTGCGAGGTCAGTACTTGTTTATGACTTCTCTCGCTAGGTCAGTACTTGTTTATGACTCTTCTCTAGCGAGGTCAGTACTTGTTTATGACTTTTCTAGCGAGGTCAGTACTTGTTTATGATTTCTCTAGCGATGTCAGTACTTGTTTATGATTTCTCAAGCGAGGACAGTACTTGATTATGACTCTTCTATAGCGAGGTCAGTACTTGTTTATGACTTCTCTCGCTAGGTCAGTACTTGTTTATGACTCTTCTCTAGCGAGGTCAGTACTTGTTTATGACTTTTCTAGCGAGGTCAGTACTTGTTTATGATTTCTCTAGCGATGTCAGTACTTGTTTATGATTTCTCAAGCGAGGACAGTACTTGATTATGACTCTTCTATAGCGAGGTCAGTACTTGATTATGACTCTTCTCTAGCGAGGTCAGTACTTGATTATGACTCTTCTCTAGCGAGGTCAGTACTTGATTATGACTCTTCTCTAGCGAGATCAATACTTGTTTATGACAAAATTTTTGGATTCCTCGATGTCGCCGGCTGCTGAACAGCGTCAAGCTGACGTTGGATTAGGTTTGGTTGGGTTAGGATAGGTTAGGTTTGAGTGGGTTATGTCTAGATTGGTTGGATTATTATAGTTTGAATTAAGTTTGGTTTGGTTGGGATAGGTATGATTCGGTTAGGCTTAGTTTGGTTAGGTTAAGTTTGATTTGGTTGGGTTAGATTTAATTTGTTTAGGTCTTGTTTAGTTTAGTTGGTTTAGTTAGGTTTACTTTAGTTAGATTTGAATGGATGGATTTAGTTTGGTTAGCTTTGGTTTGTTTAGACTTGGATTGGTTTGGTTATGTTTGGTTGGGTTAGGTTTGGATGGTAAGGTTGGATGTGTTAGGATAAGATAGGTAGGATAATTTCTATATTGTAACAGTATCAAACACTAGTGACTTATTTAACTTTGCCCCCCTCTCACCCCCCCCCCCCCCAAAAAAAAAAAAAAAAAAATATATATATATATATACAGTATGTATATATATATATATATATATATATATATATATATATATATATATATATATATATATATATATATATATATATACATACAGTATTACCCAGCTTTAAGCTGGGTTTTTTTACGCATTTCCACGTTTACGCGGTACCCTGCCAGACCCGGGATGCTCACTTTATGGGTGCGTGTACTCTTTTACGCGGAGAGCGGCTGGTGGTCATCTCGCGCCGCGCCTTTTTTGGGTTCAAACCTCCCGCCATCCCGCCATGTTGGGTAAGCGGTGCAAGTAGGTTGCGCAGTGTATGTCTTTGTTGCGTTATCGGTGACGTCATATGATGTATCCGACTGTGATTGGGCCAAGCATCCTTACCTCTCTCCCTAGCTAGCTGTGATTGGTTTAATGTAATATGACGACGTACCCCGCCGCGGGAGCATTGAAGCCCGTTGACCTACCTCTGCCAGTTACCCCCCTCCCAGCTACACCGTGTACATCGGTATCTATTGTTCCATAAGAATGGCTTCCACCGGACCACGACCACCACCACAAAGAAACCTTGCATTACCTGGACCCAGCCACCCTAAGCAAAAGAAGATACGACTTTACCTAAGCTACGAAATTAAATACAAGATCATCCACGAGTTGGAGAAAGGAACAAGACAGGTTGATCTCGCCCGCCAGCATGGTGTTAACGAATCTATTATCTGGACGATCAAGAAGGATGCAGCCAAGATAAAAGAGCACATGAACATCACAAAGTCTACAGGTGCTTCTACGATCAAGTATTGCCACAACCAGGTGCTTCTCAAGACGGAGAAATTACTTGTGAGCTACTTGATTAGTCAGGCAAGACGGAACATGGCGGTGGACACGCGCTCAGTTAAGGAGTATGCACGTGAACTGTATGCTGCAGTGTCACGAAAGATGGGAATTGCAGAGCCCATACCCTTCAATGCTTCTTCTGGGTGGTTGCAGAGGTTTAAGAAGAGGAACAAGATCACCAACATTAACATTGGTGGTGAAGAAGCTAGTGCTGACTGTGTTGCGGCTAGGGATTTTCCTCCATTTTTACGTGAGATTATGGAGGAAGGACAGTACACCGACGACCAGGTGTTTAACATGGACGAATCTGGTCTTTTTTGGAAAAAGCTACTTTCCAAGACCTTCGTTGTCAAGACTGCCCAGCAAGTGTCGGGGCCGGAAGATGCAGAAGGAACGCATCACCGTCCTGTTTACCACCAATCCCTCCGGTACCTGTAAGCTCAAGTTATCGGTGATCCACACAGCCCGCAAGCCGCATGCCTACAAGAACATGGACATGACCAAGCTAAATGTCCACTGGCTGACCGCACGTAAGGCGTGGATGTTCTCTACTCTGCCCCTCTCCTGGTTTGATGACTGTTTCGTTCCCGACGTGAAGAAATTCTGTGAGCAACAGAATGTTCCATTCAAGATTTTGTTGCTGCTTGACATCGCACCAGGACACTCGCCCCTACTGTTGAATCGTCACCCCAACGTAAAAGTGGTCTTCCTTCCTCCCAACACTACGTCATTAATACAGTCCATGGATCAAGAATTAATCTGCAATGTGAAAGCTGCATTCTCTGCAAAGAAGTTTAAGCTCCTGAACTACTATATCAACACCAAGGATGAGTTGCGTAACCTGGGTGACACCGATAGCAAGAGCGAAGAGGACGAGGAACAACAGTTGGCAGAGCAAGAAGTACTTGTGAAACACTTTTGGAGAAAATTCAACGTCAAGAAAGCTGTGGACTTCTTGGTGGAGGCAAGGAATCAGCTGTTTGTAGCAACGGTTCGTCACGCATGGAGACATGTGTTGCAAGGCATTCCAGGTGGGAGGCAGAGTCAATCTGTGACTGGTGAGGTTCAGACTGTTGCAGTAGCAGTGGACCTTGCCAGAGAAGCTGCGCAGAGTGTTACAGCTAAAGGCTTCTCCGAGACCACCAACGACGACATTATGGAGGTGATAAGGGATCCTGATGTAACTGCCGACGAGATGTTAGATGATGATGACGTCAGTGAAGAGGCAGGTGGTGCGTCATCCCAAGAAGAATGCAAGTTATCTCATAGTAATGTAAGGGGTGCCATCGAGTGTGTTGAGAAACTCAAGCTCCTCCTTTCCAACGACCCTGACGATAACCGGTATGAAGTCTTCACCACCCAGCTGTTGCAGACTATGGAGCCCTACATCAAGGTGTATCACGGCAACATCAACACTAGCCTTCAACAAAGCATTACCGAGTTCTTCGCCCGCAACCCACCACAGCCAGCCCAAGCCAGTGATAGTGACAGAGACAGAGACAGTGATGGTGACTTTGAGGGATTTGTCAGGGAGGCCCTGATAAGTGTGGATGACAGTGATGACGACTCACCTGAGGGCCAGTAGCCTGCCCTCTGCCTCGGAACCAGCCTCCATTCCAGTACGCCAACCCATTTCTTCTACTAACGTAAGTGTTAAACCTAACCTTGATTTTTTCTAACCTAACCTACAGTATATTATTCCCTTATTGATTGTTCTCTTCTATATTATGTGTGTGCATACCATCATAAAGTTAAGATGTTATTTTTACTAAAACGTACGTATTGCGTCGGGAAAAAGTGGAGTTTGGGGGTCGGCCCAGTCTCTATTTCAAGTAATCCCATATGTTATGTTGTTCACTTTACGCGTGTCTCACTTTACGCGGGCCTCCGTGGGTTCAATTGACCGCGTAAAGCGAGGGTTCACTGGTGTATATATATATAGGCTATATATATATATATAGGCTATATTTATATATATAGGCTCTATATATATATATATATATATATATTCTATATATATATATATATACTATATATATATATATATACTCTATATATATATATATATATATATATATATATATATATATTATTCAAGGACCTCACCAGCAAGGAATCGAACCCTCGACCTACTGGGTGGCCCTAGGGAGCGCTTACCGGCTAGCCCACAAGGACACTAAAAGCAGTTCTAGACTCTGTTATATTTCACACAAAGCCTGTTCATCGAGCTGATGGCGCCGTGAACCTCATTGGGAAACTGCCCGTGCCTCGTATGTGGTGTCAGTAGCATTTTACCGAATCCAGCTGGTATGAAACGCGAGGTACATATATATACTTCATTTTTAGTCCATTTAACACGCGGACTTTGAACTATTATTCAAGGACCTCACCAGCAAGGAATCGAACCCTCGACCTACTGGGTGGCCCTAGGGAGCGCTTACCGGCTAGCCCACAAGGACACTAAAAGCAGTTCTAGACTCTGTTATATTTCACACAAAGCCTGTTCATCGAGCTGATGGCGCCGTGAACCTCATTGGGAAACTGCCCGTGCCTCGTATGTGGTGTCAGTAGCATTTTACCGAATCCAGCTGGTATGAAACGCGAGGTACATATATATACTTCATTTTTAGTCCATTTAACACGCGGACTTTGAACTATTATTCAAGGACCTCACCAGTCAATGCAATGTTTATTATCCGTCAAATGAACGAACAGAGCATTGGATTCCTGGTCTGTCTATGTCAGTGGATGACTGTAGTGACTATGAGAAGGTGAAGTGTACTGTGCTGAAAGCGTATAAATGGTGCCTGAAGCCTAAAGGCTTAAATTTCGTAATTCACGTAAGTATGACAGTCAGAGTTACTTAGAATTTGCAAGGGAGAAGGCTGATATGTTTTCTCGTTGATGTGAAAGTGAGAAGGTATGTAATGATTACGAGAAACTGTGTCAACTGTTACTGGTAGAAGAGTTTAAGAGGTGTATACCTGATAGAGTTAGTGTATGTTCAGGAAAACAGAGTGAATACCTTAGAGGAGAGGTTCTCAAACTTTTTTCAACTAAGGACCCCTTATATGAGAGAAAATATACCGAGGACCCCCTCATATATGTCCCTCCAAAATAATTTTATATTAGGCCTATTTTTCACACTTCTATATAGGTTATGTGGACAAACAAACACAAATCAAAAGAAATGTATTAGGTATATCTGTGCACCATTTCAGAATATTAACACTCAGGGAAAGCTGTGAATCACACCAACAGTAGCCAAAAAGTAACTTTAACCCCATCCCCAAGTGACACCTTTGAGAGTATCAAAACTCAAAAGAACAATTCAAATAAAAAAGTACAATCCAAAAATAGGAGGAACAAAACAGCATCCATCATCCAATACACATGTACTGAGTAGTCCCTCTCTACCACAGTGACGACAGTTATGTTGGTTGGTAGGCAAGTGGATAGATGAAGCTTATCACTTTTCTCTGCAAGTGAACACACACATAACAAGCAAAATCAATAAATGCAACATATCTCCACCAGGGATATAGCATCAGAGATCCACATAAATTCAAGCTCTCTCTCTCTCTCTCTCTCTCACACACACACCAATATCAAATGTCTCTATCATTATTAATGCGAGATGTGGGCCTGTCTCTCAGTGCACAACTTCTCTATCCTTGGAGGGATGGACGAGAGGCATACTAGTAGGTCATTCTCCACATGCATCCGAGCCCTGTACTTGGTCTTCATGGCTGTCAGAGCTGAGAAAGATGCCTCGCAGCGGTACGTAGTTGGAAAAGGGAGCAAGATCTTCATAGCAGTAGCGACGAGTTCAGGATACTCCTGTTCAACAGAAGGCCAAAAGTCTACATGCACACCTTGAACCGGATCCTCTGGGTCCCATCGCATGACAGCTCCAACAGCTCTTCCTTTGCCTTTACACTGAGACCACGAGCTGATGAATGGGCAACAAATGGATCCCAAACCCAGTCCCAGGCATCGGTGTCAACATCAGTGAAGTACAAACTGAAATGTTCATTCAGTGCAGTGAGGTGACAACGGATCGGATTTCTCACCAACTACGCTGTTAGTTTGTTTGTGTCCAAAAACTCCATGAGTTGTGGGAACATGTCGGTGATCCCATTCAGGACCCGCATTCTCCAGATCTCGGTTTTCCCCCTGAAGGCCTTGATTTTATCGCTGACCTCCAGGATAGAGGCATAGCCGCCTTGGATGGATAAATTGAGTTTGTTCAATATGTTGAACACGTCGGCAAGATAGGCGAGCTGGGCTATCCACTCTGGGTCAGAAAAAAGCGCTGCGGTGGTGGGCTTGGCATCTTTCAGAAACTCACACAGCTCGGTGCGAAGTTCAAACAACCGCTGTAAAACTTTTCCATGGGAGAGCCATTGTACCTCAGAGTGGAACAGTAGTGTGTCATGTCCTGCACACATTTCATTGCACAGCTGCGCGAACAGCCGAGACTGTAGTGGCCTTGACTTCACATAGTTAACCACAGACACAACAGTACTAAGAACAGAGTGCAGGTCAGGGGCCATATCTTTGGAGGCGAGAGCCTGCCTATGCAGCATGCAGTGCGTGGCTACAATCTGCGGCTTGAGCGCCTTTATTCTCGCAACCACCCCACTCTTGCGGCCAGTCATAGCAGCTGCACCATCGGTGCAGACAGCAACGCAGTTCTCCCATTTCAGCGTTGTTTTGCTCATGAAAGTATCAAGTATATTGAATATTTCCTCACCTATTGCTCGCCCAGTTACCTTTTTAAAAAACAAAAAATCCTCAAAAATCTGTCCATCCCATGGGTAGCGAACGAGCGCAATGAGCTAGGCGGAATTTAACACGTCGGTGGACTTGTCGAGTTGAATTGAAAAATGACACATTTTCAATCTTGCCACAAGTTGCGATTTTATGTCACAGGACATGTCTTCAATCCTCCTTCATACTGTGTCGTTTGGGAGAGGTACAGATTTAAGTTTGCTTGCGGCCTCTTTCCCGATCATCACCTCACATCTCCACCGCAGTTGGGAGCATCAGCTCCTCCCCGATTATGTGGGACTTCTTGCTTTTGGCTATCCTCTGCGCTGTCAGGTAGGAAGCCCGCTGTGACTTCTGGGGAATGGTGGTGAAACTTGTCATCGTAGTTTGTTGTCGGCAGTACACCTCTCTCTTACGCTCAAAAAAGGACCTGCTTTTCTGAGCACAATCCGGATGTTCGTATTACGATGTCTCCTCAGTTTAGCAGGCTTCAAAGCATCGTTTGAAAGCACCTGCATGCAGATGACACACTTCGGTCTCCCGTCCTTACATAAGAAGAACATAAGAAAATAAGGAGTCTGCAATAGGCCGGTTGGCCTGTGCATGGCAGCTCCTGTCGAGAGTTACTTTCACTCTCTATCATCCATGAATATATTCAGCCTCCTTTTGAAACTTTCCAGCATTCCAGCACTTACTACAAAGTGGCTAAGCTTGTTCCACTCGTCCACCACCCTATTTGTAAACCAGTTCCTTCCTATCTCCCTCCTAAACCTAAGCTTATCCAACTTAAATCCGTTGTTCCGAGTCCTATCCTGCTCGGATATTATAAGAACTTTATCTATATCACCTTTATTGATTCCTTTCACCCACTTGAATATTTCTATCATATCTCCCCGCACTCTACGTCTTTCTAGGGAATGCAAGTTAAGTTTCTTTAACCTATCCTGATATGGAAGGTTTCTAAGTCCCGGAATCATTTTCGTCATTCTTCGCTGCACCGACTCTAGTGAATTGATATCCATTCTATAATAAGGGCACCAGAACTGAACTGCATAATCGAGGTGTGGCCTGACTAGCGCAAGATATAGTTGCAATAAGACCACTGCACTCTTATTACTTACACTTCTAGATATAAAACCCAATACTCTGTTTGCCTTATTTCGAACATTAACGCACTGTTTTCTAGGCCGTAGGTCTGGGCTTACAAGTACCCCTAGGTCTCTTTCACAAGTCGACTTCTCTAGGTTGATGTTGTTAAGGCTGTATACATTGACAGTATTTGTTCTTCCAATATTAAGTACGCTGCACTTGCTGGTGTTCAATTTCATTTGCCATTTTTCAAACCACCCCTGCAGTTTATTTAGATCCTCCTGTAATTCATTTGCATCCTGCCCTGAATTAATCTGCCGCCCTATTTTGGTGCCATCCGCAAACTTGCTTATGTCACTGCTGATCCCAGTATCCAGATCGTTTATGTAGATTATGAACAAGAGTGGGCCTAGTACTGAGCCCTCGGGAACCCCACTGGTTACACGGCCCCACTCAGATTTAACATCATCTACGCTGACCCTCTGCATTCTATCGGTGAACCATGATTTTATCCAATTTAAAACTTTCCCCTCGATACCATGAGCCTTAATTTTTCTCAGAAGCCTCTGATGCGGTACTCTGTCAAATACTTTGCTAAAGTCTAAGTAAATAACATCGTAATTTTCGTCATTATCTACTACCTCGAAGACTTTCCTACAAAATGTCAGCAGATTTGTTAGACAAGATTTTCTCTTTCTAAACCCATGTTGAGAGTCGTAGATTAATTTGCTTTTCTCTAAACGCGATCAGATGTTATCTGCTATAATTGATTCAAGAAATTTCCCCACTACTGACGTCAAACTGATCGTCCGGTAATTTGACGCTGATGCTCTGTCTCCCTTTTTGAATATGGGTACTACATTTGCCTGTTTCCACAAGTCTGGCACAACTCTGTCTAATGATTTTGTAAATATGTTTATGAGGGGTCTACTAATCTGTTCCTTACACTCTTTCAAGACTCGAGGGAAAATTTCATCAGGCCCTGGGGATTTTGTCTTCTTTAGTTTATTTATCTTCTTAAGAACATCCTCTTTTCTGATAGTGATATTCTTTAATTTCTCTTCTTCCTTTCCCTTAAATATCAGTTCCACCTCTGGAATTTCATCGCGAATTTCCTCTGTGAAAACTGATAAGAAGTAGCTGTTCAATGCTTTGCTTATTTCTGCACTGCCATTTATCACTTCTCCCCTCCTACCATTTATCACCTCTCCCCTCCTGCCGAATTCAATATAACTATCGTCATATTTACTGACTTTTCTTGACGATTTTGATGGTTCTTCAAGTTCACTTGTAACGTTGGATGCCAGTCGTTTTACAAACTTGTCCATGATGACAGCTAGCTAGCTGGGGACGATACCAGGCTGCCCGCTGTGAGTCACTGTTGTTACTACCAGGCACGCTCACGGCTCGCGACTAGGAGCACATGAGATGGAATTGTCTGAAACGATATATATATCTTCTTAAAGTTTGGTGTATAAATATGCTAATTACTGGGATCAGATATGGGAAGGTTAAACAAAGTTGGTTTAAGTTGCGACAAAAGACTATGGATGCAAACAATTGACATATAAAATAAACATAACATGAGAGTGTGTGTCCAACTTCACTTAATAGATTAGATTGGTGTTTCATGTTTAATTTGCATATCAAACGGTAAAACAACACAAAGTTAATATTAATAGTGCAATGCAACCTTTTCAGCATTTGCAACAGAACGCAAAAACCCCACTAAACTTAGTGCTAATAATAGACGACATGGATCAGTTATAGCATACCCAACAAGGAAGTCTATCCAGTCTGGTCAGCTTGCTAAAAAAAAAAAAAAAAAAAAAAAAAAAAAAAAAAAAAATTATATATATATATATATATATATATATATATATATATATATATATATATATATATATATATATATATATATATATATATATATATATATATATATATATATATATATATATAATGGTAATATATAGTACCTATATACCAATTATACCATGACGCATACAAATATTTTCAATAAAAAAAGAATAAATCATAATCCAAAACATTTGTTCATTTCAACCCAAATCCAAAATATCCTGCGAATTGGAATCACCAAATCTCTCACAAACGTTAAACGCACATTTCTCAAAACTTTTCGCGGACCCCCTAGCTAAGTGCCACGGACCCCAGTTTGAGAATCACTGCCCTAGAGGATTCAGCCCGTTTGGCAGAGGATTATTCTCTCATACACAAACTACCTAGTAACTTTGTAAAGAGTAACGCCTCGCCACAATCGTCTCCGCCCACAGGTAAGCGAAGTTATTTTAAGGAAAACAATGCCAGCTCTCACCTGAGATCTGTTTTTGATAAAAGAAAGCCAGTAAGATGTTTTAACTATAAAGTATTGGGTCATACAATAAGTAATTGTTGGCTTCTTAAAGACAGAGTCCAAGGATGCTCCAACAGCTCTTGCCAGTATAAAGAATTCATACAATGTAAAGTTCCCTAGAAAAGATTCATAATGTGTACAGAATGTTGAGGTAGAATTTAAGCCTTTTAGTTCAGAGGGTAGAGTCTCCCTGGTGGGTAATGAAGATAGTAAGAAACCTGTGGTTATTTTGAGAGATACGGGGGCCATGCAGTCTTTGATGTTAGAAGGTATATTGCCATTATCAGATAAGTCCGGAATGTAACCGTGGGATTGGTGCCAAAATTACCCATTGGTGGTGTATCATTTATTCTTGCAAATGATTTGGCAGGAGATAAGGTGTTCTACAGTACAACCATAATCCTATTGTTTTGAGCGTCCCAGACCTAAGTGACAGCAGTGATCAGATGGAGGCAGCTGAATTAGGTGTGTTTCCTGCCTGTGCTATTACCAGAGCAATGAGGAAAAGGGCAGAGTATGTCAGTCAGGAGAACCCGAAGCCTGACAGGGACATGACAGCCCCAGTGAGTCAAGAACAATCTAAAAATCCTCAAGTATGTGACGGTGTGTTAGAAACAATTACTAGTGAGGAAATGATCGCATTATTTAATCACGAAACTGATACCAGCGTAGTTGAGGATGAGCTAAGTACCTCCCCTGTGGAGAGGATGAAAGATGAAAGTGTTAGATCAGCAAAAAAAGGACCCAGAATTAAGTAGGATGGCTGAGTTAGCTCTAACAGAACATGAAGTATCAGATGTCCCCACGGGGTATTATAAGAAGAGTGGCGTATTAATGCGTAAATGGAGACCACCAGAGATCTCTGCTGAGGATGATTGACACACTGTGTGGCTTGTAAGGTGTGCAGCAGGCGACTTGAGTATGAGGCCGTGTGTGTTGTTACTAGCGTTCCAGACGCTGGCTGTGGCACACCATGAGGTAGGACCTGTGGTGATTAGTGCAAATATTGGTATCGGACCACGACCACAGGCTGGCTGCTGCTTCAACGACACCGTGGTGGATCACGGCCAGGTGGTGTTCAATCTACCCAGCAAATGTCTCCAATTAGTGTGTAACAACGGCAAGATCCTCCCTCACTTCCTGGGTGACCCCGACACAAACCACTGTTGTGAGTTTGATGGGTTGTTGTACGGTGAGGGAGCAGAGCTGTCTGGTCATTGTGTAGTGATGCAGTGTACCAGGAAGGGGTGGTTGCCCAGAGGTAACATAGACGACTGCTGTAAACACTGCTGTATACATGACGACTCCCACTTCTTCACTTTCGACGGTCACCAGTACGACTGGCACGGCTACAGTAACTACTCCATGGCTCAGACTGACATGACTTATGACCCCGAGGCTGGTGTCTTCAGTGACTTAGAGCCGTGTTTTGGGGTCCTTCCTGCCTCGAACACACCACTTTCAAGGACGATAAGCACACTGTGATATCATTGGACGCCAGCGTGTTCAATCTACTGGTGAACGGCGACCCCTACACGGTGCCTGTTAGTGGGGCGGAGCAAGTGCTGTGTTCATCCAAAGTTCACTCTGTTCTGGCGTGGCGCAACGGCCAGTGTACTATGTTATTAGGCACCTCCAAGCTTATGGTGCAGCATTCCCGCTATCGTCTGGACATGTGGGCTCACCCCACACACGCAGACAACCTGGATGGTCTGTGTGGACCCTTCAACTTCTACGATGCTGATGACTTCACTAGTAGGCAGGGTGACGTACACCCGCTCGGGTACTTCCTGTCCACTTTCCCTCATTCTTGGAGGACGCAGGACCAGAACGACCACAGCTTTCGGCAATGCAGGGACTGTCAACCTCCCAGAGTCGATCGTCTGTACCTAGCTGATGAGCGGCAGCTGGCCAAGTACAGGAGTAGGTGTGAAAAGTACTTAGGGTCCATCATTGACCAGAACACTAGGGCTCATCATGGCACTAAGGCACTTTGAGATTTATATATATCCTGCTAAACACCCTGTAAAGATGTTCACTGATCATAATCCATTGACTTTTCTTGAGCGAATGAGTAATAAGAATGAAAGAATCTTAAGGTGGAGTCTGGAGTTGCAAAGATATAACCTTAATATCTGCCACATCAAAGGTAAAGAAAATGTATTGGCGGATATTTTGTCCAGAGGCTGAGATTAATTGTTTCGACATTTTCAACTTCATATTGCAGAATAAGACTGAAGTTGACAATTTTGGTGTATGTTATAATCTCCAGATTTCACAATGTGTTTTTGAAGTTTACTAATATAATCTTATTTACACATTAGAGTGTTGGTGAAGGATTTTTGGTAATTATGTTTTATGGTGATTTATTTTATCAGTTATATTGTTTGTATAAACCAGTGATATGTGCAGATTCTATATTGAACACATCTATTGTAAAAAAAGAAAAGGATGTCTAATGACACCTCTTTTTTTCTTTAAAAAGGAGGAATTACGAAGCTTGATATAGAATCTGCTTGAGGACCCGACTGATACCTGACCATCGACCTGTGTTTGGCTGTTGCACGACCACTGCTCCACCATCCGTTACTCGATCTCCCGACTCGATGTTCCGGACCTCGAGTCATGGATCATGGATACATTGGATGGCCCAAAGCTTGGGCCCATGGTTAGGCTCCCCGGAGCTCCGTTTCTGAGTTGTTCAGATCTCGAACGGAGTTGTAATGAAGCGGTGCACAAGGGAGAAGGGCAGAGCATTCCACGACGGACGAGGGTGTGGAGCTGGTGGTTGGTGGTCGGCGGAGCCAGTTTTGGTTGATAACAAATTGTGTTACTCTGGCTTAGAATGTAATGTAAGTTTGTAATATTTATGTATATTTCTATGTGGTAGGATTATGGTGATTGTTAGGGTATTGTTTTATATTTATGCAACTCTGTTGTATGATTGTGGTGATTGTTCATGTTTAATTATTGCTGGTTGTTGGTGTTTCTTGTCAATATATTGTGCATCCCAACTGAATAGTGCAGGAGCAATACGCTAAACATGAGGTGGAATGTAAGTAAACAAAACGCTCGAGTCTGTGGAGGTCGGTTACCGCCCGCTTCCTGGTAAGGTGTCCAGCTCATGAACAACAGCTCGTAATTATATATATATATATATATATATATATATATATATATATATATATATATATATATATATATATATATATATATTATACACCACGGGTCGTTGTTATGGGCTGTGTTAAGAGGTTGACCTTACTGACGTCACCAAGGGCATGGGCCACGAGCAGGGCCAGGTTCATCTACCACACACACATTGTTGTTTGATAGACGGGGAGACGAGGTGTTCAAGGTGAGTATTGCGATCAAATGTGACGCTAAAGTAATAAGTGGTCTATTAGACACGTAGTACAAAATGAGAGTTGATCTAGTATTAATATAATTTACTCATATTTCGCTGTTATCAGTAAAATTTGCAACCGATAAAACAAAACAAAAAAGACATTGAAGAAAAATATTAATTACTATGTATAGAACCAAACACACAATGTGCTTGAATAACTCTCATGCAAAAGTGAATAGCAAAGTGTGCTCTGCCACCCTCTCCACCCACCCTACAGCTCTGCCACCCTCTCCACCCACCCTACAGCTCTGCCACCCTCTCCACCCACCCTACAGCTCTGCCACCCTCTCCACCCACCCTACAGCTCTGCCAACCACTCCACCCACCCTACAGCTCTGCCACCCTCTCCACCCACCCTACAGCTCTGCCACCCTCTCCACCCACCCTACAGCTCTGCCACCCTCTCCACCCACCCTACAGCTCTGCCACCCACTCCACCCACCCTACAGCTCTGCCAACCACTCCACCCACCCTACAGCTCTGCCACCCTCTCCACCCACCCTACAGCTCTGCCACCCTCTCCACCCACCCTCTCCACCCACCCTACAGCTCTGCCACCCTCTCTACCCACCCTACAGCTCTGCCACCCTCTCCACCCACCCTACAGCTCTGCCACCCTCTCCACCCACCCTACAGCTCTGCCACCCTCTCCACCCACCCTACAGCTCTGCCACCCTCTCCACCCACCCTACAGCTCTGCCACCCTTTCCGTTCATCCTATATATGGTGAACATAATTTCTTTCTCTTTTTTTATATCTAACTTTACACTTACACTACTTTGCTTCTTCTTCAGTTACCAAAAGAATTGTGACGTGCGCATCAATGTTTTGCATTATGCAGACTCTCACTTAGGACCAGAGAGAGAGAGAGAGAGAGAGAGAGAGAGAGAGAGAGAGAGAGAGAGAGAGACCTCAGCTCTTGTCAGTACCAAGTAATTTCTTCCCCCCAACACACAGGAAGGGGCAGGAACACAAAGAACGGGACATAAACACACAGGGTGGGATATAAAAACACTGGACAGGATATAAACAAACAGGGAGGGGGGTACAAACACACAAGAGGGAAAAAAACACACAGGAAGGGGTACAAACACACAGGAGGTGGGTACATACACACAGGGCGGGATACAAACACACAGGAGGTGGGTACATACACACAGGGGGGGTACAAACACACAGGAGGAGGTACAAACACACAGGAGGGGGTACAAACTCACAGGATGGGGTACAAACACACAGGAGAGGGTACCAAACACACAGGAGGGGGTACAAACATATAGGTGGGGGTATAAACACAGAGTAAAGGTACAAACACCCAGGAGTGGGGACAAAAACACAGGAGGGGGCATAAACACACAGGTGGTGGGCACAAACACACAGGAGGGGGTACAAACACACAGGAGGGGGCACAAACTCACAGGATGGGGTACAAACACACAGGAAGGGGTACAAGCACACAGGAGGGGGGCACAAACGCACAGGAGATGGGTACAAACATACAGGTGGGGGTATAAACACAGAGTAAAGGTACAAACACACAGGAGGGGGTATAAAAACAAAGGAGGTGGGTACAAACACACAGGAGGGTGTACAAACGCACAGGAGATGGGTACAAACATACAAGTGGGGGTATAAACACAGAGTAAAGGTACAAACACACAGGAGTGGGTACAATCCTTGACCATCGGAGGGTCAAGACCTATCAGGCGCTGCTCCTACTGAGCAGCTGCCCCCCTTGGCCAATGTTCGGCCCATTCCCCAAGTCTCTCTCCCTGACCCATCCTCACCACTGGGATATCTACATAATCAAAAGTGACAATTTCTTCTGACCGGGCAGTGTTAATCAGTCCACCCTAGGACAACAGTGGGCCGGCTTTACACCTGACTACGAGATACCACAACACCACTTAGCAGAGAGTGAGGTACTGTGACACCACCCCACACCACGCCACCTGGTGTCTCCATGACCACGTGAGGTCCTTCATATCAACACCCGAGGACGAGTCACTATGCCACGTGAACATCACACCGTGTCTCCATTACCACGTTAGGTCCTTCATATCAATACCTATTGACGAGTTACTTCACCACGTGAACACCACACCACCTGGTGTCTCAATGACCACGTGAGGTCCTTCATATCAACACCCGAGAACGAGTCACTACACCACGTGAACACCACACCACCTGGTGCAAACTATAATAATTTGTAGGTTCAATTCATGTTCCTTCTCCTTTCAGTAATGAAAGCTTTTGTAAAACGACCTACCTACCCCATGTTTTTGTATGTAATAAGTCATTTTCATCTAATGTATATTTTCAGCCTTCGGGCTGCATAACTTTTTCAATAAACCGTTTATGATTATAATAATTAATAATTTATAATTAATAAAACACACAGGAGGGGGTACAAACACACAGGAGGGGTGTATAAACACAGAGTAAAGGTACAAACACCCAGGAGGATGGTAAAAACACACAGGACGGGGTACAAACACACAGGAGGGGGTACAAACACACAGGAGAGTGTAACAAACACACAGGTTGGGGTACAAACACACAGGAGGGGGTACAAACACGCAGGAGGGGGCACAAACACACAGGAGGGGGTACAAACACACAGGAGGGGGTACAAACTCACAGGAGGGGGTACAAGCACACAGGAGGGGGTATAAACACAGAGGAGGTGGGTACAAACACACAGTAGGGGTGTATAAACACAGAGTAAAGGTACAAACACCCAGGAGGATGGTAAAAACACACAGGACGGGGTACAAACACACAGGAGGGGGTACAAACACACAGGAGAGTGTAACAAACACACAGGACGGGGTACAAACACACAGGAGGGGGTACAAACACACAGGAGAGTGTAACAAACACACAGGTTGGGGTACAAACACACAGGAGGGGGTACAAACACGCAGGAGGGGGCACAAACACACAGGAGGGGGTACAAACACACAGGAGGGAGTACAAACTCACAGGAGGGGGTACAAACACACAGGAGTGGGTATAAACACACATGAGGCGAGTACAAACACACAGAAGGGGTGTATAAACACAGAGTAAAGGTACAAACACACAGGAGGGGGTACAAACACACAGGAGGTGGGTACAAACACACAGGAGGTGGGTGCAAACACACAGGAGGTGGGTACAAACACACAGGAGGGGCTACAAACACACAGGGGGGTACAACACTGCTTCCATTATAATCTGTGTGGCATATCATCCGCCTCGATCACCCACCAGAGACACTCTTATCAATCATCTCATCACCACCTCAGACCACCTCAGAGTTAGGTACCCATGTGCCAAGTTAATATTATGTGGGGATTTAAATGAAATTGACACCACTGATATCCAGGACCAGCTATCACTATCACAAGTTGTGACCTTCCCCACACACGGTCAAAATACCCTGGACCTTATCTTAACTGACTTAGCGGACCAGTACCAACCACCTCAACCAATGCCTCCTATCGGGTGTAGCACACACTTATCAGTGCTCTGGTCCCCAGCTGCCACTCCCACTCAAGTACAGAGACCCTACATCAAGACCTACAGGCCGATTACTGACTCTGCAGTGCGCCTCTTCGGGCAGTGGATAGTTCACCATCCCTGGACTGAAGTACTTAGCGTGGATGACGTGGAAACCAAATGGATAAATTATACCAACACCACCACGGAAGCTCACCACCACTTCTTCCCCGAGAAGTCCGTCAGATCTCACCCAGCTGACTTGCCCTGGATCACACCTCGGATCAAAAGACTTATGCAAAAGAGAGACAGAGCCTTTCATCTCAATGACCACATCCGCTACAGGTCCCTTCGCAACCGAGTCATCCGCAAAATACGCACTGCAAAGAAGTCCCACTACCCAACCAAATTACAACACCTGAAGCAGACCAACATCAGTCAATGGTATGGTAAGCTTAAAGAACTCTGTGGACTAAACAATAAGACACACCCCCTCCCCTTCCTTAGCCATCTCACTAATGTTGACGCAGCTGAGCAAGCAAATAACCATTTCGCTACTATATGCCAGACGCTCCCCCGGCTTGTCACAACCACTCTCCCTGCTTACCTACCAGCCCCCCTTCCCACTGACTTAGTAGAAGAATTTGAAGTAGTAAAACGCCTGGATAAACTAAAATTAAAACGCTCTACCACCCCCATTGACTTACCAATGAAACTCTTCAAGGAGTTCTCCCCGGAGCTTGCTAAACCCCTATGCTCCATCATCAATGCTTCTCTCAGTCAAGCCAGATGCCCAGCTGACTGGAAGACCTCTTATGTATCACCAGTGCCCAAGTCAACCAGCCCACAATCCTTAAATCAGCTACGACCTATTGCAATCACCCCAATACCCAGCCTAATCTGTGAAAGTTTTATGTTCGACTGGGCTTATGCTGATATTGCAGGAGTCGTAGACCCTCAGCAATTTGGCAACATGAAAACTTCCTCCACCACTCACTGTCTTGTCAGCTTTCTCGATTACATATACCGCCATCTCGAGAAACGAAAAACGTCTGTAGCTGTCGCCTTCATTGATTTCACTAAAGCGTTCGACCTAGTCGACCACAATATAATCATCAACAAAGCTATTGACCTCGGGCTTCGGAGAAGTCTTATACCATGGCTTACAGACTTCCTCAGTGACCGACGCCAAGCTGTACGCTTCCGAGGGGCTGTCTCCACCTTTCAGTCACTCACCTGTGGCGTCCCCCAAGGTACCAAGATGGGACCACTCTGCTTCCTTATGCTCATCAATGATGCCCTAAGAGAAACCCCTGCTCGCTGGAAATATGTCGACGACTCCACCATTGGGAACAGCGTCAACAATTCTGCTCCCAACTATACCGCCCTTCAGGATTTATTGAACAGTCTCCAAAACTGGGCCACCAACAACCATGTCACCATCAACCATACCAAGACCATGGTTATGCACATCAACCTCTCCTCCGACATTGTCCCACCTCCTTCCATTACTCTAGGTCCGAACACACTCCAGGTTGTAGATTCCACGAAGCTCCTCGGCGTCACCATAGACAACAAACTAAATTGGAAACCACACGTCAGTGAAGTTATCAAATCCTCCAGTTTCCGTCTCCACCTCCTCCGCCGACTCTAGTCCCTCGGAGTTCCTGCACACGAGCTCCTCAGTGTTTATACAACATTCATACTTCCCAAGCTCACCTATGCCTCCCCCACCTGGTCTTCCTCCCTAAATGCCACACAACGTAAACACCTAGAAAAAGTGCAAAAGAGGGCATGCAAGATTATTCTCTCCCCTTCCTACTCCACATATCAAGAAGCGCTCAACACACTGACCCTTTCGACTCTCACTGACCATCACCACGACCTCATCTGCAAATTTGGTAAGAAGCTTCTACACCATCCCCGACACCGGCTCCTACTACCACCTGAGATCCCTAGTCCGAGAATTGCTGTTCGACACCACAACCGCATCCAGCCCATACGTGCACGAACTGATCGCTATAAGAACAGCCCAGTCCCAACCATTGTAAAAATTATCAATAACTTGTAATAAATCAGTGTATTCACTCCCAGTAAATACTACTCCTTGCACTGTCACTATGTTGAAATGAACTGTAGTTTGAGCTTTTTCCCATCTAGTTATTATATGTCTTATTTGTGTCACTTATGTTACTTGTATATTATTTGTAATTCGTAACCCATTCCCCAAATATGTAACTGTATATTTTCAGCCTTCTGGCTGCCAAGCTCTGTCAATAAACCGTTAATTATTATTATTATTATAAACTCACAGGAGGTGGGTGCAAACACACAGGAGGGATGTATAAACACAGAGTAAAGGTACAAACACACAGGAGGGGGTACAAACACACAGGAGGTGGGTGCAAACACACAGGAGGGTGTATAAACACAGAGTAAAGGTACAAACACACAGGAGGGGGTACAAACACACAGGAGGGGTTTAAACACACAGGAGGTGGGTACAAACACACAGGAGGGTGTATAAACACAGAGTAAAGGTACAAACACACAAGAGGGGGTACAAACACACAGGAGGGGGTACAAACACACAGGAGGTGGGTGCAAACACACAGGAGGGTGTATAAACTCAGAGTAAAGGTACAAACACACAGGAGGGGGTACAAACACACAGGAGGGGTTTAAACACACAGGAGGTGGGTACAAACACACAGGAGGATGTATAAACACAGAGTAAAGGTACAAACACACAAGAGGGGGTACAAACACACAGGAGGTAGGTACAAACACACAGGAGGGGTACAAACACACAGGAGGTGGGTAGAAACACACAGGAGGAGGTACAAACACAGAGCAAACTAACAAACACACAGAGCTGAGTGCGAAACCAACTTGTATACCCTTGTGGAAAAACTTGGTAGGTAAACAAATAAACATATATGGTTCTATAGGGAGCTGGAGTAGGAAGGAAGGGAAGGCGGAGGAAGAGGTGAGGTGGAGGTGGGTGTGGGAGGGGCGAGTGAAAGATGACTCATATGATAGTGGGAGTTGGGTTGAGCATTCAGCCAGACTGGGCTTAACGCTCATAACTGGTCTCCGTCATCCTCTCTCTCTCTCTCTCTCTCTCTCTCTCTCTCTCTCTCTCAACGCTAACGGGTAGGCCTACTTGAGATCACTGCCCTCGGTGTTTTAATTATATTTCTATTTTTACTATTTCCACTATTGTAGATGTTGTATGTTAGTGATTTTATCTTTCGCGTAAAATGTCTCTTCCAACCCCGCGTGTCGACTTTTGTTTTCTTTCATTTTACTTTTTCATCAGATTGTATGTCTTCCTGGAGCCTGTGTTGATGGTTTGTGGTCTTGGCTTTATTAATAGGGTGAGCTGCATTGATGATAATAATAAGAGTAATAATAAAGAAAATAATAATAATAATCATAATAATCATAATAATAATAATAATAATAATCATAATAATAAAAATAATAATAATAATAATAATAATAATAATAATAGTGTTCTCAGGCCAACACTGGCAAAACACCTCTCCCATTCAGTTCTTGCCTGGTGCTGAAATGTATTGAACTCTTCCGTTTCATGATATAATTGTTTTGGCCCATGACTACATAAAAAGAGGAAGAAAAAAAAATAACAAGAATATCGGTGTTCTATCTGCTAAGTTTCAAATTCGTTCGAATTAATTGGGCGAGAATTGAAAGTTTGACGACGGTTAAATGTTTGCAAAGAGAAGGAAGAAGATAGGTAGGAAAGAACAGTATTTCTTCCTTCTTCTGGGAGAGACTTAAAAATAGATGATTTTTGTTACAGTCCACCACTTGAGGTACTATACTAACATCGTGACTGTCTGTCTGCTCCACCAGCCATACTTGTAACGGTGAGTGTGTTTGTTTCTTTCACGTTAATTGTATTCCATTATTTTCGGAATCACTTTTGTAGATACAAAGATATCTCAGTGATAAAAAAACAAAGGCTTCTCACGGCCATTGTACATTCATTTATTCTGAGGCAGCATTGAAGGTAAAGGTACTGGCATAAATACAAGTGGAGATTTCATGATGATAAGAGCCTACAAAGTACAGTATTACACTTTAACACTTATACAACTGGGACTACAGTATACTCCCTCTGTCTCGCAGCTCTATCACACCTTGAGTCCCTCAGGTAAGGGGTGCCACAACGCTCTACACACGTGTCTCTCTTCTGGTAACTTGATACCAGGTCTGAGTATGTACTGATCGGCTCGTTCGCCGGTCGGTCGGTCACGTCTCTGTTACGCACTGTTGGCAAGTACCGGGCATGCACTGGCTCCTGATTGTATGTGAACCTGCTCCAGTGTTGGTCAAGTCTGGTCTTAAAAGAGCTCACACTCAGTGCCGTCACAACAGTCCCTGGTAGATTGTTCCAAGAGTTCACAATTCTCACTCCAAAAATTTTTTGCTCTCACATTTTCTGGACTTGTGGCTTTTTCAACCTTGAGCTGTGACCCCTTATGGGGCGGGCGTTCGCACAGCTCCAGGTGTGGACACTTGACCGAGTAGTGCCCTCTGAAATGTTTATAAACTATTGGTGTTTTGTGCATTATCTCTCTCTCGTCCTCTTCACCCCCTATCTCTCGTCCTCTTCACCCCCTATCTCTCGTCCTCTTCACCCCCTATCTCTCGTCCTCTTCACCCCCTATCTCTCGTCCTCTTCACCCCCTATCTCTCGGCCTCTTCACCCCCTATCTCTCGGCCTCTTCACCCCCCCAACTCTCGTTCTCTTCACCCCTCTCTCTCGTCCTCTTCACCCCTTCTCTCCCACCCTCTTCACTCCCTCTCTTTCACCCCCTATTTCTTTCTCCCATCCTCTTTACCTTCCCTTTATAAACCCCAAACAGAAGCAAATATCAGCACCACTAGCTACCCATGACACGGGTGAGTGGCGTGTCGTGGCTGTCCCCTAACCCACAATGACAGGCATTCACTCGTGACTGTGAGGGCGTGTGAGGGGTGTTAGTTGTGGTGAGTTATAGCTTGTACACAAAGGCTCCGGCAGCCACTGGCAGGCATGTCAGGTCTCTTCCAGTAGGCCTACCGACGCTGCGCCCCCCTCTTGAAGATTAAACACCGCCTCCTCTTCCACCTTCAACCTTTTTTTTATTTTATCGTCTCTCGTTATTTAACTCCAATGAAATAGAGTAAACTTCAATCGACTGGCCTTAGCTAAATAAAATAGTGATGGGGATAATAAAAAAAACATTAACAACAGGGTTACAAGTTCCACTACTTCATTACACAGATTTGTAATCAAACTCTGAATTGTAGTGTTCTAAAATTTCTTTGACCATACGTTTTTTGAGGACTATTGTTACCACTTTGTACAAGCTGTCAGAAAGTGCACTTTGTAAACTTCTGAATCGGTATGTTAAAGTGTGAAGGAATATAAAATAATAGCTAGAGCCTCAACCAAAGCTCATTCATTAATCATAAGGGTCGAGGTCAATGTCTTCCTCACCATTCGCCTCACTAGCCAAATCGCTTTCATCTTCAACATCACAGTCTCTATTGTTGCATTCCTCTCTATTCACTTCAGGCTTAATGAGCAGGTTGTGGCAACCATCTGAACCCGTGTAGTGGCAATAGCCGGTGCACGACAGGCATTGGCAGCTGATGGAGATCAGGGGTGAAGGTGTCCCGTTGACCATCTCCCAACCGAAGTCAGTTATGCTGAGGGAGGGAGCGCTTTGCTTGTCACCTGCCCTCCACAGCACTACTTGAAGATGAGATCTCAACATGTGAAATTTGAGATTTTTATCAGTGGGAGGGAGTGACTTCAGCTGGGGTGGTTTGCCTTTCTTAGTGTAGAGGGCGTGTTGGGCAGCATTCACTGTGGTGCAGTTGGGCTGACCGTATAGTGCAGCAAAGAATTCTTGACTACGTTCCAGCAGCTACACCTCACCAAGAACAGTGTGAAGCCTAGGGAAGTCGCCTTCCTGCAGTTTTTTAAGCGCCATGACAGCGTGCAACCCGAGCAACTGAAGGCTCTTATCCTCAAGTGTAGCTGCTACAGTATGGCGTACATGTCTAGAATGTTTCTGTCCCATCTCTCCATCAGGACTCGAGCCGTGAGCTGAAGCTTCCACACCCAGAATATGAGGAGGACAAATACGCCTGTGTCATCGCAAAGTATGCATAAGGTTGCCTTACACTTGAGCGCTGCCTGGATGACATACTGTAGCTGTCCGACCATCAGCATGTTGACGTCTGTGGCACAAACGGAAAGTAGACGAGAGGGAAGTCTTTTATTGCTCTTGTTCTTCATGATGACCTCTCGAGTTGGGAGAGGAGTTATGAGGGTAAGATTATACTTTGTAGACCCAGCATCAGCGCAGTATTCTTTCTTGTGGCCTTTATCGGAGTCGCCACCGTACTTGTCGAAGATGACCTGAACAGGGATCCTACTGAATAAAAGCAGTCTATTTGCCATGCTTGTAGCCACAGTGGATGCTATGCCACCACACGGCCAAGCGATGTGATACAGCAAGTGCTAAGCATCAACGATGACTTCATCAGGTTGGCTAGGCTGCTTTGTCTCAATGGCGATAATTTTCATAAGAGTTGCCTTGTTCCATTTCCGGAGATAGGCATATTCGTCTACATTGACGGTGAGGTGCCACAGAGCTCGTAGCAGAAAACGGTCGATGGGCTGACGTCAGGAGTTTGTCCAACAATCAGCAAACAGTTGAACAATGCCTATATGTCGTCGATGGTTTTGATTGAGTAATCTGCCACTTTGCCATTGGCGATATTGAATAGTTGAGGTCGGTTCTCTCTCGCATTCCGGATCAAATATGCTGTTGAAAGCATGCGACACATGTTGGCCTAAGGAATAAGATAACACCCAGCACGCAACCTGCTCTGGTGAGATAGTGATGTCGACGAGATCCCCTTGGACTTGCCATACCGGATGTATGTCTGCTCTCTGAATTGATCAACAGAAACGCCGTTCCAGATACTCTCAATGTGGCGACAAACATGTGCCTCGGCGAGAAGACCCACCCTTGCCTCTGCTGGAAGGGATGACATCTCCAGCATATACCAGATGTTGTGACGCGCATAGTGCTAGTGTCGAGCAGCAAAGAAGTTCGGTACCATGTGTCTGAAACAATGCTGCTGAAGAAGCCAATCTCTCCCCCCCCCCCCCCCCCCCCTGTCCGCACATACTGATGCGCGATGCGTGGCGGTTTGACGAGACAATCCACCCATAGTTGACCAGTTGGAGATGCCAGTACTTTCTACCTTCTCCAGATATGTGCTGATAGTATCGAATGAGCGATCACCCTCACGAAGATAGTCCCCATCAAGACAGAACTGATTATTTATTCTCAGCGCTCGAGGTATTATTTTTTATTCTTTCGTGCTTTAAGCGATAAAAAGGTGAATCCTCTATTCACTACAAGACCGCACTTTGCTTTGGAAACATTGTAACGTATGTTACTAATTAAACAGTATTCTTCTTAATACATAAGCATTTTTTCTTGTCATTGAACAGCCACAGAATTAATGAGCTACTTGGTAACATTGATCAAATGATCAAGATGTTAATGGATATATTTCGTCTTTGAAATATTTTCATGTTTGGCTTAACAAATGGAAAGTTGTAAGTTTTCAATGAATAAATTTCTGTTACTTGGCAACAATGACGATCATTTCTGACAAATTCAATGGATCCACCATACCTGAAAACCCTCATTTAGACACCAAAAACATCCTTCTAGCATCTCACTATCAATAGTTATGGTCATTTTCCTTTATGACCCAGGTTGGCCGACGACCATTGGATTTATTCAAATTACGGAAGTTGCTCAATGCTGGGAAAGTGCCATCACCTGGATCTGATATCTCTGACCCCTGAGGATTATAAATCCCCTAAAACCCTAGAGTACAATGTACATACGATTTCCGGGTTGATCCAGATGTAAAGGCCTGGGACTTAGGGATAGAAATCCCTTGCCAGCTTAATCAGGATCTTATAAGAGGAAAGTCAAGAACCATGGTTTTCCGAGGGATAACAAACAACCGTTAGAGATTAACATCTCTTTACTATGAAAATAACACAAAACTCTGACACCACTCAAACAAATATCAAATAACAAATACGGGAGTCAAACAATTAAGAGAATCAAACAATGAACAGATATTTCCTACGGCGGCAGCCCTGTGGAAGGTGCTGGAAAGCAGTGATCCGCTCTCAGGGGGAAGGTCAAGGCAGCTTCCTCACTTGGCACCGGCGGGCGATGTCTTGCTACACAGGAAAAATGCCAGGAAGTGGCGATGACGTGGCAGCTGCAGTAATAGCTGAGGTAGGTGTCCGAAGATTGACAGTCGATTTGTGAAGGTCTGGGGAATCAGCCCACGAGTCCAGGACCTATGATGAGAACACAACCAGAATTTGAACAAACAGCTGGGTGCAAGTACAGCTGTGTGTCGAGGAAGCAGGGACCTTCTCACCTCCGTCTACCCCCCAAGTGGGGGACGGGAACAAGCAAACGAGCGGCGGGCAACCATCCTGCTCATTACAGCCCTGACACCAAATTCTACTGGACTAATTGCCGACTGATAAAACGTAATATTCAAACAAAAGGATGGATAATTTTCAATTCAATTGGAACATCCTACCAACCTTTCAGAAGATCAATACTCCCGACAGGAGACCTCCTAAAGTAAATGAGGCAGAAAAATCCGGCCTATTTCATTGACGACCAAAATGCACGACACTTAACCTTTGGACACCAGAATAGAATCTCAGGAGGAAAATCCTCTATGACCCAATGGAACATGGAACAATCACATATCTCGGTCCAGACTTTGAAACCTTCACATCAGTAGGTAACTCGGGGAGACCAGACATCGCTTTAACATTATACAAAATATATTCAGAATTCTTAATGAAAGAAGTTATTAGTGATAATGAAGGACTAAAATTTAAAGGTAAATTAATATCAAATAAACCCTATGCAGATGATACTGTTCTTATCACAGATAGTAAAGAGGCATTACAAAAATTCCTTAACATATTAGTGGAAAAAAGTGAAAAATTTGGTTTAGGAGTTAATGTTGTAAAAAATAAAGTAATGGCTGTTTCCAAATTAGAAATAAATCCTGAAATAAAAATTATAGTTGGCAACAAGTGGAAACTTTTGTGTATTTGGGAAATAACATTAGCTGTGATGGTAGATGTATGGAAGAAACTAAACAGGAATAGGACAAGCAAAAACACCATATAATAATCTAAAAGACGTAATGAAAATTGACATTAATTTCAATTTGAGAAAAAGGACTGCTGAAAGGCTTTATATGGCAAGGACTGATGTATTAGTCCCCAGGATAAGGGAAAATTGTGCACCTTTTGACGTAAGCATCATACATTGTACACTGTAACTAGGACCCACGAGGAGCATTTTAACGTCTGGAGGCAATCTGAATCTGGTGGCCGTGGTGGCCACTTTCAAAAAGGCTGCGACATCACATTAAAATGCGCAATATCTCTGCTTCTATTGCAATTATTAGACCTTTGATTTTTGTGGCATTACCTATGTTTTCAGACCCAAGGAATCTAATAGGTGAATGCCAAGAATAACCTCCATTGACAAGAAAACAAATGAAGAAGTACTGTGTTCGCCGACGCTCAGATACGAGGACGGTACTGTGATTGACTCATCATCGTCTGAACGTACACATAAAAGCTGTACCCGTCAGTGATCATCTACCCACAATAGCCACGCTATCAACATCCTTATACAAATTCCACCAATCCTAAGATTCTCACTTAATAGAGCAAATTGAGAAAAATAAATAAGACATTAGCAGCAACGAAGTAGCACAATTACACAACAAAGACTCTACAGAGATCGACACAACACTGGGCGCTGCGTACAAGGAAGTAATAACAACCATGGAAAACAACTTCCCCAAGATATCATATCATACACTACCATATGCACAATTAACACATGATGAGAACATGATTCACCAATCTATACGAATACACAAAAATACACTGTTGGAACAATTAAATCAGAATAAAATACAGAAATCTAAACGAAGACCTGAAAGTCAGAAGTAAGAGGAAATACAACGAAAACTGGACCAAGTTGATCAATGACACAAGCAGACTACCGAGATGCAAAAGCATTCTAGAAATAAAACTATTGGGAACTAACTCTGAAGAAAGCAGCCATAACTGAAAAAAAAACGGAAGAAAGGCCACAAAATCACCCGACAAAGAACCAATATTTGGAGAATGCTGGAAAGATATATTCAGAATAACTGACGAAGATAAAAGAAGCTTCTGACAAGAAATAGAACAGGAATGAGAGAATATTTGAGTCAGAATACAAAGAAATGGAAACCCACTTGGAAAATCAGCCATAACTCATTGAATAACAATAATAGCTCCATGAACCAGCTACTACTAGAAAATAATAACACATCGCAGATCTGGTGGACAAGAAGCTGAAAAACAAGCATCACAGAACCACCAGAACTAATATACACACTGTGTAATAAACGTTTAACAAATACACAAAAACACACAGCACAAAACATATTACAAAAAGCAATACAAAAGATGAATTCCTCCAGTGACACAAGGACGTGGAGGGGCCACCACTGTAAGACCCGGAAAAACACCAGACCAAATTATCTTAGCTTAGCTTAGTTTAGCTCGAACTACCGTGCTGTTGGGAACCTGAAAGCTGCTGTTGCAAAAAGACTAAACATTTTCTCCGCAAGGTGGATAGCCCACCTCCCATCAGTCTCCCCCTGCACATCCTACTTCCACCCTTTACCTTACCCTGACCCCTCCTTGTTTATTCAAAGCCATCAAGGCTATCTTCTGTCCGTTTCACCATCATCATCATCATCATCATCGTCATTCTCTTTATTACTTTTTCACTCATCCCTTGTGGATGCACCACTCACCTGTCAACTACGGAATTCCACCTCACTGTCTCCGCCTACGTATCTATTACCTACTGCTAAGTCATTATTTGTACTTTTCTCTCGTCTAAGTGACCCTTTCCGCCTTAATGCTGTTATTAAGATCGCATTATATGCGCTTATTAATGAACAGTGATTGTTACGCCTCTTATTATGCTATTGGTGATACTCGGCCCTAGATTCTGAAACTTAAGTACTGAGCGTCATGTTCACATTATGATGTTTATTAAATTAACACCATCAAAAGTCACCGTTAAACTCGTATGCATTTAATATACTTGCATATATATATATATATATATATATATATATATATATATATATATATATATATATATATATATATATATATATATCATGTAAATCCACAATGAAAACGTGGATAAGATAAATCTTGATAAAATCACACGGGAAAATGGAAACAACGGAATTATAAGAAACTGTTGCATGTTTAGCTACCATTCCCATATTTGAGAGCTGAAGTTATTGCCAACCATTTCACTGGAAACACATGTACTTTGCTCCCGAGAATTTTGCTTGTTTAATCATATTCTTTACCTATTTTCACACCAGTATGCAAGTTAATAAAGAGAACTTTGCTTCAGTTTAATATAATTTATCAAATCAATTGCCTATCAAATAATCTCCAGATACTACACTAATGAAGTATAGGGTTAGCATATAGCATTAGTTAGTACAAATATCACCTGATGCGGGAAATCCCGGGATCCCGGGAAATATCCTGGTTGTCCCAGAATCCCGGGATGCTAAGAAACCCCCAAAACAGGAAACCCTAGTGGGGAAGTGCTGTAAAATGCATTGTATACTTATGAAAGAGGAGTTGACGCCCCTACTATAAATGAATATTCATACATAATCATAACTCAGATATATAGTATAACTGTGTGTGTGTGTGTGTGTGACCGGCGGCACACTACGCCAGTATGAAGCAGTATCAAGGGGTGAGTACAGGGCTGACTACCTCCATTACAAAGAGGAGCATTAGACAGATTTATTTCAAATCTGTAACTCGGTATAAAAAAAAAAAATCTTTCAAGAGGGTCAGATGAATTTGGACCTTATCCATCCTGTTGTCTCGCTAAGGTTGGTAAGCATGATTGTGAGACATTTCCTTCCTATTATGGTAGGCCTAATTTAGCCTCTTGGGCCTTTATCCAAAACCTTCGTTCGTGGCGTCATTTTGTTTCGCACCTGAATGAAATGTTTGAGTGAGGGACACGGTGGAGGTGACGGTGTCAAGGCATTATTCATTTATAGCTGCACATGACAAGAATCATCCAAAGCAAATTTAACTTGACGGAAGAATAAATTAAGATCGTTAGGTTATGTAAGCATATATTGCTTAGGATAGGTTAAGTTTAGTTGTTGCGTTTAGTAGTCATCTATAAATGATTTACGCCTCAACCTAACGGGTTCCGATATCACATAGGTTCATTGGTTGAGTGTATCACCTACATTCGTGAACAAAACTAGTCATTCACATCTGACGATTTCCCAGACGATGGAAACAACAAGATGACGGGTTCTTAAGGGTGTAACGCTGTGGCGTAGAACACACCCATGTTCCAGTTAGAGCATTAAGAGATAAAGAGGTTAATATTAGACATTACGAGACAACAGTATGCTTCTCAATACGAAAAAAAATCTTATCATTGTACAGCCACAGAATTAATGAGCTACATGGTAACATTGATCAAATGACCAAGATGTTAATGAATATATTTCGTCTATGAGATATTTTCATGTTTGGCTTAACAATTGGAAAGTTCTAAGTTTTTCAATGAATAAATTTCCTTTACTTAGCAACAATGACTCTTATTTCTGACAAATTCAATGGATCCGCCATACCTGAAAACCCTCATGGAGACACCAACAACATCCTTCTAGCATCTCACTGTCAATAGTTATGGCCATTTTTCTTTATGACCCACTTTAGCCGACGACCATCTTGGATTTATTCAAATTCGGAAGTTGCTTAATGCTGGGAAAGTGCCATCACCTGGATCTGATATCTCTGACCCCTGAGGATGATAAATACATAAAAAAAAACTTTAGGGTATCGATAATTTCCGGGTTCACGTATGATCTGAGTGAGTGTCAAAGCATTCTACTGGGCTAATAAATCCCACCGTGGGGTTTTCCATGTGTGTTTAATTGGTGGGTGTATTAATTGAAGATTTTTCTTGTTGTTTTTTCGTCCTGAGAATTTGCTAGAATTAGGTCAAGGTCCAGAATGTCATAGATGTTTAATAGTTCGGTTTTCTCAGAAGAGTACAAGTAGGCCTACATTGTGTTGAATTATCTTTAGTGTTCGGTTTTGTGCAATTGTCAGTCGCCCGAATTGAGAGTAAATCGTTCACTGGCTTTTTATTCTCCAGCTGAGTTGATGCCAACGGTCAGAGCCTTATAAGAGGCCGACACCCTAAGAACTAGAACACTGGTGAGTGATCGAGAAGTGTTGTTCTGGACTGTGACAGCTTGCATGGCGCCGCACCGGTCTGACGGGAGATTTACATCCTCACGAATTTGTGGTGGAGAGATGTGACAGTTAACATAATATAAACAAAACAGCATTAACTCCTACGATGGTGATCTATAAACAAACAGTAGGATGGAAATACGTAAACAAACTACAAGGATGTAGTACTGTAAATAAACAACACTAATAGCTAGGATGAAGAACTGTATACAAACAGCAATGATGTAAGACTGTACACAAGCAACTAGGATGAAAGACTGTAAGCAAACAACAGGATGAAGGGTTGTAAACAAGTAACTGGGATGAAGAACTGTATACAAACAGCAATGATGTAAGACTGTACACAAGCAACTAGGATGAAAGACTAAGCAAACAACAGGATGAAGGGTTGTAAACAAACAACTAGGATGAAGGACTGTAAACAACAACTAGGATGAAGGACTGTAAACAACAATTAGGATGAAGGACTGTAAACAAACAATTAGGATGAAGGACTGTAAGCAAACAACAGGATGAAGGACTGTAAACAAACAACTAAGATAAAGGATAGTAAACAAGTAACTGGAATGAAGGACTGTAAACAAACAATTAGGATTAAGGACAAGCAACTTGGATAAAGGACTAACAAACAACTAGGCTGAAGAATTGTAAACAGACAACTAGGATTAAGGATTGTAAACAACAACTAGGATGAAGGACTGTAAACAACAACTAGGATGAAGGACTGTAAACAACAACTAGGATGAAGGACTGTAAACAACAACTAGGATGAAGGACTGTAAACAACAACTAGGATGAAGGACTGTAAACAACAACTAGGATGAAGGACTGTAAACAACAACTAGGATGAAGGACTGTAAACAACAACTAGGATGAAGGACTGTAAACAACAACTAGGATGAAGGACTGTAAACAACAACTAGGATGAAGGACTGTAAACAACAACTAGGATTAAGGATTGTAAACAACAACTAGGATGAAGGACTGTAAACAACAACTAGGATGAAGGACTGTAAACAACAACTAGGATGAAGGACTGTAAACAACAACTAGGATGAAGGACTGTAAACAACAACTAGGATGAAGGACTGTAAACAACAACTAGGATGAAGGACTGTAAACAACAACTAGGATGAAGGACTGTAAACAACAACTAGGATTAAGGATTGTAAACAAGTAACTGGGATGAAGGACTGTAAACAACAACTAGGATGAAGGACTGTAAACAACAACTAGGATGAAGGACTGTAAACAACAACTAGGATGAAGGACTGTAAACAACAACTAGGATGAAGGACTGTAAACATAGTATTATGTTTGGTTCATAGTATCATGTTAACTTTACAGCATCATGTCAGTTTCAGAGTATCATGTTACCTTCAAAGTATCATCTTTGCTTCACAGTATCATGTTAGCTTCACATCATCATGTTTGCTTTATGGTATCATGAGAGCTTCGCAATATCATGTTAGCTTCACGGTATTGTGTTAGCTTCATGGTATTACATTAGCTTCACAGCATCATGTTTGCATTCACAAAATAATATTTGCTTCACAATGTTATGTTAGCTTCACAAAATCATGTTTGCTTCACGGTATCATGTTAACTTCACAGTATCACGTTAGCTTTACAGTATTGTGAGAGCTTCACGGTATCAAGCTAGCTTCACAGTATTATGTTAGCTTCAAAGAAGCACGTTAGCTTCACATTATCATGTTAGCTTCACGATATCATGTTAGTTTCACAGTATCATGTTGTCTTCATGATAACATGTTAGCTTTACGGCATCATGTCAGTTTCACAGTATTGTGTTAGCTTCATGGTATCATATTAGCTTTACAGTATCATGTCAGCTTCACTATATTGTGTTAGCTTCACAAAAATCCGCAGTAATGACAGTGAATGGTTAGTGTTAATAACCGAAACGTTTTACCAATTGAGCAGATAAACACTTGGGCACACCTTGGCTCATAAAGCTAAGTCACCAGGAAATGTTGAATAATATCCTATTACGACTAGTCTAAACCTAGAAACATTTTCATTGTTTGTTTGTCATCTTCGAGGAATCTTGTAGTTCACCATGCGAGTTACCCCATTCACAGTCTGTCGTTACATCACATCTGAGGAATATCATGGTGACATGGAGGTGAGAAGGAAATAATACAGCAATACGGTAAAGTCTTCGGTGTGTCGATCTGTTGATGGCAGTGACTATTATAACACCAGAATAAACAGGTGATTACCATACCTTAGTTTGCTTGATAACCACGACGCTCATCCCGTTTGTGCGTGCCTTTAAGGGTATGGATAGTTGTGCTTTTTAATGTGTGTGTGCATGTTTTTTTACTGTGTGTGTGTGTGTGTGTGTGTGTGTGTGTGTGTGTCATGTGGACACGTTCTGGCGCTTACCAACCATTGCCCCACTGCCTTGCGGATTAACTTTGGGAGGTATAAGGCTACTGGAGTAAAAATCGATCGAAATATCTGCGGTGGAGCCCCGCATCAGGCAGACATGCTTCCAGAGCTCCAACAAGATTCCAACGGCGGTATAGGCGGAAGAGGTGACCACCATGGAAACACAATGACTACACCGGTGGACGAAGGCAATATATAATGGACAAGCAACTAAGGCAAAACCCGACAAACTGGGCTATCGGCAGTCCATTGCAACTCTCCCTCTCCTCAGTCGTTGCAACACTTGCACCATTGAATTAGGAAAAGGGGGAGCCAAGATGTGTGGTTGCAGCCTGTGCTCCTGCCTCACCACATACAGTAAATCAACTCACGCGCAGCCATCATCCAGCTCATCATACCTCTAATCATCATCAAAAACCCTATACCCCCAAAAAGAGTGCCATGGCGATAGACGGGGACAGGCAGAGATGACAGCCGGGAGTCTCGCGTCACAACTCTGCACATGGGCGGCACAGATAAGATGGTCGTTTATGCACTGTGATCTAGGCAGCAGTGCAATCTGGTCCT
This sequence comes from Homarus gammarus, assembly GCA_958450375.1. NCBI lineage: Eukaryota > Metazoa > Arthropoda > Malacostraca > Decapoda > Nephropidae > Homarus > Homarus gammarus. The sequence goes on along the minus strand of CAUDMG010002736.1, from coordinate 620,508 downwards.
GTCTGTGCGACTGAGCAGCCCTTTTGAGAAGCCACTCTGCTCACCCCACATGGGGAGGCGGCTAGAAAAGGTGCCCTAAACATAGCCTGCCTATAAAACCAACCTGACTGGGCAACCGCACCCAGTAAGGTCATCCTTATGTGGTCAAAAACACAATCATAATTACAGATCCAAGTAAAAACAAACTATACAACCTCTAATGGTCGCTGCATGGAATGTCAAGACCCTTCTGGATACTGGCATAAATGAGCATCCTGAAAGAAGAACTACCATTGTGGCAAGAGAGTTGGCTAGGGATAGCATCGACATAGCAGCCATTAGTGAGTCCCGACTCCCAGACGAGGGTCACCTCACAGAACGGGGGTGTGGCTATACCTTCTTCTGGAAGAGTAAGAGAAACCGTATTTATGGAGTTGGCTTTGCCATCCGCCAGTGCATCTTACACAGGCTAACTGAAATGACTATTGGGATGAACGAGCGCCTAATGACGCTCAAAGGTCCCACTGAATCACTCACGTCATGCCCTTATCAATAGTGCATATGCCCCATCCCTGGAAGCAGAGGATGACATCAAGGAGGCCTTTCACACCGACCTTGGCAGAGTGCTAACCTCTATTCCCAGAGAAGACAAGGTTGTGCTTCTTGGTGACTTCAATTCCAGAGTTGGCAGAGATGCTGACATTTGGCAGGAACTATAGGGAGAAATAGGCTAGGCAAGTGTAATCCCAATGCCCTACTCCTCCTCAGCAAGGGTGCTGCACACAACCTCACTATCACCAATACCTTGTTTAGGCTAAGGGGTTTGTGGCAACACCCACAATCCAAACACTGGCATCTCATTGACTACATCATTTTCAGAGAAAGAGATCGCCGAGATGTCCTCATCACCAGTGCCATGCGTGGCTCAGACCACTGCGACACTGATCATCGGCTCGTCAGAGCCTAGCTCTCACTTAACGTCACACCCATAACGGCAAAGGCAGCAAGCCTCTAGAAGAGGCTTTAACACTAAGTGTCTGGAGGATTCAGCGGTAGCACATGCTTTAAGAGAGTAGCTCGAACATGGGCTGATAAATAACCTAATAACGAGCAATCCAAATCCCAGTGCCGAATGGGATATTCTCAATACTGTCATGTCAAAAACCTACTGAGAGACCCTCGACCAAATCGAAAGAATACACCAACACTGGTTTGTTGAAAATGACCCGGCAATCAATGTACTCATCAATGATAAACGTGCTGCTTTAACTGACTTGTAGAAAAACCCTCAGTCTAGGACCAAAGCTGATACCCTCCACAAGAAAAAAGCTGTGGTCCAGCGGGAACTTCGCAATCTAAAGAATGACTGGCTTAAAAATATAGTATTTGAAACACAAAAATTGGTACTCAGCACATAATGTGAGAATTTTTCAATTCCACCAAAACATTTTATGGGCCAATCACTCGTGGTGCAGCCCCCCCCCCCCCCCCCTCCGCTCCTCCGATGGTAATTCCATAATTAATCCTTTCGCAGCGGGACGTTTCCCCGAGCTAAAAAAAATCGTCTGGCGGTAGCCAGAATAAAACGGCAAGTGCGTGAAACGCGGCGAAAGGGTTAATCGAGATAAGTTTTAACCCTTTTGCAGCGGGACGTTACCCTGAGCTGAATAAAATCGTCTGGCGGTAGCCAGAATAAAAGGGCAAGTTCATGAAACGCAGAGAAAGGGTGAAAGACGACGAAGGCCTCCTTCAGCGCTGGGAAGAGCACTGCCTTTCACTGCTCAACCGAAACACCGATGTGGATGTCCTGACTACCCTACAGCCTCAGCATCCAGAGCTGACCCACCTCGGCTGTCCTCCAACCCTGATTGAGGTAGCTACTGCCATCAAGCAGATGAAAAACAACAAAGCCTCAGGGCCTGATGGAATCCCAGCCGAGGTGTATAAAGCAGGAGGACTTATGTTTACCGGCCGTCCCCACTCTCTCCTGGAGAATATATGCGAAAAGGAGGAAATCCCCAAGCTCTCAAAGACGCCTCCATCGTCAATATTTATAAGAGCAAGGGAGACCTATCATACTGTGGCAACTACCGCGGAATCTCGCTGCTGTCCGTAGCTGGTAAGATTATCGCCCGAGTCCTCCTAAACAGACTTCTTCCTGAGGCGGAAAACTTTCTCCCAGAATCTCAATGTGGCTTTAGGTCATTACGTGGCACCACTGACATGATCTTTGCTGCACGTTAGATACAGAAAAAATGCAGAGAACAGCGTCGTGAACTGTTCATGGCTTTCATCGACCTAACCAAGACCTTCGACTCAGTCAACAAGGAAGCCCTCTGGTGGACCCTCAGCCGTTTTGGCTGCCCACGAAAATTCATCTCCATTGTGAGGCAACTCCACGATGGCATGAACGGCAGTGTCCTGCACAATGGCACCCAATCTGAGTTCTTCCCCATCCAAACGGGGGTTAAACAAGAGTGTGTACTGGCACCAACTCTCTTTTCCATTTTCTTGGCTGCCTTCCTTACTCGTGCCTGCGCAAATTTAGCCGGCGGGGTGGACATCCGGTACCGGATGAAGGGTCTTTTCAACATAAGACGACTCCAGTCAAGAATAAAGCTGTCGGCAGCTTCCATTACTGAACTTCAGTATGCAGACAACCTCACCCTTGTCGCTCACACTGAATGCAACCTACAAGAGATCCTGAACACCGACGCATATGCGTATGCACACTTCGGACTTGAGCTGAATATATGTAAGACTCAGATTCTTTTTCAGCTTGCCCCTGGTTCATCCACACCTCCACCATCCATCCAGCTTAATGGTACTACCCTCACCAATGTTATCCCCTTTCGGTATCTCGGCTCCCACCTGTCCACCACAGCAGACATTGATGAAGAGATTTAGCATCGGATCAGATGTGCATATCAAGCCTTTGGTAGACTCCGAAACCTTGTCTTCAGCTGTAGGGAGCTGAAATTATCTACAAAGCTACACGTATATCTAGCATTGGTCCTCCCCACCCTGCTATATGGCAGCGAGGCATGGGTCACATACTGGAGGCTATCAAGGCACTTGAAAACTTTCACCAACACAGTCTACGTTCCATCCTACGTGTTCGCTGGGAAGACAAGAGAACAAATGCCAATATTCTTGCTGACACCAACTGTAGAAGCATCGAGGTTACCATAATCCATGAATAACTACGCTGGACTGGCCATGTTACAGGCATGGACGACAGTATACTGCCAAAGCAGCAACTTTACAGTCACCTAATGAATAGTAAACGTAATGCTGGGGGGCAACTGAAGAGCTATAAGAATAGTCTTAAGACAAATCTGAAAAAAGCGCCAAATCGACCCCCTCACATGTGAGACGATTACTCCACACCGTAACTCTTGGAGAAACAAAATGAAAGAAGGTGTCAATACTTTCGAGTTAGCCCGACTGCATAACGAGGCAGACAAGCCCTAACGCCGGAAAGACGCTGCCATCTCCCCTCCCGCACTAGTTGCAGCCCTCCATATATGCAACTTCTGTGAACGACTCTGCCAGTCTTCTATCGGCCTCTTTAGTCACCTCAGAACTCACCAACCTTGGTGACACCCCCAAATAACTCATATCATTATATCACAGCTGGATGATCGTCATACTCGATTCCGAGTGGCAGCAAAGTAGTAAGTAATAGTAGTAGTAGTAGTGTGTGTGCGTGTGTGTGTGTGTGTGTGTGTGTGTGTGTGTGTGTGTGAGCACAGGGTGGTGTAATGCATCTCGTGTGACAGCATAATGTTAGTATTAAGGTGAAAACACTGCTTGCTTCCTCTCGCTATCAGCTACCGCCAATGCTTAGCCCTCTGTACCCTAGACTAATTCTGGCCACGACTACATCACATTGTGTGGTTCTGTCCTTGAGCAAACCATACCGGCATCTCTTGTCACAAAACTTGTCATATTTACTAATGCTACAACTACAAGGTCTCTCTACATTTCTCAGTTCTTCTAGATCAGAGTTCATGATTTTGACTTGTATGTTTCAAAGTACAGCATGCCTCATTGGCCAGTCTATCAGCACAGTCATGATTCCTAATTCCAACATGGAACAGAATCCACACAAATTCAATAAAAAAGTTGTTCTCCTTGGCAGTAGATTCCCATTAGTTCAGTTTGTGTTGTTCTGGACCAGTTGTTGAGTCTTGGCATCTTTTACACTGTCATCTCATTTTCTTTATATATTACACATGCACAACCTGTTCCACCTGTGTTTGTCTGCATAGAACCATCAGTAAAAGTATAACATTTACTTGATTTCATACCCTCTATGTGACTGTTAATGATTTCTAGAGTGACACATCTCACCACATCGGTGTTTAACATTTGCTTACTACCAACAGGAGTGTAATTGATAGGAACTGATATATCCAGCCAAGGAGGAATGGCATTAATGGGTTCGTCTGGGGTGATTAGGATATTCAGTTTCAAGAGATCTGCAACACTTTTATGAAGCCACGCCCCAAAGAGAGTCTTTTGTGGAAGGTTGGTGAGATAGGCAGGATTACTTAGGTAGAACAGCAACACAATTTGAGCTGTAGTTTGGGGACCATTGTTCTTCAAAAGCTTGACACAAAAAAAATGGTGTTAAGTAGAGCTATCCTCTCAGATAGGGAGAGCAGCCCGAGCTCTTTCCTCATGTTTACAATTCTGGTAGATTTGGGGCATCGTAGAATGATGTGCACGGCTTCATTTTGAGCTACCCCAAGACTGTTTGGTTGTTTAAGGGGAATAGTTACAAGATGGAGAGCATGATAATCAACTACAGATCGAATGGAGTGAAGATAAAAAGTACGAGCATAGGTGATGTCATTTACATAGCGCTTACCAATAAGGGTTCTGAGAGGTTTAATGCTCTGCAGTAGTTTGGCACGAAGGTTGCCGACGAAGTTTGCATCATTCAGAATAATTCCAAAATATTTATAAGAGCTACATAGTTCCAAGGCATGCTGTTAATGTTAAAGTTAAGAGGCAGATGGTGAGCAGGATGAGGATTGAGGACCCTCGTCTTGTTAACGGATATTATGAGACCACACGCACCAGTCCTCTGAGCAAATACATCCAGTAAGGCTTGGAGCCTGGACTTGGTCTTTGTCATATGCAGATATTATTAGCATTACATATTACAGCCTCGTTCGGCTGAGCTGGAATGTCAACAATAAGCTTGTGTATCAGTTTATTAAAGAGCATAGAACTTAGCACTCCTCCCCGAGGCATGCCAGGCTCAAATGTTCTCATTCTGGCATTTTTTACTCCCCTAAACAGATCACTGGCATGCCTGTTGGGTAGATAAGCCTTTATCGATGTTAGGAGGTCACCTTCGATGCCAAAATTTGCTAGTTGCTCAAGTATAATGTCTCTATTAGCTACATAAAAGGCTGATTTAAGGTCTATGAAGGCGGTTTGTGTCTTATCTTTTGAGTGAACAAGATATTCTGCAAAGCATGTCTGTGTGCTGCACCCGGGCATAGACCCATACAGATTAGGGGCCAGTTTGTCTTTGACTTGAAACATGAGACGGTTGAGAACAACTCTTTCAAGGACTTTACACATACAGGATGTAAGTGAAATGGGCCTGAAGTTTGGAGAGATAGCCTTAGGGATTGGTACTAGGTATCCTTGAGTCCAAGTCCATGTCTTAGGCAGAATACCCTGTGAGGCTCATTTGAAACAGGTCAAGCAGTGGGTGGTTAGGAATCTCATTCAACCATCTTAAGGTGTTATACTGTAGGTTGTGCCATCCTCACCAGGGGAGGATGATTCACCTTTTATTAGTGCTGTTGTTAGTTCGTGGTGAGTTATAAGAAACTGGTCAGTAAGGTCTGGTGAGGAACAAGCCATTTCAATATTGAAGCCCCTATTAATGTGTGTGGCTTTAAGATATTTCTGTATGTCAGGAGGCAGGGAAGTGATTTGTGACACACTAGTGTCTAGTGACTAGGCCATTGGTCTAATAACATGTCAGCATATTCTGCAGGGCTTTTCATGAAGTTGGACTGGGGTGGGTGACTTGGTAATGCTCTAATTTTGTTCCACACTTCTGCTAGAGTGGTTGTTCTGTTAATACCCTGTAAGAATTGTTCCCAATAGGCGTTAGCTTTGAGGAATGCCAGGAGGTTATCACTAGTCATAGGTGGTTTAGTGCCGCCCCCCTACCCCCTTGACTTAACCCAGGTGGTATAATATGTGGTAATGTTATTTCCAATATAACAACAAAAATCATCCACTGATCTAGGTATATAATCAGCATACCATCTGTGGATGGAGGCCTTGAAGTGCAATTTAAGTTTATTTGGGATGTTAATTCTGAGCTTAGGATGTGGTTCACACTTTACATCTGCAACATTGTATTCAGTAAGTACTGCATAATGATCACTGACCAGGTGATCTGAGATGACCATAGCCTTGATATTACTGTTTTCTAGGTTATACCCAGTCACATAATCAAGTCTGCCTCCCATCAGATGTGTCACTTTGTCTGTGTTGTATACAATGATTATTGATGTAATCCACGAACACCCTCCCATTAGAGTTACACTGGACATCATCGAGGACAGTGTAGCGAGAGTTAAAGTAACCCATACACAACATAGCATTGTTTCCTGGTGGCTTTGGTGACACGCGCGCTTGCAGCTCATTACATCGAACATAGATGTTAAGTGTTTTTGAATGGGCATTACTAGTATTTATCAGTCAATTGATCCACAGTAATTTGGCAATATGAGAACCTCCTATACATCACACTGCTTAGTTTCGTGGATTTCTTGCACAAAAACCTGGAGAAACATAAGACATCCCTGGCCGTTTCCCTTGTTGACTTCATAAAGGCTTTTGACCCCACCAAGAGAAAATATTCAAGACAATACAGACAGCACAACATGACACAAGACTACATCCTGCAATTACCGGCCCTCTCGAGCAGCGTGCCTCATGGCTCTTAACCCTTAACACACTCTACACGGCTGACCTGTCACCCCCAATCGTCGGCAACGAGTATGTCCTGTATGCCGACGATGTAACACAGATCGTCACCTGCCCAGGAAGGTCCACGGCAAGGATGGCACGACTCACTGCTGGGGTAATAGAGGATATCCTGTGATATGCAAATAAATAGAAGATAAACGAGACGAAATTCGATGTCATACCCATAGCCAAATTCAAGCTGGCGCCATTGATGATCGACGACGAAGAGATTGAGTACTCTAAACAAGGCAGGTTGCTCGGCCTCATCATCTCTCGGACGGGCATCACGTCCCACATGAAGGACAGAATAAATAAAGCCAAAGTCACCGCCACAATATTAAAACGTTTTAAACTGATGCCTGAGAAGATACAAGTCCACCTTGTTACGAGTTGGGGATTTAGAATATAGTTAAAAGTCTACCCAGATCCCAACAGGCAACAACAATAAAAAAACAAAGACAATCGGACTATAAAAGGGTAGACAAAGGCTGCCAGTTCTTGTTGTGTATAATAAAGTACCATAAATTCCTTAACAAAATATTCAGCTTTCTATAATTTACCCTTAACCATACTTAACCTAAACATTAACAGTATACACATATTAATACAACATAAAACAATCGTGAAGCAAGGTGGAGGTGGGAGAGGCAATACAAGATTACAAATACTTAAGTGCGGAGCTGAGATGGCTGACGAGTAAGGCTGAGTATTGTAGAAGACGGTAGGTAGTCACTGTGCCGTAGGTTTCCAGGATAGGTGATCCTGTGGTCACTTCCCAGAGTGAACTCCTTTCTCCTCGAATTGGAGCTGAAGAAGAAGACTTTGAGGAGGTGACGCAACAACCAGGATATGGAGAAGGAAAACCCCGGATTGGTAACTAAGACTAGTCATACTCGTGTTTCGTCCCTAGATGGCGTTGCTCGTGGTGCTGGGTAGGTAGATCAGGACAATAGATGGCGTGGTTCGTAACAACCTGTACGAGGCGCTGGTGAGGCCTGTGCTGGAGTACTTACACGTCCCACTCGAAACGCTCGGGAAGACAAGACTACAACAACTACAGTGCTTCCAAAACAAGTGTCTGAAGTCAGCCAGTGGCCAAGCGCCACCCTACCAGGAGGCACTGGAAACCATCCACCTGAGAAATAAAACGAAGGCCCTCAACGTCAGACTCCATCGCTTCTGGACAACCCTCACAGCCCAGGCCACCTTCGCGGGGAAGACATCAACGGGAGGCGATCCCACGCCTGGTGGCCACGGAGTCTGCCTGCACTACAACAACCCAACCCGAGACTCATTTAACAAGTCATAATCGAGTGAGTCCATAACGTAATACAGTAATAAGATTTTAATAAACATGTTCTTGTAAAATCAAACTAGGCATTATCAACCAAAGTAGCCATTATGCGGGTTCATCCTAACTCCTAGGTTAGCTTAGTTAGCCACCAATCTCTGTAATGTGTAAAAAAAAAAAGAAAAAGGGGGGGTATCGTCCCCCTCTGTTTAACTCTTTAAACTTCTTTTCCAACCTTTACCCTACTATTTGTCGTGACTTCTCTATCCTTCCAGCCTCCCCCCCCCCCCCCCCCACCAAAAAAAAAAACACCTGTCGCCTCGGATGTTGGTGTGGGAGCGGTATTGTTGCAGGAGTGGGAAGATGGCATGTTTCAGGTCGCCTATTCTAGTAAGAAGTTGTTGCCTGGAGAGATGAATTCCGTGATTGAACGTGAGTGCCTGGCCATTGTATTTGCAGTTAAGAATTTCCAAAAATATCTGTATGGGAAAGAATTCAGGTTGCAATGAGATCATAAACTACTGACATATATTGGTAAATGTAAACTGGAAAGTGGGAGGATCATAAGATTGGCGCTTTGTTTGCAGAATTTTAAGATAAAGATATAGTGTATAAAAGGGTCTGAAAATGTAGGAGCAGATTATTTAAGCAGCCAGTAAAATTATTGGACAATTCATCCTATTATTTGAAAAATAGATTATTTTCTTAGGGGGAGTTATTCAGTATGAATAACCAGTGTTCGGCGTAACAGCAGTTTGCTGCTTGTTTGGTACCAACGCCAACAGGCATGGTATAGGTAGGCTGGGAGGGTGAACCGGACCTACTTGAACGGATTCGGTGAAGAGAACAGATTTGAATGTGAAGGATTCTTGTCATACCATGTACAATCAAAGACAAAAGTCGGTTTTATCCAAAGATTAAATATAACATAAGAACATAAGAAAATAAGGAGTCTGCAATAGGCAGGTTGGCCTGTGCATGGCAGCTCTGTCGAGAGTTACAACCACTCTCTATCATCCATGAATCTATCTAGCCTCCTTTTAAAACGTTCCAGCGTTCCAGCACTTACTACAAAGTTGCTAAGCTTGTTCCTCTCGTCCACCACCCTATTTGTGAACCAGTTCCTTCCTATCACACTCCTAAACCTAAACTTATCGAACTTAAATCCGTTGCTACGCGTCCTATCATCCTCGGATATTATAAGAACTTTATCTATATCTCATTTATTGATTCCTTTCACCCACTTAAATGCTTCTATCATATCTCCCCTCACTCTTCGTCTTTCTAGAGAATGCAAGTTTAGTTTCTTTAATCTATCTTGATAGGGAAGGTTTCTAAGTCCCGGAATCATTTTCGTCATTCTTTGCTGCACCGACTCATGTAAATTGATAACCATTCTATAATAAGGGCACCAGAACTGAACAGCATAATCGAGGTGCGGCCTGACTAGCGCTAGATATAATTGTAATATGACCTCCGCATCAAATTTCACGACACGACTTGTCTTTCATTGTGCATAATATGTTCAAGTTATCGTTAATGTGTTTGGGAAAATTTTATTGCTAATTGAAAATACAGTTAGAAACATAAACATTGGTCCTGTTATTGACCTACCAGTACCAGTGGCGGCTCGTGAAAAATAAAATGGAGGGACTGCAAGCCTCACACAACAGTAGGATACACAAATTTGACCTACCTCAGGTATGAGTTGTAGTTGATGTCCACGAATTCCCAGGGCATGGTAGTAGTGTTGGTGGTAGAAGGGATGGCCGAGGTGGTGATGGACCAGTATTAATTGAAAAGAAAGTCGGCGTGTCTGCTCTACGATGTAGCAAAATTGTTTATTACTATTTCATTAAAATCCTTTATTTCTGTTATCATTTTATTTTCAATGGATATCACTGCTAAAGCAGACAGTCTGTCATTCTGATAAACACTGATGTTAAACTGGCGTGTATATTCTTTGTTCCTGCTTGTACTGTTCTGTTGAATGGATAAAACTGGTGTAGGTCTTCCTCTTGCTTTGATTTCAGTCTTTTCATTTAATGTCAGCTGGGAAAAGTTGATGTTTTGCAAATACTTCACTCGATTTTCCATCGTCAAAGGGTAATTAAAGAAAGCACGATTTAACCACACCGTCCACACGCAATGTAAACACGTTGTACGAGACTGAGCTGCTTCAAGTGCAGCTCATTGTGCGGCGGCGGCGGCGCCAATTAATAACAGACATGAATCGTACAGCATTGACAGCAACTATGAAATTAACTTAAATTTTGGTCTGATTTTAATGAAAATTCACTTAGCAACGTATTGAAAATAATTAAATAACATATAAAATGATATATTTGTTGGTAGTGTATTATTCAGCTGTCTCTCTAAAGGAATCATACGCCTGGCAGTGAGTGTCTGGGGGGACTGCAGCTCTGCAGCCCTATGCACGAGCCGCCTCTGACCAGTACATAGGGCAACCCTACACATAATCATATCTCTGACAGCGCTAGTCACAGTGCCAGGAGGAGCTACATTAGCCATTCCACCAGTGTGTTGTGACCAGTAACTGTAGCTACATTGAAATCATCGTTGTCATACACAAACTGTTTGAAACCACCTAGGGTTATTAGGTAGTTCTTCACCTGATATCAGGACATGCTCAAACCGCTGTACCTATTTATAGTCATCAGCAAAGCTTATGCTGCTCAAAATGTCTATCGGTTCTCGGGAAGCACACTTGCAGTGGGGCTGTACTGGTTGGATGTGCAGGTCGCTCTCCTACACCTCCCTAGCTGGACAAGTACGGTCATGGCTGACGGAAGAGCTTCAACCAGCAGGTCGTTTACTACAATGACGGAATTGGGTGGTGGATACAGCAGTCACAGCAATGTAGCCCAGGGTACTGCTGGGGGACTGTTGACGGATTTGGAGTTGTCCAGCAGCATTGAATGTAAAGAACAAGAGCCGTTTAAAGTTGTTAATAGCAAAAAGAATAATAAAAGGAGGAATAGAGATGGTACAAGCAGTGAAGATATTTCCCACTTGGTGGATAAGAGAAAGAAAACTGATGGTGTGAGTCATTCGTCAACCATGATCAGTACAACGAGTGTAAACCCCATTGATGGTTTAGATGGCAGTAACTCTTCAAGGAGGCCACGTCTTTACTTCCCCAAGAATAATGGCATGGATTTTCTTGATAAGGTAAAGTGGTCAGTTCGACTCACTAAGCGCCATCAAGGGTATCAAGTGCTCTTTAAAGAAGGTAAACATATTCCTTATATTACTGTGAAGGATGAGGAAACAGTTAGAGACCTAACTACAGAAGGTTTTGAGAATATAGTGATGGAAAAGCCTGTGGAGTCCATTGGGAGGTGTACTAAGATCATTCTTTTTGATTATCCTGTTTACCTTCACCCCGAGTATGTGTTGGCTGACGAGAGATTTTGGGGGCCAAGAGATGTGTAATTAGATTTGATGGAGAACAAGTACCTAAGACGCAGCTAATTGCGCTAATCAAAGGTCCAGCGCCAGAGAAGGTCTTTGTGAGATGTTTGGGATATAAACTGGTTGCTGTCTACAACGAATCTCCAGTAATATGCTATAAGTGTTGCAAGTGGGGGCACATGGCGTGGAAATGCCTTAGTGATTTTCGGTGTAGATTCTGTGGAAAAATGCAAGAATCTAAGGTATGTGGAGATAAAATTAAGGCGAAGGAGAAAATTATACCAAAATGCTGTAATTTTTTGTTTTTACATTAGCCCACCCGGGCACAGGTCACTGACCCACACCAGGGTCTGGGGGGGGGGGGGGCGAAAATGTAATAAATAATAATAATAATAATAATAATAATAATAATAATAATAATAATAATAATAATAATAATAATAATAATAATAAAAAAGAACCATAAAAAATACAAAAATTAAACAAATCCAGTGAGAAACAATATATGTATGTTGTGTTGTCAATAGTAAGAGAAACAATTGAGACCCTGCAATTGTGTGTAAATGAGGCAGAAAGTCAGATCATCAACCTGGGACTTGGTCACAATTTTTGTGATGCCATATGGCAGGAGGGTCTACCATAGACAACACCTTATGCATCCAATATCTTCCCAGGCGGTAGTACCTCCCAATTGTTGGGGGGCTCACAATGCCAGCTAGTGGATGTGTCCTAAAAAACCGTAAGGAGCGATGTTGCAGGGACACCAAGTGCTGTAAATAGCTTGTATATGTACAGCTCGGCTAAAACCTCTGAAAGTTTTGTCAAATAGAGGAAATGGTGTTGATATACCAGTTTAAGATCTATGTACTTAAGTACAGTTAGGAGTATCATTGATTATTCAGCTCCAGTTCTAGCTTCTTACCCAGGAAAAGATCTTAGGCCATTAGAGCTTATTCAGAATGAAGCAATGAGGATTGTGCTTGGTTGTCCAAGGACAACAAGAATAGAGATTATGAGGATGGAGCTAAATGTCCCGAGCATAATACACAGAATTAGGGAGTTGACTGTCATTTCTACTCTCAGGCTTATTAGGCGTGGTGATGGTTATCTGAAGTCTGCTGTTGATAAATTTACTAATGCAATTACTAGTAATTTTAAGATGAATACTTATACTAAAAAACTTTGTCAGATGTTGTGTGAATAAAATATTGTAGATTTGTGTTTACCTTTGCCAAACAAAGGTTATTTGAAACCTTGGTTAGTGGAGAGTTTATCTGTAAGAATGGATAAGGTAGAGTTTAAAAAAAAAGAATGTAATCCTTTTGAGTTACGGCAAATATTCCTTGAGAAAATATCTGAGTACCATAAGGAAAATGTTATTCATATGTACTGTGACGGTTCAGTTAATGGGAATCGGGCCGGATGTGGCATTTTTATAAAGGAATTTTTTGAATATGGTATTAGTGTTGAAGATATAATATCCAAGAGAATTGTGGATAGAAGTTCCAGCTCCACTGCTGAACTTTATGCTCCATATGTGGGACTTAAGAATGACTTTGTGAGGAAAAAGACAATTTTTGGGTTTGTTGACAGTCAAAGCGCTCTATTTGCTCTAAATTCTAAAGTGCCTCTTGGTGATTTAGTCTTAAAATGTAAGAAGTGTATTCATGACATAAAATCACTTGGATATGATGTAAGTTTCATGTGGTTTTTATCCCATTGTGGTATTTATATGAATGGGGTCGCTGATGATTTGGCTAAGCAAGGGTGTGGCAAAGAAATTGTTGAATACGATTGTATTTTGGGTATTAAAAGAATAAAACCTGGACTGTGATGAGACTACGCTTTGGATACAAATATTACTGGCAATATATTGAAGGAACTGATGGCATTCCTTGTAAACTGTGTGGCTATGTGAAGTCCCATATATTATATAATTACATTATGGAATGTAACTGTTTATCAGAATTTAGGGGTGATGGTATTACTGATATTACAGAGATGGTTTGTTATTTAATAAACAAAAATATGGTTAAGAATATTATGAAAAAAATCTGCAAGTTTAACATAAGATTGTAGATTTTATTCATATCTGTTTGTTGTATACAAATCTGATTTATGATTAGTACAATATTAAAGAGCTCTTGTTAAGACTAGTTTTGGGCGGGTTAGTTAGCATACTAACCAGCTCCTTTTGATGTATTTATCAATAAATGTTTTGAATTTGAATTTGACTTGCAATGTATATATACACAGAAACACCGAGCAAAACTGGTGAATTGAAGGACTTGGGGTCTTGGAACTTTTACCCTTCTAGTCCACCAAATTGTACATGGTACGCTATAGACAATCAGGTATCAAGGTGTTTCCATTTTCTGATTCTCCCGTTGTAGAGTGTCCGTCACAATCATAACTCAACCGGATATCATGAAGGGTTATTGAGGCAGCCATATCAATGAGACGTTCGGTCTCACAACTTGTATCAGTCACCTTGCTAGTAATTCACCTTTCACGGAGGATTTTGTGTGCTGGGTCACGAAAACTGACGATATTCGACTTTCCGTTGATGTTTGTGATTGTGATATCGTCACCATAATGTTTCTTAACATTTACTTGAAATATCTCTATGAATATCCATTTTGTCCATTTAATTAAGTGTCCATGTACTCTAAAAGTTCTACTAGAGTGTACTAACTTTCATCATTCTTATCAAGGAAAACACTAGATTTCTTGAAAACTTCCTCCTAAACCTGATTAGATGGTCTGCCAATGGATTCGCCTTACATCTCTATTCCGGAGAAGTACTTTTGCACAATTACGATGAGTCCTGTAACAGCATTTCCACAGTCATCTTGCCTATCTGCGTGATGTTTCAAGACGGTGTTCTGAAATTCTTAAGGTTTCTATAGTGCTTGCGCTTCTCCTGTGAATGAGTGGTTATAGCTTCTGGACAAAGCAGTCATGTTTAATATCAAATGTGCACACACCTGATGGCAATAGTGGTGGCTCTTCCTCCTGTATCAGACCAGCAGATGACTTTCTTGTTGTAGCTGTTATCGTACTCTCACGTGTATAGTTGTTGCGAGAAACAGCACGAAGTCTCAAAGGTGATATTCTCTCCAGCATCTGTTGAAGCCCATCATCTTACTTAATGCTTGCCAACAAAAGTGTCTTTGGCCATTACCTCCAATTTGTTGCAACATCAGTCGAGCCCAACTTCTCATTACAGATTAAACAAGGCACATCCATTATATGAAATAGGAAAAAACTATTCCAGGTATTACAGTAGTGGGGTTCTTGTATACGAAAGTAATATCACACAAAAAATTCCAAGTTTGCCTTCGATAAATATCATATCCGATTGCAAATATATGATCACTTAAAATGGCAACCGTCTTGTTTTTGTTTTATCCAGTTAATAATGGTTTTATAGGATTTGTCGTGTCTGAAAACCTATGATTAGACACTTTGTTCATATTTCTATCATGTCTAGTTGCAAATATATGATGACGGCCATATTGGATACCATCTTGAAATCTTGAGATAGCACAGGGAAAATGTTCGGGTACTTTTGATATGATTTTAGCACACTATTATAAGTCTCCCGAAATTTTCAGCTTGTTACCAATTTGCTCCAGGTTTCAGGTCCATTTGAGCTATATAACCCTTGGACTATCGATATTAATTTCTGGAATCAATTATGGCAAATAGCACCTGATCGCATTTAAAGAAGCGCAAATTAATCTACGACTCTCAACACGGGTTTACTAAGGGAAAATCTTGTCTAACAAATCTGCTGACGTTTTTTGGGGAAAGTCTTCGAGGTACTACATAATGACGAAAATTACGATGTTATTTACTTAGACTTTAGCAAAGCGTTTGACAGAGTACCGCATCAGAGGCTTCTGAGAAAAGTTAAGGCTCATGGTATCGAGGGGAAAGTTTTAAATTGGATAAAGTCATGGCTCACCAATAGAACACAGAGGGTCAGCGTAGATGGTGTTAAATCTGAGTGGGGCTGTGTAACCAGTGGGGTTCCCCAGGAGTCAGCACTGGGCCCATTCTTGTTCATAATCTACATAAACGATTTAGATACTGGGATCAGCAGTGACATAAGCAAGTTTGCGGATGACACCAAAATAGGGCGGTAGAGTAATTCAGGGCAGGATGCAAATGCACTACAGGAGGATTTAAATAAACTGCAGGAGTGGTCAGAAAAATGGCAAATGAAATTCAACACCAGCAAGTGCAGCGTACTTAATATTGGAAGAACAAATACTGTCAATGTATACAGCCTTAACCAATTCAGCCTAGAGAAGTCGACTTGTGAAAGAGACTTAGGGGTACTTGTAAGTCCAGACCTACGGCAAACAGAGTATTAGGTTTTATATCTAGAAGTGTAAGTAATAACAGTGCAGAGGTCTTATTGCAACTATATCTTGCGTTAGTCAGGTCGCACCTCGATTATGCGGTTCAGTTCTGGTGCCCTTATTATAGAATGGACTCAATTCACTAGAGTCGGTGCAGCGAAGAATGACGAGAATGATTCCGGGACTAAAAGAAACTAAACTTGCATTCCCTAGAAAGACGAAGAGTGCGGGGAGATATGATATAAGTATTTAAGTGGGTGAAAGGAATCAATAAATGAGATATAGATAAAGTTCTTATAATATCCGAGCAGGATAGGACTCGTAGCAACGGATTTAACTTGGATAAGTTTAGGTTTAGGAGGGAGATAGGAAGGAACTGGTTCATAAATAGGGTGGTGGACGAGTGAAACAAGCTTAGCAACTTTGTAGTGAGTGCTGGAACGCTGGAAAGTTTTAAAAGGAGGCTAGATAGATTCATGGATGATAGAGAGTGGTAGTAACTCTCGACTGGCACTGCCATGCACAGGGTAACCTGCCTAGTGCAGATTCCTTATTTTCTTATGTTCTTATATAGAAGTGTAGCGGGGTACAGCCCGCACTATGGTGCTAATATTAGAATTGTTAAAACAATGTACCTAGGCTATATAAGATCTCTGATAGATTACCACGCACCAGCCCGGTCCTTCGTGACGGGAAAGGCGTTGACAAGCTCGAGAAAATGCAAAAATAAAGCCCTCAGAATTATCCTAGGATGTCCCATGAGCACTAAAGTACTTAATATGACGAAAGAACTAGGTATAACCAGTGTTAAAGATAGAATAATTGAAGTCAACCTCATGATAGCCCTGAGGCTTCTGCGTGGTGATCCTGATAACATTGTTTCCTTAAAATTGCTAGAATGTATGAACCATGGGACTGTTGAGTCTAAATGGATCCAAACTACAGCTACACATATGAAGATGTTTGGACTAAACCACCTGTACAAAGTTGAGACACAACAGCGCTTCCTGCCACCCTGGCGGACAGTTCCCTTCGATATCACAATACCGACGTATCCGCCTAAAAAATTAATTATACAAAGCATTTATCTCCAACACACTGCCAAATTGAGAGCTCTTGAACACATACACACTCTACAGACTGATGATAATATCACACAGACCATCTACACTGATGGATCTCTAAACACCGCCTGTGGGAGGGCTGGAAGTGCTATTGTTGTGACTCAACCTGACGGTAATATAATTGAGAAAGGAGTTAGCATTAACAACTGGGCATCCACTCTACAAACTGAATTAGTTGCCATACTCACAGCTATTAAATTAATTGAAACCACTGTTACTGACAGTCTCATCATCACTGACTCTCTATCCTCACTACTTGCCCTTGGTTCCCTCGACTCAGGTTGTCACGCTCTTGTCTCTGAAGCCAGACACAAATATGCGTGCCTTGTTGGCCGGGGTGTCAAGGTCAAACTGTTGTGGATCCCCTCTCACATAGGCCTCATAAAACATGACAGAGTTGATGCCCTCGCCAAACTCGCGTCTGACAAAGACACCGTTGAATACAATTTGGATCTGTCAAAAAGAACCCTTAAAACTGTAATTAGGAAAGAACTTGTTGATGAGTTTGACGCAAGTAGACGAGTGCAAACAGGCACTAGTCGACCCATAGTTTACCATGATGAGATGTATCAAGTGAAACATGTATATGGAGCAAGTAACAAGATCACTAGATTACAAGATGTTGTAACCGCTAGATTAAGGTTAGGATATAAGTACCTTTGGTAGTATGTTGCTCAAGCAGATGTAAACAAAACTAAATGTAAAGTGTGTGGCCATACATATGGCCACACACTTGAACACTACGTCCTCGACTGTGTGAAGATAGAACCTTTTAGAGACAGGTCCAAGCACACTGTGTGTGAAATGGCACAACACTTCATCTCTAATGGCAAGATAGCCGACATATTAAGATTGTATCCACATTTTTGCACTAAGTAACTATATCAGTTCTCATGTACAGAACCAAATACGCAATGTGCTTGAATACTTCTCACGTAAATGTGAATAACAAAGTGTGAGGCCAGACATACTGCCTCACACGCCTGTACTCACGCATTTGTGAATAAGTTACCCTTTATGTATAGAACTAAGCAAATAATGTAAATGAAATACTGTGTAACATTCAGTGCCATAATGTCCTGACAACGGGGGTTAATTATTATGACCCGTTGTAAACTCTACTCTGTAATCCTTTTGCGCTACCGCTCACAGGATGAGTGTGGGGTGCACAATAAAGTAGCCGCTGTAAGCGGCAAAATCAAAATCAATTATATTAAACTCGCATTCCTTCGTATCAATCTTCCTGTTGTTTACAACAGTGCCACAACACCTATTATATCATGTTCATCCTGTCGAGGAAAGTGTCAATGTCTGTGAGTAGTACTATGCAATATAAGCCCCCGAGCGAAGTCCTGCCCCATCCTCACAACCCTTGGTGCCTCAACCTGTCCACCACCCACCGCAAGCCGCGCCCGTGTCTGAGCTGTCTCCACCAGGGCTACCTGGACCTGAGGACACCACCCCCAGCTACCTGTACCCCACCGACATGTCGACGAACACACCATCACAATCACACTAAAAGGTGTGTCCCTCAATGTTGTCAATACCTATGTGCCTCCCTCCACCCCTACTGTACCTGCCCCACCACACCATATCACCTCCATCCCCACTGTACTTCGCCACGCCTAGTACATTGGCAACCCTGAGCCTGGCCGCACTGTTTGTAAACTTTGTGGTCAACAGACTCTCACACCCTCTTTCACCACATCCTCATCTGCCCTATGACCTCCCCCTACAAGGGTGGCACCTCTTCCCTCCCTGACCAGATATCCCTCCTCCTAGTGACAGGCCTGGCACTTGACATTATTAGTGACCTGCCACATTTTGCCATAAACAGATAAATTGTACCGGGAATTTTCCCCCCACACACTCATCATTGTCACTTTATGTAACTTGCTGACAAAACCCATGACCCTTCAGGCCTTTTACGCCCTTAATGCATGAGTCATAAAGGCAAGCATGAACTCCGCATGCTTCCCAGTTGGGCACTGTAAACGCTTCTGCGCTTCACCTTGCACAGGATGTAAGGGGGTGCCCAATAAACTAGCCCCCTCCGGGGCAATCTGTAATCTGTTGTATTTAGTGAGCGGCAATAGCTCATAACTTGTTAACGAATCTGAATCAATTGCATTATGAACAGCAGCAGAATTTCATTTAATCTGTTCTCGTTACTGTTTGAGGTATGGCAAGCCAGATACAGGAATGTTCATTCATTATCAGCAACCACAAGGACTTGGAGATCCCATAATTGTCCTTGTCCCTTTTACTTTCCCGGTGTGCGTCATTCACCAGATTCCCGTTACTGTTGTTACTACTCATCATCAGCAAAACACGCGACTGCTCATGTGACCTGTACGCACATAAGGTAGATTACACACATTAATTCTCCTAATCTTTCAATTACTATTAAAGAAGACACGTTGAAAACAAAATGAAAAACAAAAAATTTACACTACACCGATTAAATATCAGTAACAGCGACAAGTTAGAAATATGCGCTGCCTTATGCGGTGAGGAAATACATATTAAACGTTCGCCTTTCTCTTCAGTTAACATGGACAAAACGTTTTAACGAGCGTATATTAGTAAATCGGCCAGGGTTGACGTCACTGCCTGTCACATAATGGTGGCGATAGTGTTAGGGAACCACCAAGCATTTCCTCCTGAGATTTGTTCTGGTAACACTGGCTAGGGGGAAGTTTTCAGAGGCCTCCATAATAGGATATCCCGCTAACTTTATGATTGACGAAAGCAGACTTCTTATGATTACTTTACGCTGTAGTAAATAAGTAAACGATAATGAAAATAGCGAGAATAGCCATCGATCAGGAATTTGACATTATGTTTAGGAGCCCATTCTATCAGAAATATGGTCCTCAACCCACCCCCGTATATATATACTACTCGACGCCGTTGTGATGCTCACTCACACCTAACCCTCACACAGGGAACGTCGTCTACTGGTCGTTGAGCCTCTTGACTCCAAGACACACTAGAGATTCCAAGTCCTTTGAACAATATACTGTATTGTGGCGATGAAGAAACAATTGTTAACGTTGTTTATTGTGTGTATGGTCATGGTTGTGGACTCTATGACTATCGACAGTAAAGAGAAAACGACAGGTAATGATATCGAGGATGTCACAGTTGGCGTAGAGAGAGGTTTGCCAGCTGACGACGTGGGCCAGACCTGGTCAGTCAGGGAAGTGCACGTCTCACCCAAGGATGCAAGGTCTGCCAAGTCCGTTGAGGAGCGCGCCATAAATCGCCAAATGAAACAAGTGAAAAAGTTGAAATGTAAACCGTACAGGAAGAAGGTGTATGTAAGAGACAAGGTGCAAGACGAGCGAAATGACGAAGAGCTCTTCCCGCATGTGGTAGTAGTGAAGCGGTGTGACAATTCGTGTAGCTTTTGCGGGGACAGCAAAGGCAGGGAGCTGTTGAATTGCGTTGCTATTAAGACCAAGATGAAGAAATTCACAATCTACTACGAGGACGAACAAAAACAGAGGCATTACTCCGAGCTGTACCTCAAACAGGATATGAAGTGTGGTTGTCGTTTTGCCCGTGCTGACGCTCACACTGGCCAGCACACCTGATACTCCTGACGGTGGTGATAAGGGTGTTCCTGCTGACGCTCACATTGGCCAGCACACCTGATACTCCTGACGGTGGTGATAAGGGTGTTCCTGCTGACGCTCACACTGGCCAGCACACCTGATACTCCTGACGGTGGTGATAATGCTGTTCCTGCTGACGCTCACACTGGCCAGCACACCTGATACTCCTGACGGTGGTGATAAGGGTGTTCCTGCTGACGCTCACACTGGCCAACACACCTGATACTCCTGACGGTGGTGATAATGCTGTTCCTGCTGACGCTCACACTGGCCAGCACACCTGATACTCCTGACGGTGGTGATAATGCTGTTCCTGCTGACGCTCACACTGGCCAGCACACCTGATACTCCTGACGGTGGTGATAATGCTGTTCCTGCTGAAGCTCACACTGGCCAGCACACCTGATACTCCTGACGGTGGTGTTAATGGTGTTCCTGCTGACACTCTCAATGGCCAGCACAGCTAATACTCCTGACAGTGGTGATAATGCTGTCCCTCCTGACGCTCACACTGACCAACACACCTGATACGCCTGACGGTGGTGATAATGCTGTTCCTGCTGACGCTCACACTGGCCAGCACACCTGATACTCCTGACGGTGGTGATACTGCTGTCCCTCCTGACGCTCACACTGGCCAGCACACCTGATACTCCTGACGGTGGTGTTAATGGTGTTCCTGCTGACACTCAATGGCCAGCACACCTGATACTCCTGACGGTGGTGTTAATGGTGTTCCTGCTGACACTCTCAATGGCCAGCACAGCTAATACTCCTGACAGTGGTGATAATGCTGTCCCTCCTGACGCTCACACTGGCCAACACACCTGATACGCCTGACGGTGGTGATAATGCTGTCCCTCCTGACGCTCACACTGGCCAACACACCTGATGCTCCTGACGGTGGTGATAATGTTGTCCCTCCTGACGCCCACACTGGCCAGCACACCGGAACCTCCTGACAGTGGTGATAATGGTGCCCCAACTGACGCTCACACTCGTCAGCACATCTGATAGTGTTATTGATGGCGAGAAGTTACAAAGCCTCCTGATAGCCGTGTAGGATTAAAAAATGAAAGTCGACATATACAACAGCTGCTTGATTTGATGCCCGTCAGCGTCCCAAGTGACTTTTTCCCTTTATTGCTGACACAAGTAAGCAGATCTTCAATACTTCTGGCATCATCAGTAGAATTTGTGTGATTAGCTTGTTTTCCGTAGCTGATGAAGCTCAGTAGTACATCTTATTAGCATCAATATACTAATCCATGGAATGTTATCTCATTATTAATTATTTATTACTGATGTTTTTACTAACCTCGGTTAAAGACTTAAGTTGTTAAAGCGTAATAATACATTATAACATCAATAGCAACGCTAAATGAATGTGAACATTATGGAATAGTTAATATAAACTTAACAATTGTTATCAATGTTCTCGTGTTCTATGCACGAAGAATAAGTTTAGGTTTTCTATAAAGTTTGTATCTGCTGACTGTTGTGGTAACCAATGAACAATGCTGTGTGACCAAAGTAAATGAACCCGACAACAGCTACCTGCATTTTTTTTGTTCAACTCATGACGAAGTTTGTACACCAAAGAATGTTGCCATGTCCTCATGTTTTCTATGGCTGTGATAACCAGTACCTGATGTTATAATTATATACTCTATGTGTAGTATTAAAGAAATGTATTCGTGTCAATGTTATTTGTTATATAAATAACTTTTATTTCTTATGTTCTTTTTTTACCTTTTTTAGTAACTTTAGATATATATTTTTTTATAGATTAAACTATGTTTTAGGTATTTGTTAAGTTAAAAAATAAACTATTGGAAGCAAAACATTAATGGAAAATGAGACGCATTGATGAGTGAAGAAGTATTAATAAGTTGGTGAGGAAAATTTTATGTATTTGGGAAGTAACATTAACTGTGATGGTAGATATGAGGAAAAATCAAAACAAGAATAGAGCAAGCAAAAACAGCATTTAAGAAGCTAACAGTCCTAATTGTCACGGGTTAGAATCTATGGTTAACTAATTAATGTAAATACTTGAAAAAGGAAAAATGCCGAACTCTTAATTCACTTAAAAAATAAAATGAAGCAAGAACGTTAACCACAAATTCCGCCTCATGAACTAATTAATTTGTGACATGTGGGAGTAGTCAAATATATAGTAATTTTCTTACACTAAATATTTACAAAAAAAAATCACTAAATAGTTTCACAAAACGTTAAAGAAATCACTGTAGAAGCGAGATAATGAATAAGAACACAGTGATGGCCTTCAGTTGAAGTAACACACGTAACAGTAAGATCACTGGCCGGGAAGAGAGTTGTGTCCAGGTATATAAACAATCACTGGGAAGCACACAAGGTATGACACACAATTGTTACACTTATAATAATGGTTTCCCCTCGTGTAAAGAGGATGGCCGGCCCAAGGACCACCTACGGTAGGCGTGAATTTGTTTAAGGTGTAGAAACTATCGCCAACACAATAATCACACCCTGAGTTAACGAGTTGCAGGAGTCAGTGTCAAGGAATGGCCCGGGAAAACCGGACAACTCGTCAACTGCACTGGTTAACCATTACCCCGGAACGCGATTCACAAATCGATTAACATCCAGGTCCCCAATTACTCCTGGGTAGACAGAAGCAAATGGCGTAAAGAAACTTGCCCTTAATGTCACCCTGTACGGGAATCGAACCTGAGTCCGTTCGCTTGCAAGGCGAGCATGTTGACCATTACACTACAGGTCGCCATAATTGTTACACTAAGCCTGTATCTACATTAAGGCTGACACATCCCTAGACCTAAGAGAATAAATACACATAAGAGGACTTAGAGTAAGTTAATTGGCCGTGATGAGTCTCGAGGATGCGCTGGAGAGGAGGAACCACGACAGGTCGACACGTTGGAGAGAGAGGAAAAAAAAATGCGTGTATTCCGAGCTCCCGAGCCGCGCACGGCTTTCATAACTTCGTATTGGACGGAGCTTGTGGAAGTGTCAGCCAAGGTTTCTGGAAACAATTCGAAGCCAGGGGGAGACAGTGGAAGGAACGGACTGGCGCTTCTATCGCGCTAGTGGCTTCTAGAAATTTCTATACTAGCAGGCAGTGAGCAATGGGTTGCGTTACATAATGAAAAGGGGCATTAATTTCAATTTGAGGAAAAGGATCCTGAAAGGTTTCATATTGCAATAACCGATGAAAGGGTCATATGCATGAACACTTTCAGCAGACAAGTGATGAGTACTAGGATTAGCAAAAACTTAAAATGTACAGAATAAGAAAAATGCGATAATTTGGTCATATACTGCAGTTAGGGATGAGGGGATAATAACAGAAATATTAATGGGCAAAGTTTATGGTAGGAGGACTAGGGGGAAGGCAGAGACTGGTGTCTATGGATGAAATAAAGAAATGGGACCCCAGAGAAAAACATAACTTAGGGGATTGGTAAAACAGCCCGAAAACGTTTTGAATGGACTCCAGTCACCACCCCTCAGATATGAAGACGGTACTCTGATTGATTGAAGGAAGATTGTAAATTAACTATATATATATATATATATATATATATATATATATATATATATATATATATATATATATATATATATATATATAAAGACAATAGTTTTTATAAATCAATAGAATCGCATTTTATTGAAAGTGAAACCGTTTATTTAGCCTGAAGATTCCAAATATAAAGTGAACAATAACAAAATTACTGACATACTGGACCAAATGAGAGCCGAGGTACTCTAAGTGGCTTCCTGATATATACTGTGCATTTATCTCAAGGAAATAATTATATAACGTTAGTCTCATCTGAATTAAAACATGTTACATGCTGTCAGTAAATACTTATTAGACATTAAATTTCTTTTACTAGACTATCTCCATCAGGAGTCTATTTATAGGAAGCGAGCAAAGTCATTGCTCTGATGGGTGTGGGTATGATGTTCCACGCCTTCACCATGATATCTTAGTAGGTCTGGGTGCGTGGATTTGGTGTTAGTATGTCTAGATTTTGTAAGTTCTACTTACGGTTTGTCCAGAACTGAATATAGTATATGACAGTGAATCAAGTGTTGACAAGTAATATCATCGTTAACTTCTATCATTGCTGCAACAGTAAGTGACTAACAACTGTGTTTATTGATTTTACTGTGAATGTGATTTCTTCAGTTTAGGTGGCCATCAACAACAACTCCAAGAAATTTAGTATTCTGTTCATGTTTGAGAATTGTACTGCCAAGGTATACAGGGGATCCAAACAGTGAGAAAGCTTTCCCTTCTGTGATTTTTTTTTTAAGGTTCAAAGTCAGGTTATTACATATTATCTAGTTTCTGATTTTAGTTAGTTCGTAATTAATGATTGTTATCAAGGAATGGATATCTGGCATGCAGATTACTATTATCAGCAAATAAAATGTGCTTTCCGAGTGTGCTGGAGTAGACTATGTCATTTATATAATACAAGAGTATGTTGTAATCTTGTGGAACACCAGACAAAATAGGTGAGGGATCAGACTGACGTTTAATTAAGCTGACGTGCTGTTTCCTGTTAGACAGATAAAAAGTAAACGATCAACAGTACAATTATCGATTACATAGCTTGAGCTGGCAGACTGTGAACTTGACGTTATGACCTGCGGTGGTGGCACGTGTTATCTTGAAAAATGGCCCAGGTTCGCCTTTTCAATCACTTTCAAGATCTTGAATGTTTTTAAGAGATCCGTCCTATTGTGTCCTGACTGTGTAGTATCTTGCGTTATTTAATGGGAGAATGACAAGCACATGGTCAGTCTGGCTGGGCGTTTATTCTCTGTTCTTGGTTACTACGGGCCTAACATATTTCGTGTTTACACAAGCCTAAACACTTTCTGACTTTGGTAAGAAGTAACATAATATATAATATATATATTCAATAAAGGCAGCATATAAACATACATATATATAACAGTCTGAAGAGTTTTTAGTCCTAAGGTCTTCTGTCTACTTGGCTAATCGAGATGATATTAGTTCAGGAATCATCTTAGTTGCTCTGAGTTATACCTATTCTAACAATGTTAAGTCTTTCTGGGGATAAGGTTTCCATTTCTGTATACAATAATCAAGATGGGTAGTGAGAGATGCAAATAAAGACGAAGGAGTATTTTATTGTCTTTGTATTTGAAGATACGACTTATTATTCCTTTCACATCACCTAGACTTTTTCCATATCAACAGTGACCAAGAAAGTGAGATAAACCGAATATTTGTGATTAGGGTTGGTGTATCCTACGTAAAGCACAATAAACTTATGGTGATCTTCGATAAAATAGGCATTAATAAGAATATATTCGAAATATTAAAAACAAATTATTGGCAACAGGAGGCTGCAGTGTTAGTAATGAATGAACTTACTAACTGGTTCACAGTTGGACAGGGAGTAAGACAAGACTGCGTTGTATCTCCTACATTGTATAATATGTATCAGAATTTTTAATGATTTTTTTTTATTTTTTTAGTTTAACAAATTTTTTGACAAAGCTTGAAGTACAGTTTGCCTATTCTGAGTAATTCAGTCAGGTCTTGACACTGAGGGTGGCTTTACTTCTCACTGCCACGCAGAACAGAGGTTCATACACAAAGACATACAACATATTCATCAACAGCTATATATATATATATATATATATATATATATATATATATATATATATATATATATATATATATATATATATATATATATATATATGTGTGTGTGTGTAACCGGTCGGAATTTACTGGACTTTAATTTCTCCCTTGACTTGGGGTTTATTAAAAATTAATAGATGGTAATGGCAGTGGAAGCGCCCCTTTCAGAAAAATCCTGAACCAGCACAAGAACACTTAAATCTACTAAACAAAATGAATTGTCCGTGACCCGTGGAAGGATAGCGTCTGTGACTGGGATGAATGAGACACACTGTAAAATTTAGACACTTATATTCCCTCCAACACTACAAACACAATCAAATAATGGTACACCAATATGCACACCTCTTAACTTGAACTTAAAACACTACTCTGGGGAATAAAATTTATACATGATATAGAAATTATTAGAAACTCAGGCAACAATAATTTGAAGTATTAAGAAATGTTGCTTGCACACATGAAACAGGCCTTAAGGGCTTTCACAAAATAATATCAGACTTAGGAGGTGGTATAAAAATAAAAAATTAATAATTCCACCATGAATAGGCCTTAAGGGCACTCAACAAAATTATATCACCCCAACAGATGCACTCTTCCTAACCTAACTCAAACACTACTCTGGGGAACAAAGGTTATACCTGAGATCAGAATTATGGAGAAAATTTAGATGCACTAAAAGAATCAAATCACAGTATCACTCTGGTTCCACTTAATGACACAAACATTCAAAAAACACTACTATCAAAATTATTTAAGAAATATTAAACTACACATGTCAAGATAATATCAGTCTGAGAAATGGTATTAACTACACCCGTAATACGGGAGATAAAATGTTCCTCTAGGTATCTCCTAGAGTCCTAGACTCACGGTCTCAGTGTGTGACCATTAATTTACTCAGATAGCCTCAGTGTACTCCCAGTGCGTCCATGGGCAGGAAGAGAGAACGCCAGCAGGTGTCTATGGCCAGTAGGTAACACTTCTAGCTGACCGAGGACATGTGGTGTTGTGCACCCGAGTGATGAGAACTGATCACCCACTGCTGATGCTGGTCCCGTGTCGTTTTAGTTGTCGGGAGCACTCGTTCACTCAAGAGATCCTTTGCTACCCCGCTAAACAGTGACAGGCCTACACTGATCGGTCCAATGGCGACAATCGCCACCCTCAATCATCAACGGCAGTCTCAAACGGCAGCCAATCTCTCTGTCAGTCAAATCCGGTCAACTTCGGTCAAGTGGGTTCTGACGGAAACCCTGAAATGAACTCACTGTTCGCTCTAGTTAACTTCACCACTGCCCTATCTAAACCCTGTCTGAGATTGAATGAGACTTACTTGTTATACTGCCATACCGCAGCACAGGTGACTAGGCCACGTGACTATTTCTGTGACGGACGCGCAGGGACGTCTTGTATGTTTGACTGCTTCCCGTGACTGAGAGAGAGCCAGCGTCGCGTCCTCTCAAGGCGTTAGCTCAGGCCTACGTGACATATTTTCCGCCTAACTAATAACTCCTTGGGACACCCGTAACATTATTCAGACTGATAAACGATCTATAATAATTTCAAATTCAATAATAGTCCCTTACTTCATGAATGGCATCATTATTAATTCGGTAAATTACATTTAATATCATATAGGCCTAGTTCCGCAATCTCTCGCTACGAGCAGGCAGCGCTCTTTTCCCTCCCGCGACCTTGAACGCTCAGTGTTGCCAATGGCGGGGCATTCGAAATTACTCTGAAATTTCTGAGTATTACAATCGACCCCCCTAAAAAAAGACAGCACTGTCCTCATGTGCTGAAAAAACATACATACGACCCCCCTAAAATTTTGTTCTAAGGACTGCATCTCACCCCTTTACCGTGCTAAATGCAGCATTTGTCTTCTCTTCTCTCCTTTTCTCTCCCGCTAACACTCGACCCCCCTTAAAGAAAACAGCACTGCCCTCATGTGCTGAGAGAACATACATACGACCCCCCCTAAAAATTTGTTCTAAGAAACTGCATCTTACCCCTTTTGCTAAACGCAGCATTCCCGTCTTCTCTTCTCTCCTTTTCTCTCCCGCTAACACTCGACCCCCCTAAAAGAAAAACAGCACTGCCCTCATGTGCTGAGAGAACAACTTAGAACCCACCTTCAACTCTGTACTATTCCACTCGCAGCTAGCAACTCCATTTCTTCCTAGCCCAACTCAAAACCTTACCAGAACATCAAGCTCCCCTTTTGCCTGGCCCTTAACTAGAGAACCAATGTCAAAATTAATACCAGCCCAAAACAACCATGCTCTCCTTTGCCTGGCCCTTGAACTAAGAGAACCAATGTCAAAATTAATACCAGCCCAAAACAACCATGCTCTCCTTTGCCTGGCCCTTGAACTAACAGAACCAATGTCAAAATTATACTCAGTCCAAAACAAACATTGCTCTCCTTTGCCTGGCCCTTGAACTAAGAGGAACCAATGTCAAAAAAATACTCAGTCCAAAACAAACATTGCTCTCCTTTGCCTAGCCCTTGAAGTAAGAGGAACCAATGTCAAAAAAATACTCAGTCCAAAACAAACATGCCCTCCTTTGGCCTGGCCCTTGAACAAAGAGGAACCATTGTCAAAAAAAATACTCAGTCCATCTCAAACATGCTCTCCTTTGCCTGGCCCTTGAACCTAAGAGGAACCAGTGTCAAAACAATACTCAGTCCAAAACAAACATGCTCTCCTTTGCCTGGCCATTCAACTAAGAGGAACCAGTGTCAAAACAATACTCAGTCCCAAACAAACATGCTCTCCTTTTGCCTGGCCCTTGAGCTAAGAGGAACCAGTGTCAAAAAAATACTCAGTCCACGTCTCCGAACCTCATGCCGGCAGACCAACCCTCTGACAATGTACCAGTCCATATTAGTGAGGCCCTGGACATTACAACCGCAACTCAATCCCGCTCATGACAGCAACTCAAGCCCGCTCATGACAGCAACTCAATCCCGCTCATGACAGCAACCACTACTCAACGCACATCTCTGACCTAACCATCTCTCCCATCCCCTCTGCCCTACTCACCACTCCTCCAACTCACCCTCGACAACCTGCCTTTTCTCATTACCATGCACCCTAAACTGTAATCGGTCGGCTTCGTCTTGTCTCTCAGCTGGAGGGCTCGATCAACCTCTCTGAACTACTTACGTACCCCTATATTTCCCACTTGGACCTCACACTTCCTTGACTGCTGGACGTGTGCCTGACATTCACCCCTTGTTTCCTCCCTGAACCGTTGAATGTGTGCCTGAGACTCCCACTTGAACCTGTTTGCCTGTGCTTGATAATCCCTCTTTAGGTCTCCGAACTCCTCTCTCAGCTGTACCAAGGTCCCGCGGCCGTCTCTCTTCCTCCTCATACACATCTCTACTGTCAAGCCTAACCAATTCAGTCCGGGCACAAGGATGAGCATCAGTGCGAGTTCAATCCCTACCATTACTAACCAACACATGATGGCGTTCATTATCCCAACCACAGTACTATCAGTCACGACATTAAAAACTACGCTCTGCTACCATTTGTAACCGGTCGGAATTTACTGGACTTTAATTTCTCACTTGACTTGGGGTTTATTAAAGATTATAAGATGGTAATGGCAGTGGAAGCGCCCCTTTCAGAAAAATCCCGAACCAGCACAAGAACACTTAAATCTACTAAACAAAATGAATTGTCCGTGACCCGTGGAAGGATAGCGTCTGTGACTGGGATGAATGAGACACACTGTAAAATTTAGACACTTATATTCCCTCCAACACTACAAACACAATCAAATAATGGTACACCAATATGCGCACCTCTTAACTTGAACTTAAAACACTACTCTGGGGAATAAAAGTTATAGATGATATAGAAATTATTAGAAACTCAGGCAACAATAATTTGAAGTATTAAGAAATGTTGCTTGCACACATGAAACAGGCCTTAAGGGCTTTCACAAAATAATATCAGACTTAGGAGGTGGTATAAAAATAAAAAATTAATAATTCCACCATGAATAGGCCTTAAGGGCACTCAACAAAATTATATCACCCCAACAGATGCACTCTTCCTAACCTAACTCAAACACTACTCTGGGGAACAAAGGTTATACCTGAGATCAGAATTATGGAGAAAATTTAGATGCATTAAAAGAATCAAATCACAGTATCACTCTGGTTCCACTTAATGACACAAACATTCAAAAAACACTACTATCAAAATTATTTAAGAAATATTAAACTACACACGTCAAGATAATATCAGTCTGAGAAATGGTATTAACTACACCCGTAATACGGGAGATAAAATGTTCCTCTAGGTATCTCCTAGAGTCCTAGACTCACGGTCTCAGTGTGTGACCATTAACTTACTCAGATAGCCTCAGTGTACTCCCAGTGCGTCCATGGGCAGGAAGAGAGAACGCCAGCAGGTGTCTATGGCCAGTAGGTAACACTTCTAGCTGACCGAGGACACGTGGTGTTGTGCACCCGAGTGGTAAGAACTGATCACCCACTGCTGATGCTGGTCCCGTGTCGTTTTAGTTGTCGGGAGCACTCGTTCACTCAAGAGATCCTTTGCTACCCCGCTAAACAGTGACAGGCCTACACTGATCGGTCCAATGGCGACAATCGCCACCCTCAATCATCAACGGCAGTCTCAAACGGCAGCCAATCTCTCGCAGTCAACTCCGGTCAACTCCGGTCAAGTGGGTTCTGACGGAAACCCTGAAATGAACTCACTGTTAGCTCTAGTTAACTTCACCACTGCCCTATCTAAACCCTGTCTGAGATTGAATGAGACTTACTTGTTATACTGCCATAGCGCAGCACAGGTGACTAGGCCACGTGACTATTTCTGTGACGGACGCGCAGGGACGTCTTGTATGTTTGACTGCTTCCCGTGACTGAGAGAGAGCCAGCGTCGCGTCCTCTCAAGGCGTTAGCTCAGGCCTACGTGACATATTTTCCGCCTAACTAATAACTCCTTGGGACACCCGTAACATTATTCAGACTGATAAACGATCTATAATAATTTCAAATTCAATAATAGTCCCTTACTTCATGAATCGCATCATTATTAATTCGGTAAATTACATTTAATATCATATAGGCCTAGTTCCGCAATCTCTCGCTACGAGCAGGCAGAGCTCTTTTCCCTCCAGCGACCTTGAACGCTCAGTGTTGCCAATGGCGGGGCATTCGAAATTACTCTGAAATTTCTGAGTATTACAATGGACCCCCCTAAAAAAAGACAGCACTGTCCTCACATGCTGAGAAAACATACATACGACCCCCCTAAAATTTTGTTCTAAGGACTGCATCTTACCCCTTTACCGTGCTAAATGCAGCATTTGTCTTCTCTTCTCTCCTTTTCTCTCCCGCTAACACTCGACCCCCCTAAAAGAAAACAGCACTGCCCTCATGTGCTGAGAGAACATACATACGACCCCCCTAAAAATTTGTTCTAAGAATCTGCATCTTACCCCTTTTGCTAAACGCAGCATTCCCGTCTTCTCTTCTCTCCTTTTCTCTCCCGCTAACACTCGACCCCCCTAAAAGAAAAACAGCACTGCCCTCATGTGCTGAGAGAACAACTTAGAACCCACCTTCAACTCTGTACTATTCCACTCGCAGCTAGCAACTCCATTTCTTCCTAGCCCAACTCAAAACCAACCAGAACATCACGCTCCCCTTTTGCCTGGCCCTTAACTAGAGAACCAATGTCAAAATTAATACCAGCCCAAACAAACATGCTCTCCTTTGCCTGGCCCTTGAACTAAGAGAACCAATGTCAAAATTAATACCAGCCCAAAACAACCATGCTCTCCTTTGCCTGGCCCTTGAACTAAGAGGAACCAATGTCAAAAAAATACTCAGTCCAAAACAAACATGCTCTCCTTTGCCTGGCCCTTGAACTAAGAGGAACCAGTGTCAAAAAAATACTCAGTCCAAAACAAACATGCTCTCCTTTGGCCTGGCCCTTGAACTAAGAGGAACCAGTGTCAAAAAAAATACTCAGTCCATCTCAAACATGCTCTCCTTTGCCTGTCCCTTGAGCTAAGAGGAACCAGTGTCAAAAAAAATACTCAGTCCATCTCAAACAAGCTCTCCTTTTGCCTGGCCCTTGAGCTAAGAGGAACCAGTGTCAAAAAAAATACTCAGTCCATCTCAAACATGCTCTCCTTTGCCTGGCCCTTGAGCTAAGAGGAACCAGTGTCAAAAAAATACTCAGTCCACGTCTCCGAACCTCATGCCGGCAGACCAACCCTCTGACAATGTACCAGTCCATATTAGTGAGGCCCTGGACATTACAACCGCAACTCAATCCCGCTCATGACAGCAACTCAATCCCACTCATGACAGCAACTCAATCCCGCTCATGACAGCAACCACTACTCAACGCACATCTCTGACCTAACCATCTCTCCCATCCCCTCTGCCCTACTCACGACTCCTCCAACTCACCCTCGACAGCCTGCCTTTTCTCATTACCATGCACCCTAAACTGTAATGGGTCGGCTTCTTCTTGTCTCTCAGCTGGAGGGCTCGATCAACCTCTCTGAACTACTTACGTACCCCTATATTTCCCACTTGGACCTCACACTTCCTTGACTGCTGGACGTGTGCCTGACATTCACCCCTGGTTTCCTCCCTGAACCGTTGAATGTGTGCCTGAGACTCCCACTTGAACCTGTTTACCTGTGCTTGATAATCCCTCTTTAGGTCTCCGAACTCCTCTCTCAGCTGTACCAAGGTCCCGCGGCCGTCTCTCTTCCTCCTCATACACATCTCTACTGTCAAGCCTAACCAACTCAGTCCGGGCACAAGGATGAGCATCAGTGCGAGTTCAATCCCTACCATTACTAACCAACACATGATGGTGTTCATTATCCCAACCACAGTACTATCAGTCACGACATTAAAAACTACGCTCTGCTACCATTTGTAACCGGTCGGAATTTACTGGACTTTAATTTCTCACTTGACTTGGGGTTTATTAAAGATTATAAGATGGTAATGGCAGTGGAAGCGCCCCTTTCAGAAAAATCCCGAACCAGCACAAGAACACTTAAATCTACTAAACAAAATGAATTGTCCGTGACCCGTGGAAGGATAGCGTCTGTGACTGGGATGAATGAGACACACTGTAAAATTTAGACACTTATATTCCCTCCAACACTACAAACACAATCAAATAATGGTACACCAATATGCGCACCTCTTAACTTGAACTTAAAACACTACTCTGGGGAATAAAAGTTATACATGATATAGAAATTATTAGAAACTCAGGCAACAATAATTTGAAGTATTAAGAAATGTTGCTTGCACACATGAAACAGGCCTTAAGGGCTTTCGCAAAATAATATCAGACTTAGGAGGTGGTATAAAAATAAAAAATTAATAATTCCACCATGAATAGGCCTTAAGGGCACTCAACAAAATTATATCACCCCAACAGATGCACTCTTCCTAACCTAACTCAAACACTACTCTGGGGAACAAAGGTTATACCTGAGATCAGAATTATGGAGAAAATTTAGATGCATTAAAAGAATCAAATCACAGTATCACTCTGGTTCCACTTAATGACACAAACATTCAAAAATCACTACTATCAAAATTATTTAAGAAATATTAAACTACACACGTCAAGATGATATCAGTCTGAGAAATGGTATTAACTACACCCGTAATACGGGAGATAAAATGTTCCTCTAGGTATCTCCTAGAGTCCTAGACTCACGGTCTCAGTGTGTGACCATTAATTTACTCAGATAGCCTCAGTGTACTCCCAGTGCGTCCATGGGCAGGAAGAGAGAACGCCAGCAGGTGTCTATGGCCAGTAGGTAACACTTCTAGCTGACCGAGGACACGTGGTGTTGTGCACCCGAGTGGTAAGAACTGATCACCCACTGCTGATGCTGGTCCAGTGTCGTTTTAGTTGTCGGGAGCACTCGTTCACTCAAGAGATCCTTTGCTTCCCAGCTAAACAGTGACAGGCCTACACTGATCGGTCCAATGGCGACAATCGCCACCCTCAATCATCAACGGCAGTCTCAAATGGCAGCCAATCTCTCGCAGTCAACTCAGGTCAACTCCGGTCAAGTGGGTTCTGACGGAAACCCTGAAATGAACTCACTGTTAGCTCTAATTAACTTCACCACTGCCCTATCTAAACCCTGTCTGAGATTGAATGAGACTTACTTGTTATACTGCCATAGGGCAGCACAGGTGACTAGGCCACGTGACTATTTCTGTGACGGACGCGCAGGGACGTCTTGTATGTTTGACTGCTTCCAGTGACTGAGAGAGAGCCAGTGTCGCGTCCTCTCAAGGCGTTAGCTCAGGCCTACGTGACATATTTTCCGCCTAACTAATAACTCCTTGGGACACCCGTAACATTATTCAGACTGATAAACGATCTATAATAATTTCAAATTCAATGATAGTCCCTTACTTCATGAATCGCATTATTATTAATTCGGTAAATTACATTTAATATCATATAGGCCTAGTTCCGCAATCTCTCGCTATGAGCAGGCAGGGCTCTTTTCCCTCCTGTGACCTTGAACGCTCAGTGTTGCCAATGGCGGGGCATTCGAAATTACTCTGAAATTTCTGAGTATTACATATATATATATATATATATATATATATATATATATATATATATATATATATATATATATATATATATATATATATATATATATATATATATATATGTTCACGGCGCCATAAACTCGTTGAACAGGCTTTGTGTGAAATATAACAAAGTCTAGGACTGCTTTTAGTATCCTGGTGGTCCAGTGGTTAGCGTTCCCCGGTCACAGTCATAGACTTGTGGGCCGTGGGTTCGAATCCTGGTGGGTTGAGGTGTTGATTGTATGTAGAAGTTCGCGTGCTTTATTGGGCTAATGAAATATATATATATATATATATATATATATGCTGATAACCACAAGGAAAAAAGAAAACACGACGTTCCCAAACGCTTTCATATAATTCACATCTTCAGGGGTGAGTAATGAATTTGAGTAATGGCATGTACAAACTGGACAATTTTGTAATTAAGAAGATTTGTAACCAGGTGAGAAGGTTGGGCCACCTTACCCTCTGACATGACTACCGACCGTTGCGGTGCTATTTAAAGATTAGTAGGGGCATTACCTAATACCTGACCATTGTGGACCTGATCTCACCCTCCTCTGTATATATACACCTTGTTATGTACTTCTCCTTAGTCTGTACTCACCCCTGAAGATGTGAATTACACGAAAGTGCTTGGGAAATTCGTGTTTTCTTCTTTCCTTGTGGTTATCAGCATATACCTAGATCACGCCCACCTACAGTGATTTACTTGCATGTGGGTAATGTCACTGTTCACTGCCATGCAGGACAGAGGTTTGAATATTGTATCATGAACTTTGTAATTACTACATTGAATCGGGGGTGCTTGAGGACATGCTGTAATTTTTTTTTTTTTTTTTTTATTGGGCACTCCCCTACATCCTTGTGTAAGGTGAAGGGCAGAAGCGTTTACAGTGCCCAACAGGGAAGCATGCTAAGTTCATGCTTGCCTTTATGTCTCATGAGTTAAGGGTGTAGAAGCCTGAAGAGTCAAGGGCATAGAAGCCTGAAGAGTCAACGGTTTATGTCATCAAGTTATTGGAAGCTCCAACAACTTGTCCCTGAACACGAATTCGCATCTTTCGATTTACAACAGGTACCTACTTTACTGCTTGGTGAACAGGGACTAATGGGGGCTAGGAAGTATGTCCAAACAACTTCCACCGGCCGGGAATCGAACCCGTGACATCTCGCTTGGGAAGACAAGAGCGGTACCACTCTGCCACTAGCACCCCCCCCCCCCCAAAGCTGTAATGGTAGATATACGGAAGAAATCAAAACTAGAATAGGGCAAGCAAAACAAACATTTAATAATCTGAAAGATCCAATGGAATAGGGACATTAACTACAGTTGAAAAAAAGGCTTCTGAAAGGCTTTGCAGTATATGGAAAGGACTGATTAAATGGGTCAGAAGCGTTGACACTCAGCTGACACCAGAAAGAGATTGGAGGCCTTTGAAATGTGGTGTTATCGGCGAATGTTAAGAATAAGCTACACTTATTCAGCACTATGATCTATGTACTATGTACTATGATCAGCAAAACCTTCAAGAGAAATACTTTAAATGTACAGAATAAGAAAACTGAGATACTTTGGGCATATAATTAGGGTTGAAGGGGATAATTACATAAATATTAAGGAGCAAAGTTGAGGGTAGGGGGAGACAAAGACTGAGATGAATGAATGAAATTACTGCGCCCCCAGAGAGATATAACATCTTGGAGGATTGGTAAAAACAGCTCGAGAACTTTTAGAGTGGATGATTGTGGTCGCCAACCCTCAGATATGAGGACGGTATTCTGATTGATCTTTAGTGCAGATTCACACTTTTTGTTATGTTAAAGGACTTTTGAGAGTTCTAGGAATACTCCGACTGAAAACTGACTCTAGTAAAAGGAGTTTAAAGGACATTTATTGTACTCCCAGTTGACTTTATTGCTATAAAACCAAGCTAAAAATCTGTCAGTGGAGAAGGAATTTAGTTTACAACATGCTAGCTTCTCGAGTATTTTACTGATAGGCAGAGGTAGATTTTGAAAAGACCTTTATCACCATATGCTGGATGAATTTAAGCAATTGTCATCTTCTCCTTGCTGGTGTTCTGATGTAAGTTAGAGTGAAAAGCCTTATTCATAGCATAATCCAATTACTTCGGTGTCAGAAAACGGGCACTGGTAAACACAGCAGTGAGTGCTAGCTCCCAAATTTGGGATGTTTTCAAGTCTATTTCATTATCTGAAGGATATATAGACTTACCTACAGGTGTATAAGGACCTAAGGATAAGATGAGTACCATTAAGCAACTTTGGTGTTGGGAACTTAGCTGTTTACCACACGAAAATAACTGCTCTGGGTCCCATCACTCCTGGCTGGGTGTTGTGGGATGTTCACACTGCCCCATGGAATGTGAATTATCGCTTGGGAAATTTACATGGCAGAGTAAAGAGAAGAAAGTATTGGACGAAGTTCTTGAAGACCTTGATTTGAGTAGTGAGGAGTCTAATGCGAACGATGAAACACAAGGGAAGTTACGAAGTGAGGAAATACAGCTACAACAAGAGGTAATGAACAAGAAAGGAATTCTTAAAAGGATGAGGGAGACAAGCTGGCAAGAGGAGGAAAGTGAAAGCGAAGAAGAGAGAAGAGAATAAAAATGGAGGGCAAGAACAGTGTGGGAGCGGTTATAATAATGAAAATAACAGAAAGGTGATAGTAGAAAATGGATCAAGAACAGAGCAAAGTATGGAATTTGAAGGAAGTAGACAAGAACACACACAAAGTGAAGTTGGTCGTGTCAGGAAGAGATTGAATTTTCCAGTCATGCACAATGAGTGTGAGGGAACGGTGATGGTAATCATAATATTTATGGTAATATTAATAATAATGGTAAATACTCGCATGACATACTGTAGGTACACAACTCCATCTATTGATGAAAACCCACACTAGCCAGTCAGTCGGCCAATTGTAGAGCAAGGCGGGAATGTTCAGCCAATCAGAGGTCAGGAAGTCGGAGTGTCATCCCGATGATGATGATGGTCATGAAGTAAAGTGGCAAATGACTTTGCCCTGGGAGAGGAGAGGAGAAAGAGAAGGAAAGCATAGAAACGGGAAGTAAAGTAGTAGGGGGTGATAGCAGGTGGGCTGTCCACTTAGCTGAGATCAGTTGATATGTTGGGGGTGGTGGCCACTCACAGCAGACGCCCGCCCGCTCAATTAAGGGAGGCAGGTGTAGGGGGGGGGGGGCTAAGCTAGCTAGGCATTCATTAGTGTAATGGGTGTTAATTTATGTTTGTTAGATGGTGGTGTTATTTGTTCACATATATGTGTAAAGTGGGTCTTCTTCTATGTTAGCATGGAGGCTCTTGGGCCACCAGCTGTGTGTTTTAGTAGTTACTTCTTTTAACTGGGAGAATAATGGGTCCTCCAACTCTTCAAGTTTGCTCCATATTTTCTGGACTTGGCTGTGTGTACGTGTGTTCAGTGGTTCGATATTGTATAATTCGTGAAGTTCTTGTATTTTGGTGGTGTATGGGGGGAGTTGTTTTGATGCTCTAAGGATAGCTTTCTCCAAGGCAGTTAACTGTAGGGAAAATTGGTGAAGGTGTTGTTTGGGGCTGTTTACTTGTGTCTTGTCAAAGTGTTGGGTCACTCAACCCGGAACAGAGGTGATGAACGCTGGGAGGGTGAGTGGAGTGATCACAGGACTTCCTTCCCACCATTCGCGTATATTGTTGATTTGTCTGTTATGTTTTGTTATAATTTACTTATGTTTTGTTGGCATAGGGTACAATATTATGTTTAATATGTCGGGTGTTATAATATTGTTTAAATTGTAGCGAAATATTATATGTTGTTTAGGAGGACTCTACCCACGTTAAAGGCCGGGCGTGAGAGACGTCATCGTTAGTGAT
The DNA here is from genome assembly GCA_958450375.1 of Homarus gammarus. Lineage (NCBI taxonomy): Eukaryota > Metazoa > Arthropoda > Malacostraca > Decapoda > Nephropidae > Homarus > Homarus gammarus. The sequence goes on along the minus strand of CAUDMG010002736.1, from coordinate 581,424 downwards.
AACACCTGACTTGTCCAGTCGTGGGGACTCTTGAGGCCAGCGGACCAGAGTTAACCGGATCCCAGTTCAGGGGCGACTTGAGTCTAACCCCAACCCTTGTGAATACTGATCGGGGGAGCTGAAACACCTCTGTACTCCAGTCGACCTCCCGCCTCCATACATCGCTACTGACAGTCTCGTCGGCAGAGCTGTTTTGTTGTACCTGATGTTCAGGGGTCGGCAAATCCTGATACTCTCCAAGTTAAACTTTATTATTACTTGTTTATATGTTATTGTAAATGAATTTATATTTTCATGGAAAATTTTCCTTTAGCACCTCAGAATAGGTTGGCGCAGTAGTCTCCCATCGAAGAACCTATTTGGCCTTTACAATGACCTTTCTTGAAAAATTTAAATGGGCAGTACAACTAGGACGGGAGCATCGCAGCTTTGAGCCTCTTTTGAAAGAGGGAACACACGAGCCTTATCTTACAGAGGGGAATATGGAGGCTGTGGAAATGTTGACGACTGTTGGGTACAAGGGATTAGTGATGGTTTTGCTGGAGAAGAGAGACAAACTTACAAAGGTTCTAATCTTCGGGTACCCTGTAATACTGGATCCAGCATTCTTATTGGATAAGAGATTTGTTTGGGTCAAGAGGCATTTAATAAGAGGCGATGGGAGAAGCCAGGCTATTGCCCCACTGAGAGGAAAGGTTGCAGACAAAGTATTCATCATGGGAGCAGGGTACCGGAAGGTGGCACTATATGTGGAGGAACCAATGCAAATGGGGACGCAAGGCCTTGGAGCTGTCAACTGGACACACGTTGTAGATTCTGTGGGAAGAGGTACGAATTCAGCAACTGTAAGGACAAGATCAAAGCAGGAGAGAAAGTGAAGCTTTGGTGTTGTAATTGTGGTAAAACTCACAATGCTAGTTCAATTGCATGCGAGATGAAGCCGCGTCTGAGAAATGACCAACGAAGGAATTATTCAGAGAACACAGAAAAAGTAGACAGTGGTATGTCACTGGCAAGACAGCAGGAGAACACATAGTCAGTGGAGCCAGTAATCTCCAGGGATGCCTGGCATGAAGATTCAAGAAGGATAAGAACAGCGCTTGCGGCTGGGAGAGTTGTTGATACCAGGAACAACCAGAGTAAGAAACAAGTAGCAAGTGAGAGTAGTGGTGCAGCCCTCCAGGTTAGTGATAAAACTGTGCAAGAAATTCTGGGAGAAGAGGTGCGTAAAATGTTAAGGTTTTTGCAAAATTTAGGACAGAAATTAAACGTGATAGAGAAGACTTGATACAGTGATAAATAAAGAAAAGGAGAACAAAGCTGCAAATTCTGTAGAGTTAGAAGGGAAAGGAGAAAGTGAAGAGTCCAAGGTTTTAAAAAAAATCGGTGATTAAAATAAGTATTAAAGGGAAAGAGAGGAAAATAAAGGATTGTGTAGTGCAGGGAGTAACAACTGAAAGTTTTAAAAAGGTGTTGGTAAAGTGTAAAGATGCTGATAAAGAAAAACTTTTGAGGAAATGGGAAACTGAGCAGGAGGATTGGGCCTTCTTAAAGGATTTAATTGGAAAGGATATAAAATGTGTAAATATTAATAATGGATCTAGCTAACCTTTAGATAATGTCCTGGAATGTTAATGGTCTATGAAATAAAGTTACAGATGTACATTACTTTACCCTTAAAAATAATAATGACCTAATTACCCTTCAGGAGACTGGGGACAGGAAAGGCGACCTGCTTAAACTATCTGGATATAAGGGATTTCATCTCTATTCGGGTGAAGGGTTTCAACATAAATTAAGAATTCCATACCAGCAGAACTAGTTGGAAACCCAAGTAGAGTACAAAGGATTAGAAAGTGTCTGTATAAAGATATATTTGAAGGAAGGAGATTGAACATAGCAAATTTGTATATTTCTGGAGTGCATGTTTTTGGGCTTCATTTTGGCTATAGGAGATTTTAATGCTCGACATCCAAGACTTGAAACAATAGGGAGAGTTAATAGTAACGGTATAAAACTTTTGCAATTTTTACAAGATCACCCAGATGCATATTTGTTAGGAAATAAGGAAGCGACTCATAGTAAAGGAGGAAGGTGAGATTATGCTTGCATTATAAGCAGTTAGGGAGAATGTGAGAAAATAAGGGATCATTTTGTTGTGTATGTTCAATTACCATTAGGGAAGAGACAGGTGAGACATAGGAGGAAGAGATTGTAACTAAACAAGGATGACACAGAAGTGTTTACCTAAAATATAGAGAAATGGATACCTTTTATAATGATTTAGTTGGGGAGATAGAAAGATATTTAAATAAGTCAGCACAGACCAAGATAAATGATAAGAGGTATGGGGATAGGAATCACTGCTATACTAATGACAAAATGTTAAAGGGATGGACATAAATGATAAGGGCAGCACATAAAGATTGGGTAAAGAATGGTGGAAGAGAAGAAGATAGGGAAATCATCATGGATATAGCCAAAATATGTGGGCAGGCAAGGAGGGAGGCAAGGGAGAAATATTGCAAGACTTTGCACAGCATATTGGGGACAGTAAAAATCTCAAAGACATAGGGCAGGGTATTAAAAAAAATCGAAGAAAAGAGATTAATTTTAGTAGTCATCCTCATCCAGAGGAAGAAGCTAATAACTGGTAGACAAATGGGCTAAAGCAGCTAGTGTTGCCTCCCTGCCTAACAGGACAATAGAAGCATTAGATGAGTGGCAAAATGAAAGAAGAAGATTTATTTCATCAGCTCTAAATATTTGTGATGTAACATGTGTAGATATTACTGAAGAGGAGTTGTTAAATGCTGTTAACAAAGGAAAATCTACAGCACCAGGCGAAGATGGTGTGACATGAAATTTTGAACAGCTTAGTTGGTATGGAAAATAGTCCATTATTAGATTTATTCAATATGCACTATGCAGAGGGTAGATTACCAACAGAATGGAAGAAAGCTATAGTGTTATCGCCGCTGGCTTCAGCTACAGTGCTGGCGTGTGATGCCATTAAATCTTTCGACCTGTGACCTGGCCAGATGTAGAAGTGTTTACAGACAAGTCCTGGTTCTGCTGAGTGGACTGTCTTAGACTGGTGGCGGTGGCTGCCCGCCCCTCCATGAGACAGATCGCCCTCTCTAGTGATGCTGTGAAGACCAGCCTTCTGTCCGAGAATTTGTGCTGGGACGATTTACGCAATACTGTTTTCTCTTGGAACACCATACTGATCTGCATTGACCCGCACTTGTAAGTACAGCCTAAGTGATGACATACCCCTCAGTACTGAAATATTGTTGAATAATTACGCCTACTCGTTTCTGCCTAACCTGGAGTAACAAGACAATGCAGAATGAAGCGAAGCTAAGATTAATAGAGTTATGAACCTTGTGTTATGTCAGTATGTTTAATAAATATTAATTAAGATAAAATTGTGTGAGACTAATTATGTATCAGATGGATCACCTTGTAATATTATGAACGCCTTGTTCTCTGCAGGTTTTGACCACATCAAAAAACACTGCCCTGCATAGTTTTTGAGGCTTTCAATTTTCTGAAAGAAAAATTTCCAAAAGTCAGTGAGGCAAAGCTGAATGCAGGAATTTTTGATGGCCCTCAGATCAGAGAGCTTTTCAAAGATCCCAAGTTTGATTGCAGCATGGATGTAAATGAGAAGAAAGCCTGGCATGCCTTTAAGTCTATTGTCTCCAATTTTCTTGGCAACTACAGAAGTCCAGAGTATGAACGAGTTGTTGAGGACCTACTTCTGAGCTACAAAGTTCTTGGTGCACGCATGTCCATCAAGATGCACTTCCTCAGCTCCCACTTGGACTACTTTCCAGAGAACTGTGGTGATGTGAGTGAGGAACAAGGAGAACGCTTCCATCAAGATATCCGTGTAATGGAGGAGCGGTACCAGGGTCGCTGGGATATCAACATGCTCGCCGACTACTGTTGGTGTCTGAAACGGGACGCCCCAGACACCAACCACCAAAGAAATTCTCTTCGACAGCCATTTATGCATGTCTAACTGTAAAGGCATCTATGTAGTTGACATATTTTGGTCCTATGTGTTGTGGTTACATTTCTTAGGATATGTTTTGCATAAAAATTTTGACATCATATTTAAGAATTTCGATTTTTTCCTAATTCCCATAGCATAAAAATCTGACCTGATTGGGCAAAATGAATGGCATTTTTGGAATCAGCACGCAAAATACATAAAGAATCAGCTAAGAAACCCCGCACCTCATGAATTTTTTTTTCAAATGCAGCCCAGTGTTATCAACGCGTCAAAAGACGGGTTTCAATCATTCCCTTCGACTTGCCAGTAACCTGAACGTCCTTAACTAAGGCGTTTACAGTCAAAACAAGTACAGGGGGGCGTCGAAGGGAATTCTCAACTACCATGAGGAACAAAGGAACCACCAACGCCGGGAGTTCAGCATGAGACAACGTAGATCGTCATAACGTCAGCACAAGAGACGGTGACGTAGAGTGTAGTGTGTTTGAGTGAAGTGTTCAAATATCTGAGGAGTTGTCATGAAGTTTCGGTTCAAGCGTACAGGGTTGTGAGTGTCTGTTTGCGACGAGCCAGCCCACGCACCCAGTGAACGAATATGCATTACACTTGGACAGTGTCATAAGGTTTCGGTCCGAGCGGACGGGCTGTTATTGTTCATTCCGGACAGGCAAGCCCACCCTCCCAGTGATAATACGTGTGTGTGTGTGTGTGTGTGTACACACCAGTGATCATAAAGAACAGCTGACCCGCCTACACCAGTGACGTACCGTGGTTACACTGATGAATCATGCAGAACACCTACATAGTATATAAAATATCAAGTAGAATATGTCCTCTCTCTAAATAAGGTGTTGTCAAGCCATTTAACATCCAAAAAAACCATACTAAAATATTTACTTATATTGAAATTCGGTTCTCCGAGAATTTGTAGAATTCTTATTAACATTAATATTGATATTGGTAGTTTATTTAGTCAGAAGAATGTTATCGCCGCTGGCTTAATCGTTGGTGTCAACAACCATGTGTCTCCCCCACCCCACGCGGCCTGTTACGCAAGGACATTTCCTGAATTCCGTACCCTTCCAGTTTGAATTTTAGCCTTTCGTGGGGTACACTGTCGAAAGCTTTGGCAAAATCTAGGTGCACATTGTCGAGATTACCACCCCGTTCCCGATTATCGCTGCCTACTACCTACTACCTAACAACAGCTCTTAGGAAACCAAATATCACCGTTTAAATAAGACTTCAAGCTTATTAGAAGAAAGGGACTGGTAACAACTATAGCACCATCACATAATGGGAACACCACAGCCGATTACAATGAACACGTGGTAACAATACGTTATATCCACAATAATATTAAATTACGACATTCGCTCAAAGGTTATTGAGGATTTACAGTTTGTATACGAAGACTATTTCTCTGTTTCCTTAATTAAATTCACCTTAGAAAAGGACGCTCTGTATCAACAGTGGACGTCAGAAGTGACAACACTTCCATTGCTAATGTCCAAAACAATTATATTTTGCATTTCCCTCTTCATTTAAAACGCTAATTACAGGTTTATAAAATTGCTGACTCTTTTGGGGTGTAAATATACCGCCAGTCTCCACAACTTACTGTTTAGGTCGAATCTTTTCTTTATTTCCCTACACACTACTACTACTAGAAGTCTCTGAACCACATCTTCGTCAGTGTTCATGCTTATCTTATAATGCTCTCGCCTTTGGAAGGTGGCATGTAATTGCGATCCTGAATATATCTGATTGACAGGTACATATAGGGAATCATCGGTTGGATCAATACCATACATTTGGAGTTTGACACACTATGTAAATGGCAAAAGGATGCAGTTGACATATGCTTTACGGATTAAATGCAAAGTTGGGGCTTTTCTCTAAAAATCAAGTTTATTGTGTTGAGTTGCGGCAATATGTAATTCAAAATTCAAGTAGCAGAACACAAGTCTCTCCTCAATTACCCTGATGTGGAAATACAGTTTGAGGGGGTTGCCACTGTTGGAGTATTCTTGCAACAGCTTCATGGAGTGACAATCACCTCGTGGCACAAGCATGAAATATTTGTGGTTTCAGTTGACAAAACCCTGGAATTCCAAAACTCACATTTCCCTTTGGCACTATGGGAAAGGTAAATGTACACATTTCTCAACACATCTTCACGAGTATGTGGTCAGGACTTTGCTGCTTCGCTGGCACAGAGATGCATACTATGTGCAACGCGTTTAAATATGGTAATGCCAAGCATTTGAACTTTCATTCTGCGAGTTGTATTCGCCCGTAATGTTTGATGCCCCATCTGCAGCAGACCCAATGAAGTTGTTCAATGGTATCATGTGTAGTGAGGCAATGTAACAGCATGTTATATATTTTCACCAGTCGAACCCTGATTACCTTCAAATATGTTAATCAAATCCAGCATCGCAATTTTGTCATTATCTCACCAGATCAAAATACTTCACTATCATTGCACGTGGTTTGCTTACTGAGCAGTCGGTACTCTCGTCAATAATTACACTAAATTAATTTGTAGTTTCCTAACCAAGTTTTGAGTTGCACATTTCCCTAAGGCTTGCACGACGACCTTGCATCTGGTCCGCTTCGTTGCCGTTTGAGCGGCTGTCTTGGAATCGGGAACATTCGCTTATTGAGGTCGTCAAGGTGGTCACATAAGCTAAAAGAAATATTAAATTTATTTGGCTATGCTTGCAACTGAAGATTGTGAGATCACATGCTGCTAAATGATTGAGGTATTCTGCCACCCTTACTTGGGACAGATTAACACGACCACTTATTGAGCAGTGCCATTACATTTTGGGCTACAACACAAGAGGAAACAAACACTAAATCAAATGCGAATAGGACAGTTGCCTTCGCCTCGGCGCTCAGTATGGCCCCGGCAGGGTGAAGACGTGTCAGGTTGATCAAAGGCACCACCACCAGGCTGACCACAATGAGCAAACGTGCCACCCGGAGCAGAGGTGCTAGCTTTGAGGAGTTCTTCCTTACCCGTGTTGCTGTCTTGAGGGGCGGTGGCGTTTCAACGATGATGTCTCGGCACTTAAGTATTTATGGCAGACCTGACGAATATGCCTTGGTCGGAGTTCCTGGTACTCAAGCTAGTCAACAGCAAAGCGTCCTTCGCTAGCCAATCTTCTTGGAAATGGGGACGAGAGGCATAACCTGGAGATGTCAGTTGTTGAGAATATGTTAGACGCTGACTCTCATAAGCATTAAATAATCTCCGTGCACCCATGTGGTATGCATAGGATTTCACCAAATATAGCGGTATTGCAGAGAACCGCTAGTTGAACATCAGTTTACTTGCACATACATGTAATCCACATAAAAGATATTAGTTATGATTATCGAGTGTGTAATAACGACAGTAAATACACCAATTACCAAGACAGACAGATGACTACAAGAATCAGAGCCTCTTAATTAACAAGCAACACCAAAGATGTTAGTGAACAATAATCCTAAAAGAAGATTGTACTTTGAGATTCAATACACAGACAATTTAGTCGGAGTTAATTTGTTACAGTTTGACATAACCGTGATCCAAGGTCGTAAATACAGGTGTGTATTAAGAAATATTAAGTAGATTTTCTTGAACGATACCAGTTTCCGTCTTCTGTACGAAACGGCACGAATCTGGTTCATGGAACACTTATCCAAAGGAAGTAAATAAACTAATTCATCATAACAAATACAATTAGACCAAATGTGAGACGATACTCGCCGATGATATAAGGAGCCTTACTTAGTGGTTGCCAGACGAAAACCTCAGAAGTACTAATCAGTGTACAATCCTTCTGCTTTCACTACACGATGGTGCCAGAATGACCATATCCGTTGACCTGTCAACCTCATCGCCTTTTCTACTGCATCAACAACGAATTATTATGTTACTAAACCTTACGTAAAATAAGGAAATCGTCGAATGATATCTGAATTTCATGTCCTCCTTTGGTTTTGTATACTTGTACCCATAAATTGGAAAACATACATTACATCAGCACTGGTCGGGACACTGTCATATGAGTGTGGACCACAGATTGCGAGTGTTCCTTTCCGTACAGGCAGAGCTGGCGCCCGCTACTGAGGTTACGAAGGAAAGGAAGATTTATTCATTACCACCGTGATTAAATTTACTTGTAACACCGTAAACAACCGGCAGTGAAATGCCACTTGTAACACCATAAGCAACCAGCAGTGAAGTGCCACTTGTAACACCACAAGCAACCGGCAGTGACCTACTATCGTCAAACATAAATACAAGCAGCGAGCTGCACCACCAAATACAGGCGGTGAGCACTGGTTCATCGAACAAACTTTGAGACCTAACCGGAGCTGCAAATGAATATCAATAAAAGGACAAGAGGTTGTGGAAATGGATCCAGAGCAACGAAGGGGAAAGGTAAACATGGACGAAGGTGACCGAGACCCAGAGGTAGAAGTTGTCCCTCCAGAGCTGAACGACCACGACTTTACGGCGATAGTAGCTGAAGGGGACCACCCTCTGCCTGAGCCTGAATGCTCAGCACCTGACCAGAATCCCGGGTCCAACATGATGGCAGAAGTGCGACGAACAGTGACTGAAATGCTGGAGGCGTATTTCACAAAGGCGGAAGAGTGGGAAGCAGCACGACGTTTGGAGTTTGGGAATGGCAAATTTGGGCAGTCAAAAGGTTCTCAGAACAGTTCTGGGGACACAATTCCTGTATGAATACCGACTGCAGATGCAATTTGTGAAGTGGAAACAATAACAAATAGTCGAACCATCACACCTGCGTCGAGCGACATGAGAGACCTGGAAGCGTTTACGCCAGCCCACATTCTCCACGGTGGCCCACATGCTGATCTGCCATTGGGAGGATGTCTTCTGAAAGACTTACATCAACGACGGTGGCGGCACGTGCAGTTCCTAGCAGACCGCTTCTGGAAACGCCGGGTGAGGAAGTACCTTCCACTACTCTGCTAAAAACAGAGGTACATAGAACCAACCTGTAATTTCCAGAAAGGCGACCTTGTCTTCGTCACCGGAGAAGATCTTCCTCACAGCAAACGGCCATTGGGCAGGGTTACGACAACAGTCCCGGGAGACTATGGTCTAGTGCGCCAGGTGCTTGTGCGAACCGTATCTATGGAGTTCCGAAGGCCAGTGACCCGTGTATACCTTATTGAACAAGCCACACCGTAAATCTTGGGCGATTGCCCAACGCCGGGAGTGTTATCGCCGCTGGCTTCAGCTACAGTGCTGGCGTGTGATGCCATTAAGTCTTTCGACCTGTGACCTGGCCAGATGTAGAAGTGTTTACAGACAAGTCCTGGTTCTGCTGAGTGGACTGTCTTAGACTGGTGGCGGTGGCTGCCCGCCCCTCCATGAGACAGATCGCCCTCTCTAGTGATGCTGTGAAGACCAGCCTTCTGTCCGAGAATTTGTGCTGGGACGATTTACGCAATACTGTTTTCTCTTGGAACACCATACTGATCTGCATTGACCCGCACTTGTAAGTATAGCCTAAGTGATGACATACCCCTCGGTACCGAAATATTGTTGAATAAATACGCCTACTTGTTTCTGCCTAACCTGGAGTAATAAGACAATGCAGAATGAAGCGAAGCTAAGATTAATAGAGTTATGAACTTTGTGTTATGTCAGTATGTTTAATAAATTGTAATTAAGATAAAATTGTGTGAGACTAACTAATTATGTATCAGATGGATCACCTTGTAATATTATGAACGCCTTCTCCTCTGCAGGTTTTGACCACATCAATAAATAATGAATGCGTCAAAAGACGGGTTTCAATCATTCCCTTCGACCTGCCCGTAACCTGAATGTTCTTAACTAAGGCGTTTACACTATAGTCATTCCTGTCCCTAAGGCAACAGATGGATACAGGACCGTTTCTTTAACATCTTGTTTTTTCCAAGATGATGGAGAGAGTATTATTAAACAGCTTCTATATATTGTGGGGGATAATCTGTCATGTAATTTATTTGTTTTTTGGGAAGGGAAAGATACTTTACTGTAGACTGTGTTACAGAATGTCTATCAAAAGATGCAGGCAGATGTAGAATTTTTGTGGATTTACAAGGAGCATTTGATAAGGCTCACAATGACGTACTGTAGTTATGAATGAACTGGCTGCATTAGAGATATCAGGAAAGTTGTTACACTGGATAGGTGACTGCTTGCATGGAAGAAGAGCCTGTGTATGGTATCAGGGATGTTTGTCTGAGGAAAAAGCACTTGAACTAGGCACCCCCCAAGGAGGAGTATTGGGTCCAATGATATTTATTGTGTTAATGAACAAGATAGCCTCACACACACACACATATCCTAAAGGAGTTGTTGTGGGGTACGAGGTAGAGGTTCACACTCAGGATGGGATGGAGAAAGGACACTCACAATGTGCTCTCTGTATACATGTTGTAATAATAATAATAATAATAATAATTAACGGTTTATTGAAGAGCTTGGCAGCCAGAAGGCTGGAAATATACAGTTACATATTTGGGGAATGGGTTTCGAATTACAAATAATATACAAGTAACATAAGTGATACAAATAAGATATATAATAACTAGATGGGGAATAGCTCAAACTACAGTGCATTTCAACATAGTGACAGTGCAAGAAGTAGTATTTACTGGAAGTGAATACACTGGTTTATTACAAGTTATTGATAATTTTTACAATGGTTGGGACTGGGCTGTTCTTATAGCGATCAGTTGGTGCACGTATGGGCTGGATGCCGTTGTGGTGTCGAACAGCAATTCTCGGGCTAGGGATCTCAGGTGGTAGTAGGAGCCGGTGTCGAGGATGGTGTAGAAGCGTCTTACCAAATTTGCAGATGAGGTCGTGGTGATGGTCAGTGAGAGTCGAAAGGGTCAGTGTGTTGAGCGTTTCTTGATATGTGGAGTAGGAAGGGGAGAGAATAATCTTGCATGCCCTCTTTTGCACTTTTTCTAGGTGTTTACGTTGTGTGGCATTTAGGGAGGAAGACCAGGTAGGGGAGGCATAGGTGAGCTTGGGAAGTATGAATGTTGTGTAAACACTGAGGAGCTCGGGTGCAGGAACTCCGAGGGACTTGAGTCGGCGGAAGAGGTGGAGACGGAAACTGGAGGATTTGACAACTTCACTGACGTGTGGTTTCCAATTTAGTTTGTTGTCTATGGTGACGCCGAGGAGCTTCGTGGAATCTACTACCTGGAGTATGCTCGGACCTAAAGTAATGGAAGGAGGTGGGACAATGTCGGAGGAGAGGTTGATGTGCATAACCATGGTCTTGGTATGGTTGATGGTGACATGGTTGTTGGTGGCCCAGTTTTGGAGACTGTTCAATAAATCCTGAAGGGCGGTATAGTCGGGAGCAGAATTGTTGACGCTGATCCCAATGGTGGAGTCGTCGACATATTTCCAGCGAGCAGGGGTTTCTCTTAGGGCATCATTGATGAGCATAAGGAAGCAGAGTGGTCCCATCCTGGTGCCTTGGGGGACGCCACAGGTGTTGTATTGGATGTACAATGCAGCTTGGTGCTGGGAAGTGGCAGCGTGGTTACAAGCGTGATGTAGAGAGAGCTGGCTGGTGAGGGTGCTCAGAGGAGGACCAGCTTGTGGGTCGCCATGCTCGCCGGCGGGAGCGAGGGCCGCCAGGCAGGAGGAGGAGGAGGAGATGTTGCTTGCTGGTTGGTGTAGGTCGAAAGAGCGGTAGGTCACCACGAGGTCAGGTCTTATATAGGGGAGGTAGGCGTGGCTTAATAGTTGACCTCTGTCATGTAAGGCGGCGCTGGTTGACCTAGACCACGAGGCATACACTGGGGAATTCGCGGGGTCGGCTACTCAGCGACAAGCGTTTGTAGGGGAGGAATCCACTACATTGTAACCATCATTTATGCAGCTGACATCTTATTTCAAGGAAACTCTGTCAAAAATTTGCAGATTGCTTTAGATATAATTTTAGTGTTCTTTCTCAAAGGATGGGCCTAGTTATCAATGAAGAAAAAACCAAGTGTGAAAGTAAAGGAAGAGGAACTGAATCTATTTTCCTAAATGGAAAAAAATATTGAGAAAGTGTCATAATATAAATATTTAGGAATGTATATATGCTTTACTAGTGAAAGTAAGGAGGCAGAACTATATCGTGTCCTCACTCAATGTAGAGCAAGATTACAGCCCATGAAGGCCCTAGCATGTTTTGGTGAAGGAGCTGGGGTACCCATACTGAGTATGGTGTATATTTCTACCATAAGATCACTTTATAGACTATGCAGCACCTGTCCTCTCTTGTACTGGTGAAGGAAGGCTATGGAAGCCTGAGATCATGCAGAGCAATGGGAATAATTTTAGGATGTCAAAAGAATGCAATGATTGAGATCATGAAGATGGAACTAGGGTTACAGAGCATTTCACAGAGGGTCAATGAAATTAATACAGTTGCAGCAGTTCGATTAATGAGAGGGAACAGTGGGGGTAAATTTGTACAAGACATAAATGATGGCTTACATAATAAAAGGACCTTCTGGAGGCAAGGCAAGAGAGGATACATGAATGGATTAGTAAATATTATTAAAAAAAAAATGTAATCTGACAGACTGGTGTACAGCTGTTCAGAAAAGTTGTAAGGATCCGCCCTGGGAAGAACGAGAAGTAGAGTTAGACATAGTGCCTCTCACAATGAAGAAATCATTACATGAACCAGGACAGTTAAGGGCTTTATATGGGAATAAGATTAGTATTTTGCCGAAAATAAACACATTGCATGTACTGTATATTGTGACGGTTCAGTTGTGTCAAGTGGCAGGGCAGGGTGCGGGATCCTTATAAGACAGTACACAGAACAAGGTACTGATGACACCAAAATTGGACTCTGGCTGAGCAATTTTATATCATAAACACAAGCTGAATTATATGCATTATTAGTATGATTGGAAAATGTTGTAAAGAGGAATAAAGATGAATATTTTTTTGTTGAGAGAAGGGCAGCTTTTATTTCTTTGAACAGCGGGAGTCCAGTCTTTGGACACATTATTGGTTCATGTAGAAAATTAATAAATATAATAAGGAAAAAAGGCCACAGTGTTCGATTTGTATGGCCCCTTCACATGTGGGCATTGGTCTTAATGAAGCAGTAGATATAATAGCAAACAGAGCCACGGAAAAGGCCGAGATCAACATACTATATACTAAAACCTTGAAATAATTAAGGAGCAAATTACGGAAAATATAATCAATAGAAGATAATTTAAAAGAGAATGAAATATATGAAAAACAGTGAAACACTGAAACATTATCATAATGTTCTCGTGAACACAAATTTTACATATGGTAAAGATAGGAGCAGGTGGAAAGATTTAGTGTATATAAGGTTAAGATTAGGATATAAATATTACTGGGAACTTGGAGCTGAGAGAAGTGAACAGGATAAAGAATGTAGAGTTTGTAGAACATCCAGATCCCATACCCTGCTACATTATATACTGGAATGCCCATTGCTTAATGTATATTAGGGAGTGACAGTTTTGCAAAAGTTTTCAATATCTAATTGCTTGGGTTGGATTATTTGTCTATCGGCCACGCTAATTCCGAATATGTTTGAGTTTTTTACATCATTGCATTAGAAGGTTTGTGGATACTTTTGGGTTTGGCATGAAGATGAGGTTCGAACCTCATCTTCAGCTTCCCGTTCTTCGTTTTCTTCCTTTTCTGTTTCTGTCCATTTCCCTTCATCATCATCGTCTCCCTCCACAGGTCGTGGACTCTCATTTTCACCCTGATTTCAGAGATAGTGGGGACAGTGGCCTTCCTATACACATCCAGTACCTTCTCAGTCACCTTGTTGGTGGCATCCATATAATCAAAAGCATTTGTTCTTCTCCTTAACCTCTCGTTTTCTGCTTCATAAGCCAGGGCACTTCCAACTTCCTTGTTCAGAGGCAACTTGTTAGATGGCAGAGGCATCCGAACCCCGAACACCTTATCGTTACCCTGGCGCAGCTGAGTGTTGCTAATCTTAGGACGACCCATCTTGGTGGCGGCCCTTTGAACTAACTGCAAAACAACACAGAAAAAACAACTTTCAGCACTTCAATATCACCACCTATTGAACAATATTTTATTCAAAAGTACGGACTGAGATTTTGTCCTTAACTGTCCAAGTCAAGCTACTTGGGCTGAATTCGTTGATCAGTCCTAGGACGAATATTACCAACGGCGTGAATAGATTCCGTGGAATAAATTCAGGGCATTCCCGTCCAGGGAGCCTCAACAAACTCTGTAAATATTGCCATTGGCCTGCCATTGGCACATATACGGAGTTTGGTAATGTTCCATGAGCGGGAATGTCCTGAATTCATTCCACGGAATCTATCCACGCCGTTGGTAATATTGGGCCCTGGTTTTCGAAATATACGTATGTGGTGACTTGCAGCAAAAATATCGGCATAATTTGTAGCGCATTGAGTTGTAAAACAATAGCATATTATGAACCAGTGTACACAGTAGTCGAATAATCCAATTCAATAACTTGATTTTAACAGGTTGTGCCACATTGCCAGTCCCTTTATTATTTACAGTTTTTTCGCGTTTTTCATGCCAAACCCAAAAGTATCCACAAACCTTCTAATGCAATGATGTAAAAAACTCAAACATATTCGGAATTAGCGTGGCCGATAGACAAATAATCCAACCCAAGCAATTAGATTTTGAAAACTTTTGCAAAACTGTCACTCCCTAATGTATATAGAAATGCCCATATAAATAATGTCTCCAAGCAAATAAGATGGATGCTTAAAAATAGGAAAATAGATGAAATATTAAAGAAATATAGAAATTTTGCTTCTAGAAAATAATTGTATGCACCATAGCTGTTTATATGATATATCTGTATTGGGATTTATGTGAGTCCTAAGAGGGACATTCCTGGACTGGGGTGGGGATGACTTGTATCACTTCATCCCTTAGAGATGTATTTTTTTTATCTCAATAAACGTATCAATCAATCAGTCAAATCACATGTATATTTCCCACAGGTAGATGCGAGATAGTAACAAGTGTTGGGGGGATATGGAACACAGCTCAGAGCACTGATAAAGGTTGGCTCTTCGAAACTGCGTTTCGTGATTTGATTTTTTCTGAACAGTAAGTATGAAAAGCTCTTACTAGGCGCGGTGGAGCCTGAGCGCAAGTTCGGTGCCATTATTCCATATTTGTTTAATTTATGAGGACATTTTCTTTTAATATTAACACCTAGAGGGAAAATTCTACATACGAATATTTTATTATCTGGGTCAGGGTGTACAAATGATCGTACGATATATATTCCTAGTAACAAATGATATTGGGAGACAAAATTATTGTAGAGAATCTTAAGAAAATGATTCTCTCTCTACCTTAGTTTTATCCCTAAGATTTTATTTGTGCTATTTCTGTACGCTTTTTTGTTGTTAGTCTTTTGTCAAATAGTTAGGTGCAATTTTACGTCTTCTACTAAGACCATAAATAGTACGAACGCTTCAGAATTCACACTCTGTACTTCATTGTGTCTGAGCATGTGGATGTTGGGAAGCACGATGTATGATGATTAGCGCTACATCAAGTGTCTTGTACTGCAGATTACCCAAAGTAGTTAAGGCCTATAAATAATCTGTATCGTCATACTCACATAATGGTCAGCTATAATATGATGTTCTCTGTTTGTTCATTTAACTGGGTGAGTAATAATCACGGGGCTCCGCCAACCATTGGTTGCAGGCACGAACGTTTCATGGCTCACATAAATTAACATAAACAGGCTGTCAACAGGTTGGACTCTCTTGAACCACAGTGCTGTGTCCGAGTAGTAACACAGCACTAACAAAATGTCCTTTAAACAGACGGAGCTCAACCTAAAGAAACTGAGATATGTTACAATCATATTTTAGAGCTTTGCAAGGATGAAATAAAGGACTTCAAAGACGTTGGTAACATTAGTTTGGGGATAACCAGACAAGCTTGGGGATACCCAGACAGTTGCCATTTCATTTCTTCTTGATAGGTTTCTCGTGCTTAAATGATGACATGATGCTTGGTGTTGAACACAATAAACAAAAACATCTTATTAATTCGGTTAATACGTATAAAAAAGTAATCGTTAGGTCTTCATGGCTCAACGTGTGTAGGAAAATTATATTTTCAAGTCAGATTTGAACTCATCCTGATCAAAGATATATACAGTATTCGTATTCTTCCTGCCACATAAATGTATCAACACTCGAACTACAGAGAGACTCACGTGCACCGGAGTTACCCCTTGCGGAAGACTGCCGAGTGATGAGGGTTACCAAGCTACAATTATTTGCATTGCTGGTGGTGTCAGTGGCAGTGGCAGGTAGTTCCCGGTCTGTGAGGAACGTGAAAAAGTCACCAATAAGAAGCTTCAAAGAGCTCGTGGCTGATGTTGGAGTGAGGGGGGAGTACACTTCCTGCACCCATCTACGTGAAGGTTCAGCTACTGACTTGAAACACAGGTCATCCAGCAAGGTGGAAAGGACCTCCGCTAGTATTCAGACGTCGGAGAATGACGCGTCGTCCAGGGGGTTAAGGAAACTCAAGAACAGAGAAAAGATAATCGCACGCCAGATTTTACGGCTGATGAAGATGAAGTGTAAGCCATACCCGAAGAAGATGTACGTGAGGGACGAAATGGATGAAACAGACGATCGAAGGGACAAACCGTTAATCCCGCAGGTGGTATCTATTAGAAGGTGTGATGACTCGTGCAGCTACTGTGGTAACACACTAGGTACAGAAAGAAAAAGATGCGTTGTCACCAAGGAAAAGATAAATAAGTTTACTATCCGCTACTCTGACGACCAGAACCAGCAGCAGTACTTCAAACTATCCATCAAGGTAGATAGGAAATGTGAGTGCCTCGTCAGCACACCTGATTTTCCTGACCGTGATGTGGACGCTGCCGTTACTGATGTAGTAGTGGAATGGTAAATGTGATGACGGTGGCTAAGCAGTATCAATGGTGTGCCTGATATGTGTCTCCCTCGTGCTTTTGCCCACTTGCTCACCTGGTGCTTCCCATTCCTCCTGCTGGTATATGGTGTTTCTCAGTGATGTCCGCCCCGTGTTCTCTTGAAGTGACATAATAATTGGATTTCATTTCATCATTCATAATGGAAATGATTTAAAAGATCCCTTGATGCAGTGAAGTCCATAGCGGCATGGTTGTAACAATGCCATGTTTTTTTGGAGTAAATTGTGCCATGTTTGGAGGAAATACAGGAAAATTCAGCTTAGACAAAGACTACCCGCCATAACGCAGTACACGACAGTTCCCGCTAACCAGGAGTGCCCGAGAGGCATGAGGCATGAGCGAATCACAGTGGCCTGTGAGTGTGATATCATAGGCCTATCTGTGCTGAGTGAATGGAAGCTGAATTCGTGACCCAGCAAGAGGGCACTCGGTTTTCAAACACAGAGTCTGGTCGGATTTATTTAAGTGTGGACATACATCTGGTCGGCCGGGTTTCTTCAGTATGGTTATATTTCAGTGATTACACTTAAAGTTTTATCCGTTTCACGAAATGTATCGTGATTCATGTGACCTCGGTTTAACTAGCTAGGAAGATAGGTGTATTGTTTTGAAGTGTAATTGTCAAACCCTAATAGAAAGTATTCAATAAATGCAGTAACCGTCAATAAAAGTCTTAATTCATCCCCCCCTTATTGAGAAAGGTTGGTTTGTCATAAGTGTCCTGGTGGTATGCAGTGATACAGTGAGTCCCAAGTGATAACATAACGGTTTCCTGTTCCCCTCTGTTTAAGTTGTTGTTTGTTGGTCTTATTCCCAGTTATCAGCCTTTCCCTTAGTCTCCCCTCATATCAGTTACACTCTGGTGAGGGGAAGTGACCGCAGGGAGACCCTCCACCTCCCTCAACTTCAAGTCCATCTCCCCCCCTCTCTCTCTCTCACTCCCTCCTCACCTTCCTTCTCTCTCACGAGTACACAGAAAGAAGGAATAAAACTAAGTAAATAAATTAAAATAAGGAATGAAGTAAAACGGGAATAATAACATATGTTACATGGTCTCTCATTTTGTGTAACGACAATCGACCCGAAAATAAAAGTTTGGTTGTTTTTTCATGTCTGGACTCTACTTATAAACCCTTGCATATTGTCTGTACTTCTAAGGATATTTTTACACACTGTGTCTTGCCATGACTCACTCTGGTTGGTTGGAAGATGGACGCGTAATGTTCTATAGTATTTAATCTATCGTATGTAGATTCTGATATTTTAAGGGATAATAATTATTATGTGTTGATCTCAGATAATTTTCGCACTTGGGAAGCATAAATTAGCATGTGAAATGCTTTGGTAAGATAAATATCTTGAAGAGAACAACAGAAACATGATGAACAAGTTCTGAGACGTAAACTCCGATTCACTGCGTGACGTCAAGCAATATGGTCGAGAATGTAGCTGAAATTTTTTACTTTTTTCTTTTCACACGGTAATATTTGCCTCCCCAAGTCCGAAATTTATCAAAGATCAACACAATAATTATTATCCCTTAATATATTAGATTATAAATAAGATAGCTTAAATACTAAATAATTGTAGTGACTTTTCCCGTGTCTGTCTGCCAGCCAATCAGCTGCGTTGCTACAAACTGACCTTAGGCCTCAGTTCCAAGGTTCAAGTGAACAAACTATAGTGACAGTCATGGTGTGACCACATAAGGGGACAGACTTGCCCATAGGTGCTCTTGACTTCGGATCCTCCCACAAAGGTCCCCTCCTCAGAACCAACTCCCCTCAGCCGGCAAGTTTTTGCCAGCATGGGGGGTCGACGCAAGCACCCCAGAAGAGGTGTCCCCTCTCTCATTAATGCCATCGCCAACTCGCCTGGTTATACTGAATCCAACGCCCTTCAAGAGTCAGACCCCAGTGATTATGACGACAGTGACGGTAATGTTTCTATGGGAAACACTAGCCGGCAGTGGAAACACCAATGCCATGGACCCTATTACCCTGTCCTCTGCCAACCAGCCAAGTAAGCTGAATCTGCACTTCTCCAAGGATTCATTGAATCCTTCGAGGATCGGTTTAATTGGATGATGAAGTACTGCAGACAACACGGTCCCAACATTCAATTCCGACAAGGTAAGAACCGGAACTTTATCAAGTGTCAGCCTCTTGAAGTCTAAGTACTGTTGGCTTTGGCGGGGTTGTCCTGGTACCCCCCCCCCCAGCCACATCCTAGTGAAACGATTCCCCCTATACGCTGACATCGAAGATGCTCGTGACTTTAATTCTAATAGGTTCAGTATACGTCGACATTATCGGGGGAAGACCCCACAAGCTACTGTCATTGTCAAATGGAAGGGAAGGGAATGCCCAACAACTGTGGAGGCCCACCCAATCCTTCCTCCACTTTATGCAGAACCCTATCATCCTAGGCCTGCTTTTTGTGTTATCTGCTCTCATTGGGGTCACACCTTAACTGCCTGCTGCTTATGTGATCGTCCCAGATGTCCCTTCTGTTCACGTAACCACAACTCCGCCACCTGTGCCCAGAAAATCAAAGACCACCTTAATAAGGGTGGTGTGGGCTATGTAGTTGATCCCAGGTGCTGTAACTGTGGCGGCCGGCACAATGCTGACCCACGGCAGTGCCCCAGTCGCCCATCTGTCCCAGGGGAGAGGCTTCCCCGAGGGTCGAGTCTACCACAACGCCCCCCCCCCCCCGGTCTACTGGACCACCTTCCTCAACGACACCTGCCCCTGCCTGACTTCACTAGGCTGCACCACAACAGCACCTACCGTTCCGTAACTCAACCACTACTGAGCCTCCTCTCCGTCACTACTCTGACGCTGTCAGGCCTCGTGCTCCCACCAGTGCCCCCCCACAACCTCCCTCCAGTGACATGACACAGATCATGTCCCTCTTCCAAGAATTTACCAGTCATGTTGAGAAACTCTTCGTTACACTCTGTACCGCCATCTCCGACCTCCACCACCAACTCTTGCCCTCTGCTGCCACCCAGTGACTTCCCTCTTCTGGTTTGACACAAGCTGGTAGTCCCCCTGTGAGCCCCACCTGCTCAAGGCCTGTGTGTACTGCTGCCCCCGAACCAAGCCCTGCCTCATCTTCACGTCACGTGGTGCCTCAACCTGTCTACCCACTGCAAGCCACGCCCGCCCCTGTGTTCGTGCTGTCTCCACTAGGGCTACCTATTGGACCTGAGGACACCACCCCCGGCTACCCATACCCCATCGACATGCCGGCACCTGAGGCCCATCCTTTCACGTCAGAGGTACACATGTACCCAACCGGCCCGCCTGAAATTAGTCTAATACACTACAATGGATAGCAACGCTACAGTACTGCAGGTACTCACCTGGAACATAAACGGCTTGCAAAACAAGTTTGGTGCCCTCAAAACCTACGCCTACACTGAAGATGTCGACGTGCTGTGCCTCCAAGAAACGCGGTGTGCTGCTGGTACATATGTGCTCAGTCGCTACACATGTGTTGAGAGCACCATCCACCCCTGTTCTTCACATCAATGGACAAAGCCATGCACGTGGACTGCGGATCTACGTCAAGAAGGATGTCCCCTACCAACCTCTCGACGTTCCCCTTGATGACGACACCACCAATGCACACGCCATCACAATCACACCCGCTGTACGAGACCTCACCCTCGCATTGCAACCACAACGCCGACAGCGCATCTGTGAGTACCAAGACCTACCTGCAGACACTGACCTGCCTTTCACACAGTGTGAGCTACTAAATGCTGCTAAGCGTGGTCGGTCCACCGCCCCTGGCGATGATGGCATCACATTTGATGTGCTAAATGCCCTTATTGCCACCTCTGGTAACCCCCTCCTCTGTCTATTTAACCTCTCTTTTGATACTGGTTAGCTGCCTCACTTGTGGAAGACTGCCACCACCATCCCAGTCCCTAAACCAGGCAGACAAGATGAATATCGTCCAATCTCCCTCATATCCTGCTTCTCAAAGATGATGGAGCGCATGATACGCCACCGCCTCCACTGGAAAATTGAAGCCCACCTGCACCCTGACCTCTATGGTTTCCCGCCTGGAAAGAGTACTGCTCACTGCATCGCTCACTACATGGTGAACAC
This sequence comes from Homarus gammarus, assembly GCA_958450375.1. Taxonomy (NCBI): domain Eukaryota; kingdom Metazoa; phylum Arthropoda; class Malacostraca; order Decapoda; family Nephropidae; genus Homarus; species Homarus gammarus. The sequence goes on along the minus strand of CAUDMG010002736.1, from coordinate 560,221 downwards.
CTAAGCCAAAACCTCCCTCTTCGTCGACTTTCGCGCTCACTGAACTCACATCTGAACACCCTCCTGCGCCGGCCTGTCCCCATTACCTTTCCCTCCCCCTCTCAACACTGGCCCGTCCACACTGCTGCTGACGTCCTGAGTTATCACCTCTACACCCCCTTGACATTCTCTTCCTCCCGAGTACACTCATCCGCCTTTACCGCCATGGACTTCCCCGAGTGTTGATGTTGTCGTCCACACCTTCTCTAGTCGTAAATCCACCCAACTGCGGTAAATGCTCAAACTTAACTGCCTTGAGCAGATTAATGATGTCGCCTCCTCTCTTACGACCTCCCACCCTCCTATCCTCGTCTACTGTGATGATTCTGTTACCACGCTGGGTAGCGTTGGGGCAGCTGTGTGGATTCTTGAGCGCCAGGCCCACAGGAAAATCAGGGTCCACGACTGGGCCTCCACTGACACTGAGAGCATAGCCATCCTCGCGAGCATTCATGAGGGGGGCGACATATTCCCGCACTGAATGCAGGAACCTCCTTATAATCAGTGACAGCACTCCTGCTCTAGCGAGGCTCAAATTACCCTCCCCCTCCTCCCCTGCCGCCCAACACACCCTAGCCGCCGTTGCCGGGCTAGAACAAACTGATGACATCCATGTCAAGTTTATTTGGATCCCGTCACATATAGGAATACTGCCTGTGACACTGTTGACCGGCTTGCCAAAGATGTGACACAAGAAGAAGATATTGAAGCCTCCCTCGCCCTCTACCTGAATCATCTCAAATCTGGCATACACGCCTCACAACGAGAAGCATTCGACGAACATTGGACACACCTGAAACAACGGGGTAGCATCACACTATACCACTATGACGCTGTAACCGGCGACGGCACCCGCCACTACAAAGAGTATGAATCCTTGACTCGATCTCAACAGATTATGTACAAGAGACTGCACCTCGGGTACAGGTGCCTATGGGAGTACATTGGCAACCCTGACCTGGCAGAACTGTTTGTAAACTTTGTGACCAACCTGACTCTCACACCCTCTCTCACTACATCCTCACTTGCCCTATGACCTCCTCCTACAGGTCCTCATGTCATGGTCACGTTGACTGCTAATCTATTTAGCTACTGATTCTTATTAAACTCCAGTACAGCAAAACATGAGTGGGTTAGCAACCCCTGAGAAGAAGTGTTTTTCCCCATAGACGCTACACTTGTGTTCCCTCGCCTTTGTGAAGACAGTTGTCGATCAGTTGTTATTCCACTTTCTCCTGGGAAGCTCAATCTTGAATTAGTCTGTGTAAATCAACTCAAGGAATTCGCCAGACCTTTGTCAACTGAGGGTCATCTTTGAATGAGTAACAGTTAGAGTTGTTTATAGTTATTGTCATTGTGTGAGTAGCGATCACTGGCAACTCAGGGAAATATATACCCAGGGATGAGGCAGGACGAGCGTCCCCTGACGCTCTCAAATGTTTCCCCAGGTATGTTTTGTGTAGCCATTCAGTTTAATTCAGTCAATTGTAGTAAATATCAGTATTCATCAGTGTTCATGCTTTAACAGTTGAATTGTCATTCACCCAGTGTAAGAAGTAATATAACGTAAATAGATCTGTCGTTTCTAGACCAGTGATTGGTTTGTGTTGTCATGCTTCCGTCCCCGACGCCGCTCCATGTTTCCCCAGATCCCCTTGTGATTCTCGCATCACTCAACAACTGCCCCCTGATGTAGTAGAAACCCAGCATGGACCATATATGAAACGATGGCACCGATGCCGCCTGATTAATATGCTCAACGGCCTCGTGGTGCCCGACCCCAGACTCGCCATGTGTCTGGCTACCACCGACCATAACAACAGTTGTGAATCTCAGTGTTCTACCCTGGGACGCACCCTGGAAGTATATGTCAACAGAGGGTGTTGTAATATGTAGATTAGGGATAATTAGTTGGAAATAATTATCCCACGTGGGTAGTGGGCCCTTGTATCTGCTGGTTTCAGTATTAACGAGTATGTTGAGTAAAGTCTTGTAACTGTACTGTAATGCCACGTACCACCAGTAGGTGTAAGAAGTACAGTAATGTACAAGGAGTGCCATGTACTATGTAATGTGAGTAGGGCCAAGGAACTGGTCCTGCTATGCCATGTAATGTAGCACCAGTAAGGTTGTGTGCAGCAGGAGTGTAAGATCTGAGTAATTACTGTTGAGAAAAGAAATAAGAAAATACGTAAATAAGTAAATAAGTAAAGAAGAAAGTACTGAGTCTGCAATAAGCCCAGGAGTTGAGCCTGGTAGTTATCTGCTAATAATATATCACTTTCCCTTTGATGTCACATTAATAAACTTGTTCTTCGAGTATTTTAGGAGTATTCATTTCTCCCACAGTATTTTACCTTTATTTCCGTCCAAGTGACTTGATACCAGAATTACCATACCCATGTGCCTAGACCCTCGACCATGCTACCAAAAAGAACTAAGGTTATGCAGTAACCAGTGAAGTAAGTAAGGAATATGTGATGGAACTGAGTAAGAATAAGAACTAAGATAAGAGAAGTAAATAAGATAAGGGTGGTGTAGGTGTTGGAAAACACGCGCCCTTACACCCAGCCGTTACCAACACCTCTTCCCTCCGTGACCAGATATCCCTCCTCCTAGTCACAGGCCTGGCATTTGACATTATTAGGGACCTGCCACGCTTTGCCATAAACAGATGAAATGTACAGGGAATTTTCCCCCCACACACTCATCATTCTGTCACATTATGTAACTTGCTGACAAAACCTATGACCCTTCAGACTTTTACGCCCTTAATGTATGAGTCATAAAGTCAAGCATGAACTTAGCATGCTTCCCAGATGGGCCCTGTAAACGCTTCTGCTCTTCACCTTGTACAGGATGTAAGGGGGTGCCCAATAAACTAGCCCCCTCGGGGGCAATCTAAAAAAAAAATTTAATCTAAACTATTGTGACCGGCATGCCAAAGATTTTTAATGTGTACAGTACATATCAATGTCTACGATGCCAACCTGTTGTGTACTTGTAAGTTGTTGGACATAGTTCATGTATATACATAGTGTGTGTCTGTGTGTGTAACGCTTCCAGTATCTGATTATTGGATATATTTTTTTTTTTAAATATATGGCATACATATCTCTGTATTATTCATCAAACATGAGTTCAAAGGCAGTAATTTATTATGGTAACAAGTAATATTGTTAAGTGCAACGTGGGATTGAACTACCCTTAACAACCCAATTACTAAATGAGCATGTATTCTATATATATATATATATATATATATATATATATATATATATATATATATATATATATATATATATATATATTGTATAATCTTATATTTTTCCAGACTAAAATTACATTGTTTTGTTTCTGTGTATGTGAATAGTTTATATTATTAAAGTCAGTAACACTGTGTTACGAACCACACCATCAATTGTCCTGATCTACCTACCCAGCACCACGAGCAACGCCATCTAGGGACGAAACCCGAGTATGACGAGTCTTAGTTACCAATCCGGGGTTTCCCTTCTCCATATCCTGGTTGTTGCTTCAGATCCAGATCGAGGAAAGTTCAGTTCACTTTGGGAAGTGACCACAGGATCACCTATCCTGGAAACCTACAGCACAGTGACTACCTACCGTCTTCTACAATACTCAGCCTTACTCGTCAGCCATCTCAGCTCCGCACTTAAGTATTTGTAATCTTATGTTACCTCCCACCTCCACCTTGCTTCAAATTATTGTATGTTGTATAAATATGTGTATACTGTTAATGTTTAGGTTAAGTATGGTTAAGGGTAAATTAGAGAAAGCGGAATATTTTGTTAAGGGATTTATGGTACTTTATTATACACAACGAAAACTCTCATCCTTTGTCAACCCTTTTATAGTCCGATTGTCTTTGTTTTTTTATTGTTGTTGCCTGTTGGGATCTGGGTAGACTTTTAACTATATTCTAAATCCCCAACTCGTAACAACTGTAATAACATTAACAATGAGACGTTATGTCAAGTACGATGTTTGGGTCAGTCAGCAACCAATAAAAGCCGAAGAAGACAGGTCTCCACTCTAACTTCTACAATCCAAGTTTAAGAAATAATGGACAACAGACAAACAGTAAGAACTTTAAGAATAATACAACACAACGTAAGAAACTGGAAGACCGAGAGAATTAACCTAAGTGATATATATCAAGAAATTGACCCTGACATTATTTTAATGAACAGTCACGGTGAGAAACAGTAGAGCAACATAAAACTCTACAACTATTATGTAAACCAAAGAAATAAATAGGGCAAGAACAATGTCGGAGTAGCTATAGCGGTAAAAATAAACTTAAAATATAAACTAATCGATGACTTTCAGGTTCAATTTCCAGCAATGAAAATAAATACAACTGAAGGAGACGAAATCATTGCGACTACTTATCTGCCACCGAGACGACCCTACTTACCTATAGAAGACCTATTAAAATTGGCTAACAATAGACACCCGATGCACATCTTAGGAGACTTTAAAGCCAGACACTGGATTTTCGACAATACAAATAATAACGTCGTGGGAAACGCCCTTAATCAATTAATAAACCGAGGGAAAATCAATCATCTAGGTCCTAACTTTCCAACCTGGAGAAATCACAATACACAATCGACACCAGACAAAATTTTTACCAACAACAAAGCCTTTTTAAATTACCATATAAAACAAGGACCTCTCACAGGCAGTGACCATCCGCCAATTATACTAACACTGTCAACAAGCCCCATACAGATACCAGTAAGAAAGAGACTGAAAATGAGCAAAACAGACTGGGACAGCTTCAAAGAAGACTTAGGTAATCACTAGGCTTAGGATAATTATGCATTTAAAAATGGCTAAATATGCATGCAAATATCCAGTAAAACCTGAGAAAATATGCACTTTAAAATATGTTAATAAATAATAACTACTAAGTTAATAACTCCTTTTCTATACATTTTCTCAGTAAATTTACTTTCCCGGACAAGATGTCGCCGAAGTAGGATTTTTTAAAGAAGGATTAAATACAAAAAACAATATACTAACATAAAGTAATTTATTAAACAATAATGAAAAAAGGAGTTTCCTTTTAAGAAAACCGAAGAACCAAAGAGTGTCAGGAGGGAACTAATGGAGCCCGTGCATCTATATCCTGCCTGGCTGAACACTAACCCATCACGTGCAGTTCATGTCCACTGACCAGCCAATCACGGCCTAGCTAACCACCTATATAAACGTCACTTAAGTTTGTTCCTTTTGGATATTATGACGCTAAAACAAAATCGCGTATTTTCGATTTTGTATTAGTGTAGGGTTGCCATATCTGAACATTAAAAAAAGAGGACGCTCCCGAAGACACCCCCCCCCCCCCCCGCCCTGCACACACAGGCTAATATACAACATACATGGTATAGAAATCTTAAAAAAAAAAAAAATTACCTTTGCTTAAGGCTAAACATCTTTATTCCTTTAGCTGCAGTCTTCTTTCCCCACTGTGTGTGTGACTTGGTGTGCCCATGCATACTTTTCTGTAGATCGGATCTTTTTCAGTGTTGGCTGATTGCTCTTTAGAAAGGTGTAGAAGTTACTGCAAGATGTTTCTCGGAAGTTGCACTGTACAGTCAGAATGCCTTTCATTGTTTCAACACTCAATTTGTTCCTTTCCTTTGTCCATTGACTTTGCATCAGTGAAAAAACTCTTTCTACATTTGCATTGTGAGATGATATAGCAAAGAAGAATTGTGCAATTCTTAGCAATTCTGAGTGGCATTCAATGTTCTTTGATTTTTCAAAGTATCTGGTCCACTTTTTATGTGTTGGAAGATTACTAAATTCTTCATCACTTGTAATTTTCCACAAACTGCTTCAGGTTACTAACTTGGTCAAAATACTTCATCAACTTCTACCCCCTTATCAATCAAATATTTGACAGCTAAGTTGACAACACCGTACAGGCGTACAAGTGATTTATCAGCTGACAAAAAACGAACGAGATCTCTACTGTTTCCACCTCTCTCTCTCTCTCTCTCTCTCTCTCTCTCTCGTCATCACAGTTTCATGTTTTTTTTCCGTGGAGAAAATAATGGAAACTGAAATTCCGGACTTTTCAAGAATTTTAAAAATTCCTTCCGGATGAAGATTTCGAGACCTAAATGGAGGACATGTCCGAGAAAATACGGACGTATGGCAACCCTATATTAGTGCAACAAAATGGACATTTATTAAATGTCAAATATCAGTAATTTCTGCCTCAGCGTTGCTGTTATGCTCGCGAATTGTTTGACCCTTGAGGTTGAAGAATGTTTTATAATATTTTGGAATTTTCCAAATATATGCCTTATAAAACAAAAAAATATGAATATGCACATATGCAAATGCATAATTATCCTAAGCCAAGTAATCACCATTCAATTAACCTACAAGGGAAAACAACAGAAGACATAGGCAGCAATGGCACAGAAGGCACTCACAGGCATACAAACTTTCAGAAATGCTACAACAAAAACAAAACACACTTACATAAAGCACTAATACGCCCCCTGTTAACATATGCACTCAACATACTCCAGTTAGCAGCACCAAGCAACATCAAGAAACTACTTGTCATATAAAATAAATTACTGAGGTTCATACACAACACGCACCGGCCATCTTTCACCACAAACGAACATCTACATGAGAACAGCAACATTCCACCTCTCAACATCTACTGGAGACTATTGGGTGACAAACAGATAGAAAAACTCCTACCCATACACCCACAATGGCAGGAATACTTTGACGACACCATACTTCACAGCAGATACAAAATCAGAAACCCCTCCGTACTAAGTAAACCCAATAGACCATACCCAATACCCCCTCTTTACTAAAATACGTAAGCAACATGAACACTCTTATATCTGCACCTGGGCGGCCTGAAAACAATCCAGGTACATCACAGCAAGTTCAGATACTCTCCTCCCACCACTCCACTCAAACTCTGACGATGCAACAGCAATATCGTTACCAATGAGGCTTATCCGATGTACGATTATTTCTAAGCAAGTTAGAGAACTACTCCTAACTTTCTTCTCAAAAAATAAAAAATAAATACTCTACGATGGTACCCTCATTTCTCCATGCAACGAATACTCTGACATTTTAAGATAGAAGATTCAAAACACTTCCCCTCTGACTAGCTTTGTTCCATCTTTGGCATAAGCTCAAAAACTACCTTCACCTTTCACCAAACAACTCAACTACTAACCCACTTCTTCCTTCTCTACTGGGCGGGGTCTACTTGAGTCCTAGGATCGAGCTGTGGCTGTGTGGGTCTTGTCGCGTCGGTCGTGCTGGTAGTGGTCTGTTACTACAATCCTATAACAGTCAGGCATGTTGAGTAAAACTACGGCTCCTATTTCTAGTCCTATTGCTAACTTCCATCCACCTGTTACCTTTTTACTAAACCTTCTTCATCATCCTGGGAAGTCAAACCTCTTCGTCCTGATTTTTTTTTTACTTCTTTAGGTATAATGTATGATGGTTGTCCGCCAGCCAAGTGGTGGCCTTATGGTTACCTTCGGTGGCTGGGGACAGTCTGAACAACTAAAGTATATAACAAGCATTAATGACGTCCCCATCAAGGTGGAGGTCTGTCTCGTCGACAGGTGTGGAGAGTTATTTCCCACGACGAGGTACAGCACTAGGAAGAAAACGAACTACAACACCTACTAGAAGACGTAGAAGTTTGGAAGATGAAGACACCAGACGGAAAATTCGCCTCAGCTCTGGTTGGATTTCGCCAGAAAGTAGTGAGAAGTCAGGAGCTGGGACAAACGACATTTACAGACCATCCCTGCTGTACTTTAATGACACAATGACACAATAGCACTACATGTCTCCATAATTATATGTCCAAGGCTCTGTGAAGAGATTGCTGTGGTGAACTTCAGGTCCTCAAAAGACTGACCTGTAGCAAGGAACCATAATGTACTGAAAAGTCTTTCACTTGCAGATATTGAATCTCTCATCTGTGTGATCTCCTTCCTTATGAGTGGCATCAGCATCCCCAACAAATCAAGAAATGTTGCATTGTCCGTACGTAGGAAGTTCTTATAGTCTGCAGGATAAGATATTACTAGTTCCTGTAGAAGGCTCTCATGTGTGAATTTTGGTCTTTTCTTATGCCAGACCTTCATTCACACCTTTCTTTTTCGTTTTTTCTTGGGCTCCATGGTCTCTAGAGAAAGGATAATGGCTATACATGCAGTCTCCGTACTCATCTTGACTGAGCGCGCCACACACGATAACTGTCGATTGCCTGGTTTTCGTTACTAGTGTGTGGGCAAAGCCAATGATTACGCAATCACCATGATTGTGCAATCATGACTGACCGTCTATGAGGGGCTTGCGCTACAAGGGGGCTCCCCTTTTAGTGTTTTGTTAGTTTAAGAAATTTATTGACAAAACTTGGAGTACAGTTTGCCTATTTTGTTTTTTTAGATTGCCCCCGAGGGGGCTAGTTTATTGGGCACCCCCTTACATCCTGTGCAAGTTGAAGCGCACAAGCGTTTACAGCGCCCAACAGGGAAGCATGCTAAGTTCATGCTTGCCTTTATGACTCGTACATTAAGGGCGTAAAAGCCTGAAGGGTCATAGGCTTTGTCAAGTTACATAAAGTGAAAGAATGATGAGTGTGTGGGGGGAAAGTTCCCGGTACATTTTATCTGTTTATGGCAAAGAGTGGCAGGTCCCTAATAATGTCAAATGCCAGGCCTGTGACGAGGAGGAGGGATATCTGGTCTGGGAGGGAAGAGGTGTTGGTAACGGCTGGGGACCTATAGGAGGTCATAGGGCAAGTGAGGATGTAGTGAGAGAGGGTGTGAGAGTCGGGTTGGCCACAAAGTTTACAAACAGTGCGGCCAGGCTCAGGGTTGCCAATGTACTCCCATAGGTACCTGTAGCCTGAAGTGATGGAATAGGGAGCAAACCATTATGATGAATTTTCCATCCCCAAGTGTCTGGTGGTAATAGATTACCTCGCCACAACTGAATTTAATGGTAAACACGCAGAAAGTGCATGCGTGCAGCTGCTGTTGAAGGCGGCAGTCTTGCAAGTTTAACTGCATTATTACTGAGACCAATTGCTTTGTCAAAGTTCTTGATGCGATACGGATTTAAATAGGTTTCACTCTTAGATGCCCCATATAGTGCAAGAAGGAAAGTTTTCTCCTACTCCAGCAACTTCATCCTGGGAGGCTTTCTTGTCATTTAAAACGAGCAGGAGAGAACGTATGTCATCACGCTTTTGTAACAAATTCAGATTTTTTTTCTTTTTTGAAAATACAGACGATGTTGTGTCACAGCCACTTGCACCGTGCAAAAAGAGAATGTGGTCTTTAATATCTTTGTGGGCGGCCTCCAGTTATGTGGAGGAGTACAGCTGATGCCTAGTGTTACCTTTCTCTGGCTATAAGAGAAATATATTCCTGTCTCCTGGAGTTAATGAAGTGAGCAGAGCTAGGAGATCTACATCTTCGCCTCCAACTTCAACATATGCTGAGGAAGCAGATAACTGGATTGCAGTGTTAATGGTGGGTATGTCAGCATCACCAGGAGCTTGGTGAACAGTTAGCCCGTCTTCTCATTTATTTCAGATAACTGAGAAATAAATCTTGACTTATTTTTATCAATTGATAAAAAAAATTCTTGATTGACATTGATGATAGTCATTTGTAATTGTTTGTACATGTCATTTAAGTAAGGTTGTCCATTTTCAGTTCATTTCAGGTTGTCTATATGCTTCACTTTGTAATTGTCTTCATATAGAATTTAAGTAAAGTTGTCCATTTCACATTAGTACCTGAAAAAATAGAAAAGCAAAACAGACATTATTTTCTTGCTTTTGTTTTTTTTCCCACTGGAACTTTAAACCGTGTCAAAATTAGAGGTGGGTTGTAGCTATTGTGGAAACAAAATGCTTATTTTATCGGAAAATATTAATCTACACAAAATTTTAATATAACCAAAATGTGCTCAATTTTATGTCATTTTATTTTGTTATTAAGTGTCTTCTCCCTAAAATCAACGGTTAATGAGTAAAACATGAAAAACCGCGAATAGCTGCCATTTTATCAAGATGGCGGCGAAAGCTCATCTCTGGTTGATCAGGATGTTTAGTATGTTGTTTAGGAACGTATTCCCATTAATTTTACCAGGTATCAATTAATCATGAATTAGTACAAAAATCTAATTTCCCTGGACTTTTTTTTTCCTACGGGCATTAATCAACCCGGGCACAGGTCGCTGATCCCCATCGGGGCCTGGAGGGGGGAGGAGAAATGTAATAATAATAATAATAATAATAATAGTAATAATAGTAATAATAATAGTAATAATAATAATAATAATAATAATAATAATAGTAATAGTAATAGTAATAATAATAAAGAACCATAAGGAAATACAAAAACGAAAAAAAGATCAATATTGAGAAACAATATATGTATGTTGTGTTGTCAATGGTAAGAGAAACAATTGAGACCCACTAGTAGACAAGTCGCTCTTTCGACACAGAAGCTGCATCTGTCGGAAGAACTCGACAAATATATGTTTGCCGGCTCTCCGGGAGTTGCGAAACTGTTACCGATAAGCTTAGGGAGCGCCGCAGTTATGACTACTTTGTAGTCACCAGACTGAGCTGTGTCTAATGTAGCAAATGTCTCCTGAGCTCTCCCCATAAAAGAGTTGTGTGCCAACAATAACCATTTATCCACAGACCAATCATGAAGCTTGGCTGTTCTCTCAAAATGAGGGGAAAACACTTCTAGTTCCTCCTCGATAAACAAAGCGGGCTGCAGCCTATACACTAAAATGCCGCAGTTCCTCACTTGAAAGAGACTGCACATACAGCTTAGTTTTTTTTATAAAAATGGCATGTAAAAATGATTCACTCCATGACCAAGGCGCCCCCAATCTATCACAATGCCGTGTCTAGTCCAAGCTTACCCAAAGAGACACAGAGCTGGACAACAGTGATCGATTTCATGAAATACTCTTTAGGTGTTCCCAAAAACTCAGTCAAATCTGAAGAATAAACTCTTGGGCGAAAGGGACCAACACAAACACCAAGGTCCATGTGCCTCAGTGAAATAAGCGTGGATTCTTAATGATCTTGGAATCCGGATTTTGTATTTTTAACCTAGATGTTTTGATTTGGCTACTGACAAGTCTGCACAACTTGTTACATTCGAGCTGTGAAAGCCTTCAATCCTGTAGGTAACCAATAATATCATATCTCAGACTTGTTGTAAATTTTTAGGAGAATAGAAACACTTCTGTGTCGCTGTGTCTTTGTCATATGATTGTTGGTAAGCTAGTGAGAGGTGGACAAAGATGGCCTGCACATGGTGACCAAAGCAATATATGAGCCAATGTTTAAAATATACGTTATTATACACATTGTAATATAAACCACACGTACCATTTACGTTACGTGTGTGTGTGTGTGTGTGTGTGGTGTTTCGTTCCTAGTATGAAGCGTTCGTATAGTGGTGTGTGAGCGAGTGATGACCTTCAAAACGTTCACCAGCCTGCATTCCTCACACACAGGGGAGGGGTGAGTGGGAGAGATATTTACTTGGAACTTGGATGATGGTGGCTCTGTTTATCTATCCTAAGCTTAATGCTTGTCGTTAGATATATGTGTCTGTTTGTTTATCTTAATATTAATATTTTGTCAACATTTTTAAATTACAGTATTGGTCTATCGATCTGGCTCTGTGTATATATTTATTTATCTATTCAAAAAATTATCAACTTCATTAGATATCTTTATACCTAACATTTAACATGATTAACGTTAGACACAACTCCTCCAGCCCCTCCCCCCACCTTAAAGATGTGTCAGTTAAAGTCGTTTATCCTCTGCTGAAAAAGAGAAAGGCCTGTAGTTCATCGTACTGCTGCCATTGAGTCTTGGAAGATTGTTCTGTTATCAAGTACCAGTCTTTAGGCACGTCAATCAAACAATCAGTACCGTCCTCGTATCTGAGGGTTGGTGACCACAGTCCTCCACTCTAAACGTTCTTGGGCTGTTTTTACCAATCCTCCAAGATTTTGTATCTCTGTGGACCCAGGTTTATATTTCATTCATCCATCCCAGTCTCTGCCTTCCTCTGGTCCTCCTACCCTCAATTTTGCCCTTTTAATATTTGTTATTATCCCCTGATCCCTAAATATATAACCAAAGTATCTCATTTTTATTTTCTATACATTTCAAGTATTTCTTTTGAAGGTTTTGCACCCTTATTGTATTCCTACATTTGTTTTTACTATCGGTGTAACTTATTTTTAACATTCGTATATAACACCACATTTCAAAGGCCCCCAACCTCTTTCTGGGGTCTGCTGAAAGTACCCACGCTTCTGACACATATATAGCCTTGCAGTTGTATTTTTCTCACATTGAAATTAATGTCCTTTTTCATTGGGTCCTTCAGATTATTAAAGGCTATTTTTTGCTTGCCAGTCTTATAAAACAACCAGTTCATGCATTTAGTGTCGTTTCTCCACCAAGCAACAACTAAATTATAGTTTGTACACTAGACAACGTCTAATAGAAATTAAGAAACTTGTTTTTTTATACTGTAATAATAAACTTTGATCTTGGATAGTAATTGTGGTCTGCTTATACAATACGTGTACGACGTTAAGATGGCTTCTAAGGAGTACAGGCGTCAAATATTTCCCGTAACTAGAGATGTAAGGACACTTCAAACTGGCTCACTCAAAGTATATACAAAAATATATATCCAAAATGATATTCAAAATTTAACTGGGATTCTACTGGGATGCCGTCTCATATTGGTAGTAAAGAGAAGAAAAACACTGTCTATAGACCTGAAATGTTTAGTAAGACAGAGAAGGCAGTACAATGGAAAATATTCCATTACTGTTTCCATAATTTTGCGGTTATAGATTTGGATTTATATTCAATTCTCTTCCCATGAGGATCTTCTTTTAGGGAGTAAATATTGGTTACAATAGGAACTAATGGTATAGATTTCAGTTCCATGAGAACAATTTCGGGGATGCTGATAAACCATTGGAACAGCACGTTACTACTAGCGCTGAGGACTCCACATTAAGCCTAAGGGTCTATAACCTTCTCAATAATAAGCCTCAAGTTATCGTCAACAATAAGCCTTAAAGCTCAAGGTTTTCTTAACATATAAGCCTGAGGGTCAAGATTTTCTTAACATTATTAACCAGAAGGTCAAGGTTTTCTTAACATATAAGCCTGAAGGTCAAGGTTTTCTTAACATATAAGCCTGAAGGTCAAGGTTTTCTTAACATATCAGCCTGAAGATCAAGGTTTTTCTTAACATATCATCCCGAAGGTCAAGGATAACTTGATATATCAGCCTGAAGGTCAAGGTTTACTTAATATATCAGCCTGAAGGTCAACGTTTACTTGATATATCAGCCTGAAGGTCAAGGTTTACTTAATATATCAGCCTGAAGGTCAAGGTTTACTTGATATATCAGCCTGAAGGTCAAGGTTTTCTTAAAATATCAGCCTGAACATCAAGGTATACTTGATATATCATCCTCAAGGTCAAGCATTACTTGATATATTAGCCTGAACGTCAAGGTTTTCTTCATATATCAGCCTGAAGGTCAAGGTTTGTCTTATATATCGGCCTGAAAGTCAAGGTTTACCTGATATATTAGCCTGAAGGTCAAGGTTTTCTTAACATACAAGCCTGAAGGTCAAGGTTTTCTATATCAGCCTGAAGGTCAAGGTTTACTTGACATATCACCCTGAAGGTCAAAGTTTTCTTAACATATCAGCCTGAAGGTCAAGGTTTTCTACATATATCAGCCTGAAGGTCAAGGTTTAATTAATATATCAGCCTGAAGGTCAAGGTTTTCTTCGTATATCAGCCTGAAGGTGAAGGTTTTCTTCATATACCAGCCTGAAGGTCAAGGTTTTCTTGATATATCAGTCTGAAGGTCAAGGTTTACTTCATATATTAGCCTGATGGTCAAGGTTTTCTTCATATATCAGCCTGAAGGTCAAGGTTTTCTTGATATATCAGTCTGAAGGTCAAGGTTTACTTGATATATCAGCCTGATGGTCAAGGTTTGCTTGATATATCAGCCAGAAGGTCAAAGTTTACTTGATATATTAGCCTGAAGGTCAAGGTTTTCTATATATTAGCATGAAGGTCAAGGTTTACTTGATATATCATCCTGAAGGTCAAGGTTTTCTTGATATACTAGCCTGAAGGTCAAGGTTTACTTGATATATTAGCCTGAAGGTCAAGGTTTACTTTATGAATCAGTCAGAAGGTCAAGGTTTACTTGATAGATCAGCCTGGAGGTCAAGGTTTTCTTCATATATCACCCTGAAGGTCAAAGTTTTCTTAACATATCAGCCTGAAGGTCAAGGTTTTCTTCATATATCAGCCTGAAGGTCAAGGTATAATTGATATATTAGCCTGAAGGTCAAGGTTTTCTATATATCAGCATGAAGGTCAAGGTTTACTTGATATATCAGCCTGAAGGTCAAGGGTTTCTTGACATATCACCCTGAAGGTCAAAGTTTTCTTAACATATCAGCCTGAAGGTCAAGGTTTTCTTCATATATCAGCCTGAAGGTCAAGGTTTAATTGATATATCAGCCTGAAGGTCAAGGTTTACTTGATATATCAGCCTGAAGGTCAAGGGTTTCTTGACATATCACCCTGAAGGTCAAAGTTTTCTTAACATATCAGCCTGAAGGTCAAGGTTTTCTTCATATATCAGCCTGAAGGTCAAGGTTTTCTATATATCAGCCTGAAGGTCAAGGTTTACTTGATATATCAGCCTGAAGGTCAAAGTTTACTTGATATATTAGCCTGAAGGTCAAGGTTTTCTATATATCAGCATGAAGGTCAAGGTTTACTTGATATATCATCCTGAATGTCAAGGTATACTTGATATATCAGCCTGAATGTAAAGGTTTTCTTCATATATCAGCCTGAAGGTCAAGGTTTTCTTCATATTAACAGACTTAAGGTCAAGGTTTTCTTCATATATCAGCCTGAAGGTCAAGGTTTTCTTCATATATCAGCCTGAAGGTCAAGGTTTTCTTGACATATCACCCTGAAGGTCAAGGTTTACTATATATATCAGCCTGAAGGTCAAGGTTTACTTGTTATATCAGCCTAAAGGTCAAGATTTACTTGATATATAAGCCTGAAGGTCAAGGTTTTCTTCATATATCAGCCTGGAGGTCAAGGTTTTCTTCATATATCAGCCTGAAGGTCAAGGTTTTCTTGATATATCAGTCTGAAGGTCAAGGTTTACTTGATATATCAGCCTGATGGTCAAGGTTTGCTTGATATATCAGCCAGAAGGTCAAAGTTTACTTGATATATTAGCCTGAAGGTCAAGGTTTTCTATATATCAGCATGAAGGTCAAGGTTTACTTGATATATCATCCTGAAGGTCAAGGTTTTCTTGATATACTAGCCTGAAGGTCAAGGTTTACTTGATATATTAGCCTGAAGGTCAAGGTTTACTTAATGAATCAGTCAGAAGGTCAAGGTTTACTTGATAGATCAGCCTGGAGGTCAAGGTTTTCTTCATATATCACCCTGAAGGTCAAGATTTTCTTGACATATCACCCTGAAGGTCAAAGTTTTCTTAACATATCAGCCTGAAGGTCAAGGTTTTCTTCATATATCAGCCTGAAGGTCAAGGTTTAATTGATATATCAGCCTGAAGGTCAAGGTTTACTTGATATATCACCCTGAAGGTCAAAGTTTTCTTAACATATCAGCCTGAAGGTCAAGGTTTTCTTCATATATCAGCCTGAAGTTCAAGGTTTTCTATATATCAGCCTGAAGGTCAAGGTTTACTTGATATATCTGCCTGAATGTCAAGGTATACTTGATATATCAGCCTGAATGTAAAGGTTTTCTTCATATATCAGCCTGAAGGTCAAGGTTTTCTTCATATTAACAGACTTAAGGTCAAGGTTTTCTTCATATATCAGCCTGAAGGTCAAGGTTTTCTTCATATATCAGCCTGAAGGTCAAGGTTTTCTTGACATATCACCCTGAAGGTCAAGGTTTACCATATATATCAGCCTGAAGGTCAAGGTTTACTTGATATATCAGCCTAAAGGTCAAGATTTACTTGATATATAAGCCTGAAGGTCAAGGTTTTCTTCATATATCAGCCTGGAGGTCAAGGTTTCTTCATGTATCAGCCTGAAGGTCAATTTTTTCTTCATATATCAGCCTGAAGGTCAAGGTTTTCTTCATGTATCAGCCTGAAGGTCAAGGTTTTCTTCATTTTAACAGACTTAAGGTCAAGGTTTTCTTCATATATCAGCCTGAAGATCAAGGTTTTCTTCATATATTAGCCTGATATTCAAGGTTTTCTTCATATATCAGCCTGAAGGTCAAGGTTTTCTTCATATATCAGCCTGAAGGTCAAGGTTTACTTGATATATTAGCCCTAAGGTCAAGGTTTAATTGATATTGTAGTCTGAAGGTCAAGGTTTTCTTCATACATCAGCCTGAAGGTTAAGGTTTTCTTGACATATCACCCTGAAGGTCAAGGTTTTCTTAACATATCACCCTGAAGGTCAAGGTTTTCTTAACATATCAGCCTGAAGGTCAAGGTTTTCTTCATATATCAGCCTGAAGGTCAAGATTTAATTGATATATCAGCCTGAAGGTCAAGGTTTTTTTCATATATCAGCTTGAAGGTCAAGGTTTACTTGATATATCAGCCTGAAGGTCAAGGTTTACTTGAAATAGCAGCCTGAAGGTCAAGGATTACTTGATATATCAGCCTGAACGTCAAGGTTTACTTTATATATCAGCCTGAAGGTCAAGGTTTCCTTGATATATTAGCCTGAAGGTCCAGGTTTGTATCAGCCTGAAGGTCAGGGTTTTCTTCATATATCAGCCTGAAAGTCAAGATTTACTTGATATATTAGCCTGAAGTTAAAGGTTTTCTTCATATATCAGCCTGAAGGTCAAGGTTTTTTAACATATATGCCTGAAGGTCAAGATTTTCTGAACATATTAGCCTGAAGGTCAAGGTTTTCTTATATAAGACTGAAGGTCAAGGTTTTCTTAACATATAAGCCTGAAGGTCAAAGTTTTCTTAACATAAGCCTGAAGGTCAAGGTTTTCTTAACATATGAGCCTGAGGGTCAAGTTTTTCTTAACATATCAGCCTGAATGTCAAGGTTTTCTTACCATATAAGCCTGAAGGACAAGGTTTTCTTCATATATCAGCCTGAAGGTCAAGATTTACTTGATATATAAGCCTGAAGGTCAAGGTTTACTTGATATATCAGCCTGAAGGTCAAGGTTTACTTGATATATTATCCTGAAGGTCAAGGTTTTCTTGATATATCAGCCTGGAGGTCAAGGTTTACTTGATATATTAGACTGAAGGTCAAGGTTTACTTGATATATAAGCCTGAAGTTAAAGGTTTTCTTCATATATCAGCCTGAAGGTCAAGGTTTTTTTAACATATAAGCCTGAAGGTTAAGATTTTCTTAACATATTAGCCTGAAGGTCAAGGATTTCTTAACATATAAGATAGAAGGTCAAGGTTTTCTTAACGTATCAGCCTGAAGTTCAAGGTTTTCTTAACATATCAGCCTGAAGGTCAAGGTTTTCTCAAAATATCAGCCTGAAGGTCAAGGTTTACTTGATATATCAGCCTGAAGGTCAAGGTTTACTTGATATATCAGCCTGAAGGTCAAGGTTTACTTGATATATCAGCCTGAAGGTCAAGGTTTTCTTAACATATTAGCTTAAGGTCAAAGTTTTCTTGATGTATCAGCATGAAGGTCAAGGTTTTCTTCATATATAAGCCTGAAGGTCATCGTTTTCTTCATATATAAGCCTGAAGGTCAAGGTTTACTTGAAATATCAGCCTGAAGGTCAAGGTTTACTTGATATATCAGCCTGACGGTCAAGATTTACTTGATATATCAGCCTGAAGGTCAAGGTTTACTTGATATATCAGCCTGAAGGTCAAGGTTTTCTTCATATATCAGCCTGAAGGTCAAGGTTTTTTTACATATAAGCCTGAAGGTCAAGGTTTTCTCAACATATCAGCCTGAATGACGAGGTTTTCTTCATATATCAGCCTGAAGGTCAAGATTTACTTGATATATAACCCTGAAGGTCAAGGTTTTCTTCATATATCAGCCTGAAGGTCAAGGTTTTCTTAAGATATTAGCCTGAAGGTCAAGGTTTTCTCAACATATCAGCCTGAATGACGAGGTTTTCTTCATATATCAGCCTGAAGGTCAAGGTTTTCTTAAGATATTAGCCTGAAGGTCAAGGTTTTCTTAACATATAAGCCTGAAGATCAAAGTTTTCTTAACATATAAGCCTGAAGGTCAAGGTTTTCTTAACATATCAGCCTGAAGGTCAAGGTTTTCTCAACATATCAGCCTGAATGACGAGGTTTTCTTCATATATCAGCCTGAAGGTCAAGATTTACTTGATATATAACCCTGAAGGTCAAGGTTTTCTTCATATATCAGCCTGAAAGTCAAGGTTTTCTTCATATGTCAGCCTGAAGGTCAAGGTTTTCTTCATATTTACAGACTTAAGGTCAAGGTTTTCTTCATATATCAGCCTGATGGTCAAGGTTTTCTTCATATATCATCCTGGCGGTCAAGGTTTGCTTGATATATTAGCCTGAAGGTCAAGGTTTTCTTCATATATCAGCCTGAAGGTCAAGGTTTACTTGATATATTAGACTGAAGGTCAAGGTTTACTTTATATATCAGCCTGAATGTAGTGATGGGTTGTCAGACCACAATTTACATCTCCGAAACAGTCCAGACCTGACCCGTCATGAGGGGGTCAAGTGTAAGGGTATCCCTCGCGGCTGCTCAAGGATGTTACAAATCAACCAGGCTCCCCTCCACATGTCACACGGCCCCAACAAATATGTAAGACACACAGTCAGAAGGAGCCACCTGCCGACCCTCCCTCAATTTACACAATAACCTACAGTACATCTCAGACAAGGTCCAGACCAGACCTCACATTAGCCAGGTCAAATGTAACCCTCGCAGCCCAAGTCAAGGGGCCACAAATCAACCAGAGCCTCTCATGTCACACGGCCACACCAACGATGTTAACAGGCAAACATTCATCAGAAGATTCCTCCAATATATACAGCAATTTTAGTTTCAGAAAAAGTCCAGACCTGACCCTACATTAGCGAGGTCATATGTAAGGAGACCCTTCGCCGCCCCCCCTCCCCCCCACCCCGATCAGCTCAACCTGACGGCTCGACTCCCAATATATAGGACGTCCTAGTCCTCCCTCACAAGAGAGTGTGCCTTGTAACCAAGAAGGGCCAGCAACACGTCCCCAGTCCCGCTCGAGAGAAGTCAGACAGAGAGGACCGAAGGCAGCCGCCTAGGGTCGGGAGCGGGTTGCCCTCGACACACCGGTGCCCAGCTAAGCAGTCTCCCATAGAAACAACCCAGGACCACCTGCTAGGCCTCTCCCAGGTCACGTGAGTTTCGTCCGAGCTTTCTATGGGATGAGTTACTTACGTGGGAAGTGTATTCATTTCATGTTCGTGTCCGAGAATCAGTGTCTAGTAACGTAATATGATGTCCTAGTAACGTAAATATAATGTCCTAGTAACTTCGATGGAAGGTGTTATTAATGTGTCCATGTCATTGTCGTAATTAATAAACAGTTGTAACGATACGGTGTTTGAGAAGTCGCCCTTAAGAACGTAATAGATGTGTCTTGACGCATAAGATAAGATAAGTGTATTGGCACAGTAAAGTACCTAACACAGCCACACTACCAAAATCTTTCTCTCTGTTACTCTCTTACTAAATATTCTACCTATATATATAAATATTCTTCATGCAAGATCCATCTTGTTACGTGAAGGTCAAGGTTTCCTCGATATATCAGCCTGAAGGTCAAGGTTTCCTTCATATATCAGCCTGAAGGTCAAGGTTTCCTTCATATATCAGCCTGAAAGTCAAGCTTTTCTTGATATATAAGCCTGAAGGTCAAGGTTTTCTTCATATTAACAGCCTGAAGGTCAAGGTTTTCTTCATATTAACAGCCTGAAGGTCAAGGTTTTCTGCATAGATCAGACTGAAGGTCAAGGTTTTCTTCATATATTAGCCTGAAGGCCAATGTTTTCTTCATATCTCAGCCTGAATGTCAAGGTTTCTTCATATTAACAGCCTGAAGGTCAAGGTTTTCTTCATATATCAGCTTGAAGGTCAAGGTTTTCTTCATATATCAGCCTGAAGGTCAGGGTTTTCTTCATATATCAACCTGAAGGTCAAGATTTTCTTCATATTTCCGGCTGAAGGTTAAGGTTTTCTTCATATATCAGCCTGAAGGTCTAGGTTTCTTCATATATCAGCCTGAAGGTCAAGGTTTTCTTCATATACCAGCCTGAAGGTCAAGGTTTTCTTCATATACCAGCCTGAAGGTCAAGGTTTTCTTCATATACCAGCCTGAAGGTCAAGGTTTTCTTCATATACCAGCCTGAAGGTCAAGGTTTTCTTCATATATCATCCTGAAGTTCAAGTTTTTCTTCATATTAACAGCCTGAAGGTCAAGATTTTCTTCATATATCAGCCTGAAGGTCAGGGTTTTCTTCATATATCAACCTGAAGGTCACGGTTTTCTTCATATATCCGGCTGAAGGTTAAGATTTTCTTCATATATCTGCCTGAAGGTCAAGGTTTCTTCATATATCAGCCTGAAGGTCAAGGTTTTCTTCATATATCAACCTGAAGGTCAAGGTTTTCTTCATATATCAGCCTGAAGGTCAAGGTTTTCTTCATATATCAGCCTGAAGGTCAAGGTTTTCTTCATATATCAGCCTGAAGGTCAAGGTTTTCTTCATATATCAGCCTGAAGGTCAAGGTTTCCTTCATATTCACCGTCACTGGGCCTCTCCGTTCTTCATCGAAATAATGCTGATCATATCTGTATAAAATAATGTAGAGCTTATCACTTAGCTATATTCTTTACCCTTATGATAAAGTAAGATTTGTTATTTACTTCAAGATATGGGGGATTTTACAAAGTAATTTGCTATATAATAATTGACCCCGTTATAATTGGGTTACGACCATGGTTGTTGGACGAAAATGTTCTTTTACGCCACAGAACAGAACTCCAACTCAAAATTCATCCAACTTATCGACATACTGTCGAGCGAAGGTGAGCCTAAACTTTAGGCCCTAAAGGCACAGTGGGTCTTACATTGGCTCTATCACCAGCGTGTTTGCCGTCGTCTGTCGGCTAAAGGGCGTTTAGGGATTTACAAAGTTATTTTTCTGACTACGTTTATTTATTAAAAGTAGCATCTCTAAGGATTTACACTTATTTCCTAATTCTAATCTTTATAATCTAATCAGCATCTGACCTTGCAATGGTTCCATAAAAACAATCCCTCAAGAAACGAATTGGTAATTGCCTCTAAACGGTTCTGCTACCAGGTCTTGTAGTGAAGTAATTCATACGTGCCTTTCCTACTCAATAGTTAATTACATTTGTTTAATTTCAACATTTCACATGCTTCAATGCATCTACAGTATAAGTTTCTCTGATCATAGCTTGATTGATAACTTCATGACAAAAATAATATCATAATTGTCATTCAAATTATGTACAGTTTTGCCTTCATCATAATACTCAAATGACCTTCAAGGTCTCGGTTAACATTTATTTGTTATGTTACGCACCACCAACACGAGAGGACATAACTACAAGCTCGTCACGTTATCATGCAGAACACAAAGGGTGGTAGATATATGATACGGTCCATCAACCCAAGTTATGGAATCAAGAACAGTACTGGTCTTCAAAATATCCCTGGACACAATTATCAAGAACAATAGAGAGATCCAACACAGGGCACTGGCCTCCTTCCCTCAGCAAGGTCACCTCTAGTGGGTGGCCATTAGGTCAATTAGGTAAATACATATCTTAATGCTACACATACAGATTGGGTTGTAATTCGTACTTTACATACTACAAGTCATTTCTGTGACGGGAGAGGAGGAACATACAAGAGATAACGTATATTTTATGGGTGAACCAAGAAAGAAATGATATATGTTTCATTGACTATCGAATGTAAGATGAATCAAATAAATTATAGATAATACAGTGCATACTTATGTCCTTAGAACACAGTTAAGACCCATTCTCTGGGATTTACATTGCGTACAAAATTTTCGTGAACATTGGTGAAATATTTCAGACAGAAACAGGGCTGAAATCAGGGAATCATTCTGGTATTCACAATTATGTAAATTCGTTTAACTTCACGATATGTTCCTTTTGTTTAAAATTAAGTTTTTAATAAAATCATCTTCAATGATATCTACTGTATTGTTTTCTTGGAAATATAATGCACTGATATTTCGTGATCTTATTGGAATATTTCTGATAGATGTAAACAGTTAAGTTCAGATATCTGTCTCCACACGACTTCCAATGAAAGTCCTACAACACGACAGTAACTACACACTACGACTCGATCCAGCATGGAGACTGAATGCGATTCTTATTACAGTACCTGATTACCAAAAGAATTGTTTTAATTTAACAGCCTTGTTTGAAATTTTAATCATACACTAATGACTTGGAAAATTTATCAAAAAAGGGGATTTTCGAAACACCGAGAAAGTTCATTGATAAAAATGAAAGTTCAAAAATCCATAATAATAGATTTGCATATAAACACGATTACAGCCACATGATGAATCAGGCATAGGCGAGGAGTAAGAATACAGTTGAACTTAAACTATAAAAAACATATAGATGAGCTTGAACTGACACGACAAACACATACAACTGGAAAACGACTGTAAGAGATGGTGGGGTTTTAAGATTTGCCACGCGAGGAGGCTAGTTTATTGGGCACCCCCTTACATTCTGTGCATGGCGAAGCACAAAAGCGTTTACATAGCCCAACAGGCAAACATGCGGAGTTCATGCTTGCCTTTTTGACTCATGCATTTAAGGGTGTAAGTTGTACCTTAAGGGCCATGGGTTATGTCGGCAAGTTACATGTAGTAACAGGATGAGTATGTGGAGGAGAATTCCCGATACAATACTGTACATTTGTTTAAGGCAAGCCGTGGCAAGTTCCAGGCCTGTCTGCAGGAGGAGGGATATTTGGTCAGGAGGAAGGGGTGTTGGTGACTGCTGGGGACTGTGCTGTGGTTGGATAAGCATGGTGGGGATGGATGGGAGTACAAACAGTAGGAATTAATAGTATTAAAGGACAATCCTTTTAGTGTAAGTGTGATGACGTTTGCGTCGGTAGTTGCAGCGACGAGGAGATCGAGAGGTTAATAGGGGACGTCCCCTGACTGAGGCCAACGGCGTGCAGAGATGGAGTGAGGGGATCCCTCGTCACCTGGTCGTACAAACAGCCCTGGTGAATACAGTCCAGGGGTGAAGGCTTGAAGTGGGAATTGTGACCTATCGCACGTTCATATGCCGGGTCAGCATGATTCATAGAACTCTCGTAACTTGTAGAAAGTATGGACTTTTTAGCTGCCATACATAAATTTCGCTCCAGAAACGATAGTTTTAATCAACTGGATAACGGCGAAACGTTTATGTGATCACCCTGGGTTTTGCCTAGATCATACGTTGAATTTTCCCGGTAAATGAAAATGAAGAACATGACAAACTGGTTAAGTTAAGCTAGAGCACAATTATGGCGCCCAGAAATATTAAAGAATTACAGTGACAATCTTAACCAGAAACGTTCAATTAGAGCCAGAAAGAATCAAGCTACCTTTTTTTAACTACCACGTAACTTAATTTTATCTCCGAACTGCTGCTGATTGGACGCGTCTGGTTATTACTAAAACTCCCAGTTGTTGGTATCATGAAAATGACAGTCTGACCTGCAACCAGGTGCTTATGGATTCTTTAAGTAGTACTATAGTATTATGACTGTTAATTGGAGGTGTTTATTATTTTAAATATAAAGTAGACTAAATGATTCTCACTTTTGCAAGCGTTAAATGAATGTGTTTAAAAAAGCATTGATTAGATCTAAGTGGCTATACTAAATTTTTGTAATTGACGATTGTGAGAGGTTTGAATCATAGGCCACATTCTTCGTAGACTTCATTCTTACAGCGTCAGCTGGTGACTGGCAACCCGGCGCTGCCACAGACAAGCTCCCACCTCAACACATGGGAAAACATATCGTACGATGGTACTCCATTTCACAATCTTACATCTCCCCCAAGTTAAAAGAATATGACAATGCATATTTGAACTAATAAAAGAAAAACAATGCATTCATAAAAAACAATAATGCAAGAAAAGCCAATCAAACAAAGAAAAACAAATCAACAAAAAAAAACCCTCTAAACTAATTTTACATCACATACACTACACCACGTAGTCCGCCAGCCCGGGGGCCTGCGGCCTCTCCCGGGCCTGGCCACACTCGACTGGGGAGGGGCCGGGGTGCGAGCGAGGGGGCGGGTACGGAGGACACCACAGATGCGGTGCCATGAGGCATAGCTTGGTGCACCACCAGAGTAGTAGGCATAGGCGTGGTGCCGTTTCGCAGGTGGCGTCTGTTGCGGATGGACACCCTGCCACTGCCAATCAACCTGACGGCAAACTGCCTGTGAGGGCAGGCTTCCACCACTATGCCTGTCCTGTCCCAGAGCTTGGTAGCTGCGCCCTGCACACGCACCTGCGTGCCCACGGCTAGGGGAGCCAGCTGGCGGGACACTTCCCCCGCGACAGAAGGACCCTGTCCTGGGTTTCGGCGAAGCGCTCTCCCTCATACGAAGTGCCCGCCGCCAGTGCTGGTCCACCTTATAGTGCTGTCTGGCCACGGGAACTCCGTCACGGAGCTGGCGGCCGGTGGCGAGTTGGGCGGGCGACTTGTTCACCCCCCGCAGAGGCGTGTTCAGGTACTGGAGGAGGGCCTGGGATGTCCTATCGCACTCGCAGTCCAGGCTACCCTCGGGCCCAGTGTTATCCCTGAGGAGCCTCTTGGCAGCCTTGACCCCAGCCTCTGCCCTGCCATTGGACTGGGGGAAGTGGGCCGACGAGAGGCGCACCTCGACCTCCCATGACTTGAGGATATCTGTCATCTCAAGGCTGGCAAGGTTGGTACCTCCATCCGTGGAGATCTGCTCAGGTGCCCCCCACCTCATGAAATAGGCCCGTAGACGGGCGATGATTTTTCCAGAGGTGGCCTCGTTGGGGAAGTGGGCGATCTGCAGCCAACCTGTGAATCGGTCAGCATATGTTAGGTACGTGTGGCCCTGCAGGTGAAACAAATCGGCCACCACTTGTTGAAACGGATAGTCTGGCGCTGGGGTCAAAACCAATGGCTCCGGAGGCTGGGAAGGGGCGTGGGTCTCGCAAGCAGCACACCGGGACCGATGATACTGCAGGTCACCATCCATGCCAGGCCAATAGACAGACTGCAGGACCCGCCTGAGCATTGAGTCGAGGCCCTGGTGACCCACGTGCAGGTTAACGGCGACCCGGTGGCGGAGGGAGTCGGGGATGACATGGCGCACGCAACCCTGGTCAAAGGTGTAGGTGACCAAACCACAGCCAACCTGTCCCTCACCGAGAAGTACGGGCACAAACAGGCCACCTCCTGTGACTTGTGGGGGTGCCAGTCGCCCGCCAACACCCTCGACACAGAATCTGATCTGGTATACTGGGTCATCCGCAGCCGCTTTGCACACTGTGTCTTCGTCCATAGTGATGCACCCATCCTGATCCAGTGCTGCGATTGTGACTGCACACACTGCAGCGCACAGGTCCTCCTCTTGGTCCATGTCCTCCCCGTCGGGCGCCGCCCTGAGGGAGGGGAAGCGGGATAGGGCGTCAGCTGCACAGTTCCCCTTTTCTGGCAAGTACTTGACCATGAACCGGTACTGCAGGGTCTTCTCCTTGAGCCTGAACAGGCGCAGATTCGCCACATCCGTGAGGGCTCTGTCCTCTAGCAAGCCAACTAAGGGGCAGTGGTCCGTCACTAGAATGAGGTTCAGGCAGCCAAGGAGGAACAGCCTGGCCTTGCGCCGGCACCATACCACAGCCAGGGCCTCCCCTTCTACTGCAGCGTAGCCGGCCTCGACTGTGCTCAGATGTCGGCTACCGCAGAAGGGCGTCTCTGGAGAGGCACAGGCACAGTATTGTTTCAGGACGACAAAGCCGATGCCCTCCCTGCTCCAATCCGTGACAGCTGCCGTAGGCCTGGATTTGTTGAAGTACACCAAGCCGTCCCTGGCCAACTGACAGATGGTGTCCTGGGCCTGACGAAACTTGAGCCGCAGCTGGTCGTCCTAATACACCCATTTGCCCACTGGCTTCTTGAGGAGCTCACGGAAGAGCTCTATCACAGGTGCAATGGCAAGGAAGGGAGCCAACTGGTTAACCAGGCCATGCCAGGACTTGATGTCAGTGAATGATGGCTGATCAGGCATGCGGAAGTCCTTGATGGCTTACAGACGTTGGGCAGTGAGCTGGTAGAGATCCCACCCCAGGAGGAAACCCACAAACTCGGCTTCTCTCCTGCAGAACAAGAACTTTTCTGGTTTCAGCGTGATACCTGTGCGAGCGCAGGTCTCCAGAAAATCGTAGGTGTGCCAGAACACCCCTTCACACTGCAGTCATAGAGGAGAGTGTCATCCACGCACTTGTACTTGCGGGGCACCTCCTGAATAGCGTCGTCAAACCTCTTGGTGTAGACATCTGACGCTGAACAATGTCCCATGGGAGTCCTGCAGTATCGAAAACGGCCCCACAGCGTGATGAATGTGGTCAGGCGTCTACTCTCCTCCTCCAACTCCACCTGATGAAATCCCCAAAAGGCGTCGGCGACGGTTTTGAACGAGAGTGCTGACACCCCAGACACCATGTCGAATGGTCCAGGTGTGTGGTGCGTCTCCCTCAGACAGCTTGCATTGAGGCGTTGGAAGTCTACAGTGCGCCGGGCTGACCGTTTTTCTTGGCCACCACGACCATCCTGACGCACCACTCCTTAGCCTCACCAGCTGGCACTGGCTGGATGAAGCCTCTCCTGACGTCCTCCTCCAAATGGGCCTTCACCTCTGTTTCCCAGTGTTTCGGAACGGGGGCAGGTGTGTGACAGGCGTAGAGGGTCGTGCCGGGCATCAGGTGGATACGGTGAGGGGGACCAGTCATAACTGGCAGTGGGAACCTGCTGGTGTTGAATGTGGTCGATGAAAAGTGCGTGAGCAGCCATGCCTCCAACCTGGCCACATTCTCCTCCAAAGGAGGCAAGGATATCTCAATTGGCCTCGGCGGGAAACGACTGCTCTTAGGTAAAGGGTTCGGAGGTAGGTCGTCGGCAGTGTGCCGCTCCCCTCCATCGCCCACAGCAGCCACAGCACGTCTATGGAGCGGGAAGTCGACAGGCACCAAGTTGAGGCACTTGCAGGCCTCCAATGACAGGTAGAGGGCCTTGGCTGTCTGCACGAAGTAGACCTCCTGGACGGTGGACCCTTCGCCCACGCTGAGACGGCAGGGGGAGGACCCCAGACACTTGAGCTGTTTCTTCGCCACGTCCCTCAGGCCATTACGGGCCCGAAGTTGCCTCGGACACAAACCGATGTCCCGGAGCAGGGATGCCCCTGCCACACACACCATAGCACCCGTGTCAGCCACAGCCAGCACAGGGGTGGCGGGGGAATTGCCCCCAGCCTGGGTCATGAACGCTTGTAACTTGGGTTGGCGGGATAGCTGGGCTGTTGCCACTGTGACAGCACCTGACACATCCACAGAAGCACTTAGGGCTGTCTTACTCTTACAAAACCTTTTGAAGTAACCAACCTTAGAGCAATTGCGACATGTGGCCCCACTTGCAGGGCAGTTACTTTTACCAGAGGCATGTGTCATGCCACAGTTCCCCCAGTGCGCGTGACTGGGGTGTCCAGGTCGGGTGGCAGCTACCTCAGACTCACCGGTGACGTCATCACCAACCGCCGCTGCCTCAGTGTTTGTTCCCGTCACTGCTTGGCCAGACGTAAGACACAATACGCCAGCATCTCTCACTGCTGCCTCAAATAACATACATTTGTTTCTAAGCACTTCAACACAATTATAACTCGAGTACCCCTGGAATATTTCCCTTTTCAACACTGGGTTACTCAGGCTCACCATAACTTTACGTAATAGCATGTACTCAGAGAGGTCGTTATCACAGGTGGGACATTTAAATTCACACTCCACTGCCTCTGCTAAGCATCGTTGAATGTACCTTTTCATGGGCTCCTCTTCACCTTGTTTGCTGCTGAAAAACTCGTTCCATTTCACAGCTTGGTTTGACGACTGAAGAACCATTCCACTGATGGCGTCCAGGGCTTCCTTGGGCGAGAGCTGCTCCCACTAGCCGCTAGGATATCTCGAATGGAGTGCAGGGACGCAATTCAGGAGAATGTGGAGTGTGGCCACCAGTTGTGACCAGCCGTTCAACAGCACCCACGACTCCATGGACCGCCTCCATGTCCTAAACGCCGCTGCTGGCATTTCTGCCTCGCACTTCTCTGGAGCGACAGCTGCTGAGGGCTTCATGACCGGCATAGAAGCATGACCACCGCCAGCAACTAGAGATGCCATCTGAGCCATCAATGCACTCATGGCCTCCTGCTGGGCGCACGTGGTGTTCCCTGCCGGTGTAGAGATGCCCTGGCGTCCCCTTGAGGGCGTCGAGAATCGTGGAAGTGTAGGGGCCATGTTGGCGTTCTTGTCAGGGCTGTAATGGCGTCGGGCCCCGGCATCCGACTCACTGCGCCATGTGAGAGGTTTGAATCATAGACCACGTTCTTTGTAGACTTTATTCTTACAGCGTCAGCTGGTGACTGGCAACCCGGCGCTGTCACAGACAAGCTCCCCAGTGTTCCCACAAGTTCAGACGAAGAATTCCCTAGACTAAGGTTGAAAATTTCCTAGATTGGATCAAAATTCCCCAAATCCATTTTCCACACACACACACACACACACTCTGTCTGCAGCCAACTTCCTTTTCATTGCTTTCTTGAGAGTTTTTTCTCGTCGTTTCTGTCTTTTCAGGAATACTTTGTCAAGAGATGACATTGCCCCACGACGCCCTTTTTCTCGTTGCACTATTAAGAAATCCTTATCCTCCTGAACTGTCATCATATTCAAAGCATTCACATGTGCAATGTCAAAGAGATCTTCAAATGTATCAGTGAACTATTTCTCTTTCTGCTTTTGAGTTTCTGTCTTTCTTGAAGAGTTCTTTTTCAAACTACTCCACTTGTCAAACATTTTGTGCACTTGATTCACACAATCTGGTTTGTGGTGTGTGGGAATGTTTGCTTTAGTCCAAAATTGAAGAACTTTGTCTGTGACTTCCCCAGCTGCCACTCTGATGGGTTTTTTCTGTATGCGATGCAGGCTTAAGAAATACTGTAACACTTGCCTGTTTGAAGGTAACTTAGCCCCTGTAATGTCATCACATAATGTCTTTATCAAATACACATTTTCTCGTGTTTTTACTCCTGCATTAGCCATTTTGACCTGAGGAATAAAGAAATTAACTATTAATACAAATTAATAATGAGAATACTCTGCAGAACTGTTTCTAATTTCCCCAATCATCAATCACGACCAGCAAAAACTCACCACAATCGTGCCAAATGCAACGCACTAGTGGTGGACGTAATCGGCGACAAAGTAATCGACTACATCAATTACTTAATTTTGGCAGCTTTGAGCAACCTCTAAATATTAATATATTTAAAAATAACTTTACACACAATGTTTTTGTCCTAAGTGGACACTGTTAGCAGGGTCTGTGGTAAAAAAAATTCCAAAGTTGAAAAATAAGGACCACCCCAATATATATATATATATATATATATATATATATATATATATATATATATATATATATATATATATATATATATATGTATATATATATATATATATAGTATATATATATATATATAGTATATATATATATATATATATATATATATATATATATATATATATATATATATATATATATATAGGCCTATATATATAAATATAATCCTAATGCAATTCTACCGTAACACAATTTTCAGAACATAAGATCAGAACATAAACAAACAAACCTGCTTGGCAACAAATACAAAACAACAGCAGTAGAATCATCCCTAATCAATCCTACATCATGAAGTACTGTACGTCGTTTAAAACATGCCTAAACAGTAGATCAAAAGCAAACAATTCTGTTACGGTAAGTGAATTATATCGCAGTTGAAATAGCATAAGAAGGATGTAACACCAGTCAACATCTCTCTCTCTGACACTACACCCCCTCTTTGCCTCCTCACCCTCCCTCCCTCCACCCCTCTCCACTGGGATTCCCAAGCACTTGTAAAGGCACCCTTGTTTTATACTCCGTCTTGACTGAGAGGGAGAGAGAGGTTTGTACACATACACACATCATATATGTATATATATATATATATATATATATATATATATATATATATATATAATATATATATATGTATATATATATATATATACTGTACACACCCACACATACCTGTATATACACACACATACACACATAATAATGGTTACCCCTCGTGTAACAAGGATGGCCGGCCCAAGGGCCACCTAGGCGTGAATTTGTTTATAGTGTAGAAGCTGGCGCTAACGGAACAACCACACCCTTAGTTAACGAGCTTAGTGACCCAGTGTCAAGGAATAGTCTGAGAAGACCGGACAACTCGCCAACAGCACTGGCTAACCATTACCCCGGAACACGATCCGCGAATCGATTAACATCCAGGTCCCCGATTACTGCTGGGTAGACAGAGGTAAATGGCGTAAAGAAACTTGCCCATAGTTTCACCCTGCCCGGGGATCGAATCCGGGTCCGCTCGCTTGATAGGCGAGCATGCTGACCATTACACCACACGTCGCCAGACACACACATATACACATACACAGTATACACACACGAGCACACACACACACACACACACGGCCGTCTACTACCGTTGTAGACAGGCGTGTCTCTCGGCGCTCCTACAGAGTGGCCTGAGGGGTGGTTCAACATTTGACACCCCAGCTCCCTTCCCCAACCTTTCCTCACCACTAAGAAACCAATGCAATGATTATTGATCAAAAGTGTCAGTTTCAACTGTGAATGAGCATGGTGCTGAGACAATGAGGTGGCTGTAATCAAGTCAATATTTACGATACCAGATACGAGAAGAGAGATAGCTGCGTACCTACCGTGAAGACCAACCAGTGAGACGGCCTACAACCATGTGTTCCCGCTACAATCACCAGTGAAGAGACGGCCTACAACCACGTGTGCCCCTTACAACACCAGAGGGGAGACGGCTTACAACCAAGAGTTACCTCCACAATTCCAGGAGTGTGGTGGCCTATAACCACGTTTTTTCTCTACAGCACCAAATTATCAATGACTCATATATAACCTGTATGTTAACTCCATGTCTGCTTTTTGTACTGAAAGCTTTTGTTAAGCAATCTACTCCCCAATGTTCCCATACTGTAAGTCATTATGGTATCGAGGGGAAAGTTTTCAATTTGATAAAATCATGGCTCACCGATAGAACACAGAGGGTCAGCGTAGATGGTGTTAAATCTGAGTGGGGTTGTGTAACCAGTGGGGTTTCCCAGAGGTCAGTACTGGGCCCACTCTTGTTCATAATCTACGTAAACGATCTAGACACTGGGATCAGCAGTGATATAAGCAAGTTTGCGGATGACACCAAAATAGGGCAGCAGATTAATTCAGGGCAGGATGCAAATACACAATACAGGAGGATTTAAATGAACTGCAGGAGTGGTCAGAAAAATGGCAAACAAAATTCACCACCAGCAAGTGCAGCGTACTTAATATTGGAAGAACAAATACTGTCAATGTATACAGCCTTAACAACATCAACCTAGAGAAGTCGACTTGTGAAAGAGACCTAGGGGTAATTGTAAGCCCGGATCTACGACCTAGAAAACAGTGCGTTAATGTTCGAAATAAGGCAAACAGAGTATTAGGTTTTATATCTAGAAGTGTAAGTAATAAGAGTGCAGAGAGTTCTTATTGCAACTATACTGTACCTTGCGCTAGTCAGGCCGCACCTCGATTATGCGGTTCAGTTCTGGTGCCCTTATTATAGGATGGATATCAATTCACTTGAGTCGGTGCAGCGAAGAATGACGAAAATGATTCCGGGACTTAGAAACCTTCAATATCAAGATAGGTTAAAGAAACTAAACTTGCATTCCCTAGAAAGACGAAGAGTGCGGGGAGATATGATAGAAGTATTTAAGTGGGTGAAAGGAATCAATAAAGGCGATATAGATAAAGTTCTTATAATATCCGAGCAGGATAGGACTCTTAGTAACGGATTTAAGTTGGATAAGTTTAGGTTTAGAAGGGAGATAGGAAGGAACTGGTTCACAAATAGGGTGGTGGACGAGTGGAACAAGCTTAACAACTTTGTATGAAGTGCTGAAACGCTGGAAAGTCTTAAAAGGAGGATAGATAGATTCATGGATGATAGAGAGTGGTAGTAACTCTCGACAGGAGCTGCCATGCACAGGCCAACCGGCCTATTGCAGACTCCTTATTTTCTAATGTTCTTATTATTTTGTCCATTATATATTGTCAGTCTCTGGCTGCGGTGCTTTACAATAAACCCTTAATTATTATTATTATTTTTATTATTATTACACACACACACATACAGCGGTGGGACCCGTATGCTATGATGAAAATATTTGATGTGAGACTTGTAATGTACTGTAAACAACATGAAGCAACATGACATCCCTTGTTAGTTCCATCATTCCCCCTTCCCTCAAGGGGCTAGCTCCTTAGCGTATTTTTCAACCCACAGCTCATTTTCGCCATTCTCCAACCCGTTTTCTGAGGGCTGGAGAACTCCCGAATACATTTGGATTTCTTACAGCTAACTTGGCTAAGCTGAACGTATGACCGGAGTCATATGAAACTCTTTACTAACCCTGATTTTAGAAAAAAATATTTGACATTTTTTCTTTATTCTGGTATAATTGGTAAGCATTAAGGACTGTGGTGAATATTAACGGTTTAATTATTATTTACCTGAAGATTAACAAACTGTCATTTAATTCCTGTTCTTGGGAACCAAAACAAGCCTCCCATACCAGAATGGCAACTAGTGTGCAGCAGTACCACCACCAGAAGCAGCAGTACCACCACCAGAAGCAGCAGTAGCGTATCTAATGGGATAAAGAAGCAGAAGCTTCTCTGGTTGAGAAAAAAGGGAATACCCCACATTTTATTGTCATTTTTATCAATGCCAGTCATTCGTAAAAGTGGAGTTTGTTGAGCCACACCTACTGGCTAAAGCTCTCGTGATGTAGAGTTGTTGGTCCTGCAGTAACTTAATGCACGTTGGCCCTGTTGTTCCCTTCTTGGTAGCCAGTGTTGCCTCCATACGCGTTTTTTCTTCTTTTTCTCTTTTTCCTGATCCAAAGTGAGGTAAAAACTGCTACTTCAGCTTTTCCTCTTGAGTAACCTGTAGACTTTAAGAGTTCCGCCATGTGTGTTATTATGGCTTAAAGTTAAAGATGGACATAGGCGAGGTGTGTGTGTGTGTGTGTGTGAGTGTGTGAGAGTGTAAAATAAAATAATAATAATAATAAACGGTGTATTAATATAGTTGCAGCCGGTGGCTGAAAATATACAGACTTACATTTGATTTAGACATAATAATATAATATGCATTGAATACATTTACAGGGTTGTACAGTACATAAATCAGGAGTTGTTTATTATTTTAACAGTAGATGGGATGGTGCTGTTCTTATATCTATCGGTGCGGGCTCTTATGGGCTGTATTTTGTTGTAGTGGCGGACTGGGCGAGTTGGGGGGAGGGGGGGCTGCAGGTGGCAGGAGGTGTGTGTGTGTGTGTGTGTGTGTGTGTGTGTGTGTTAGTTCAATTTCGAAGACGGAGCAAATCTGACTCCCTCTCTCCCTTCCTCCATTACTCTCCCTATCCCTCATTCACTCCCTCTCTCCCTTCCTCCATTACTCTCCCTATCCCTCATTCGCTCCCTCTCTCCCTTCCTCCATTACTCTCCCTATCCCTCATTCACTCCCTCCCCCCCTTCCTCTATTACTCTCCCTATCCCTCATTCACTCTCTCTCTCCCTTCCTCCATTACTCTCCCTATCCCTCATTCACTCCCTCCCCCCCTTCCCTTTGTCCTATTTTCCCTACCTATGTCTCCTTCTTTTTGGCCTCCTTCCCTTTTTTTCCTGCTCTTCCTCCCTCCTTCTCTCCTACCTTCTTTCCTCCTGACCTTCCTACCTTTATCCTCCTCCTTTCCATCCCTCATATCCTCCTTTCCTCCTCCCTCCTTCCCCACTGACATTCCTCCTTCCATCCTTCCTTTTCTTCTTGGTCTCTTTACCTTCTTCATCCTCCCCCTCCATCACTCCATCCCTCCTGCCCTCCTTCTTTCCCTCCTGACCTTCCTCCTTTCACCCCCCCCCTTCCATCCTTCCTCTCCTACTTCCCTCCTTCTCTCCATTACTACATGCCCCATTGTTTTTCTTGTTTTGCTTTTTTATTCATTTTTTTATGAGAGAGAAAAAGGGTTTAAAGAACATTCTGGTCTTGGCCCTAGATAACCTTCCCAGACTCATGGGAGTTTGTCTGTTGCCTGACCGTTAGACCAATGATAGTGACGGACTCCTTGGGGTTTAGTAACTATGGGGAACCGTCGATGGTTGTTGTCATTCTCTGGTGGGGTTCCTTGTAGGAACTCTTGCTCAAATCGGTCTGTTTTTGTCAGATTCCTCTGGCCAAAGCCTGTAGCTGTTGGTTGATTGGTCTTACTCCCAGATCACTGTGTATTTTGGCTGTGGTTCTGTTATTGGGGTGTCTTTCACCTATGATGAACCTGTAGTTTCAATTGTTGAGTTTCGCACACAGTGTGAAAAGGTACTGCTGAGTACGTTAATATCGGTATAATGATGGATTTGACAAAACGTTAATTTTATTTCCGCAGGCAGTGCGTTGAATCATTGTTTTTTTTTTCAACTCTCATTTTGCTGTTTATTTATTTTATTTTTTGTGTGCGGATATACAGTAGTGGGCGTTGCCTGTTAGGGATATGTTCAGCTCTAGGCTTAGAAAGGTGTCTCACCTTTTATATTCTATCTGTCCATAATTGGTTACTAGTTGTTGGGATTTCATTTTGCACAAGGATATCACTTTGAATTTGAGGAGAATGGTTTGATCTTTCCCTGTTTTGATTGGAGGTGGGGTGTCACCGGTTTAGGTGATATATATAGAGTAGGGGAGAGGACGCTGCCCTGGGGGACTCTACTAGTGAGCGGGAAGGTTTCTCCTGTGTGCTGTCCCTATCTCAGTTTAGCGTTTCTGCCATCCAGGAAGTTGTTAAACAGCTTTCGATTTTGGAGGGAATAGAATCCGAGTCGAAAGATTTTGTATATTAGGGCATGATGCCATACTTTATCAAACGGCTTCGCTACGTCTCGGAGTTAGGTTACACTGCATACCACTTACTTTGGTTCTGGCTATATTCTCACATGTCAGGGTTATCGCTGCTGTGGTGCAATTTCCTTTTCTGAATCCAAATTCTCTGCAGTTGATTCTGTTAGTCGTTTCCAGGTAAGTTTTCAGGTGATTATTGGTGAATTACTCTAGAATTTTCCTATGTGTACTTCGAGGAGGGAGGTCGTTGTGTAATTTAGTAGGATAGCAAGATCCTAACCCAACATTGGCCCAGGTAAGTGTTTTTCGTGGCTATCAGTCTCTCCTTAGTCGGATTATTTTTGTGGCAGAAGACCTCCTTGGTAATGCCCGTGGTTATAGTATTTGGTTTTATCAGTGGGCCGCCCTCACGCAGTTTCTCCCACTTGTTATCGTGGTAAGGTTGTGTGCAGTGTGACTGGCCCCGGAGTTCATTAAGGAAGAGCTCCTCGTGGGTGCTGTTAAATCCTCTGTTCTCTTCATTTGTGATTTGGAAAATGGTACTCTACAGGTGTATATATCCCTGAAGTTCGGTTCTTTGTCTTGGTAGTCACAATTTTATTGTATGCGTTATTATGCTACAGTATATATGGAGACACAGTGAGACTGGTACCTTTCAGTCTCTTGACCCGGCACCAGAACTTCCCCGGATCACCATACATTTGTGAGAGTTGTTCTACAGTTTCGGCCCATTTGAGGTTAATTTTCTCCAGAGATCTCGTTTGTATTTCCATGAGTATTTTCTTTTATGTGCTGTATCTTTCGTTGTTCCATCCCTGGGTTTTGGCCTTCTGTTGCAGCAGTAAGAAATGGTTTGTGAGGAGCAGAAGTTATGGCGTTTGTCTTGAATGTGGGAGTGTTCTATTGTGTTTGAAAGGGGTGGCCTCTTCGTAAGCTGTTCGTATGTCATAACACCCAGTGTTAATTTCTCCACCTATAGTGGCCAACGGCTGCTTGTCTACGCGCTATAGGATTTTCATGTGCTTGACACCAAGTTTGGCTGTAATATTTTCGTTGAATAGTTCCCAGTTTGTCTGTTTAACGATCCTCCTCGAAGGAGCTGGTATAGTTATTGGTGTTGCAGAGATGGTTATGATTATAGGTAGGTGGTCGCCGTTCCTTATTGCTATTCTAGGGTAGTGGCTGGGTTCCTGTTGTAGAACGTGAGAAAATCTAGGACTATTAGCTAGGCTTTTTTATCAGTTATGAGGCCAGCGAGACCTTCTCCATCATAGTTGGCTGTCCTCTTACCATTTAGTAGAATGTCTGACTTTCAGAATTTCAGGTCCCCTAAAACGTAGGCTGGGTGGTGGTTTGATAAGATTTTGCTGAAGTCTCCGTAGGGTAGGTAGTCCCTGCTTGGCTGGAGGTAAGTTATAACTATCTGGATTGGTCCTGTTGTCAGGTTGATTTATTTAGCAAGTGTTATAGAAGTGAAGTCATCTTTTCATGGCGATGACCACTCCGTCATTTGCCTGGTTGGACTTATGTATTTTGTAACCAAATATTTTCAGTTTTTCACATGCTTTCTTCAGTGAGAGTTTATACAGTAAGTATAATATCTGACTGGACTTAATTGTACTGGCTGGACAAACTGAATTTGTTGGTTCTCCGGTGGATAACGTTATGTTGTATTATTTTCACTGTCTGGAGCATGTGATAATTTTTGCCTTGCTGCTTTACTTGGCAGCTGTTTAGTTGTATATTCAATTTTCCTTATCTTGCTGAGCGTCTCTGCCGTTGCCATGTGGATGCAGTCATTCAGAGCGCACTGTTTGTTTATTATGTCTATTTTACCTTGAATTGGGTAAATACATAGGTATAGTTTTCACCTGGCAGGTTTTTTGGGGTCTGAGAGACAGGTTTTTAGTTAGTTTAACAAATTTTTTGGCAAAGCTTGTAGTACAGTTTGCCTATTCTGAGTAATTCAGTCAGGTCTTGACACTGAGGGTGGTATCACTTCTCACTGCCACGCAGGACAGAGGTTCATACACAAAGAAATACACCATATTTATTAACAGCTATATATGTATAGAGGTCAGAGTCATGTGGGTAATGTCACTGTTCACTGTCTTGCAGGACAGAGGTTCGTACACAAAGAGATGCATCATATTCATTGACAGTACATATACATATATATACACACACACATACACATATATATATACATATATACATATATACATATACACACACACACACACAACAGCATTCACCTCATGGATGTGCGCTACACACATGTGGGCCTTGATCATGGTGTCACGGTCTGGGAGGCCTCGGGCATTAGCAGCTGCAATGATTATAGGATTTGAGCTCCCTCCGGTCATTATATCCTTGTGTGTTAGTCCTGTCCTTTTCTTCGTCTCTTATTGGGCTTCCATGATTTTTCTTTTTTCTTTTGGGGCACTGCATGGGGACATGGATGGACATGGTGCTGCGTGACCCCTCACATTTAATATACTTTAGTGGGTCAATAGAGTCGGTCCAAATGTGGCCTACATAGCAGATCTTGTAGTCCCTTGGTGTAGGCAGGGCCGGCCTTAAGCCAATTGGGCCCCGCGCTAGAGTAATCTTCTCTCGGCTCGTCAAGGACACACAATCCAAAAAAGATAATTTGTTTCCAACAATGCACTTTATTCTAATTTTTTTCTGCAAAAAGAATAAATTAATATTTTTAATAAATCATTCCACAGTCACTAAAACAAGTGGTATTGTAACTATGTACTTTTCGGAGGTGATCTACACATTTTGTTTGTTCCTTGTAGGCTTACATGTATGCAATTTTATATTAAAATATAGCTTTGATCTCTTTGGTCCATTAACTCGCATGCATTTTTTAAGCGCACATTTTGATTACCTTCCATTCTACCATAGAGACATAAAGTCTATAACAGACTTTATTTATATTTCTGTGATTCTACAGACCTTGGCTGGGAACCTGAGGCCCACCAGAATTGTTCCCAATTGGGCCCCGCACCTCCTGAGGCCGGCCCTGGGTGTAGGGCATTTCAGAGGTTGGTGTTCCTCAATGGTATTACACCTGAGGCATGTAGTAAGCATATGGTGATACTGTTCTCACTGGACTTGGTCGGGTGTGATGCTATAACCGACTGAGTGTCTTTGAAGTAGATTTTAATGATACATTTATTTTTTTATTGTTGGGGAATTTTGTGATGGATTCTACCTTATCCACCGCCCATGTGTTATGTTGCTGGATCTCTTCCTTTATGTACTCCCCAGTGTATTCATGAATTAAGTCGACAAGTTGGAAGCAAAGAACAGTCATCTTAGCTTTCAAGGCAGAAGGCATAAGTGGGTCAAGATCATTTTTGCCTACACAGCTTAGGAAGAAGAGGTGAACCAGGTCTTCTTTCTTGTTTCAATTGTCTTATGGAATTTGACATTGTGTTTTCTGTCTCCTGTCTGTTCCTCCTACATCTTCCTGACCCTCCTTCTCCTACACCTCCTATATCTCTCCTCTTCCTCCTCCTCCACCTCCACCTCCTACATCGTCCCTCCTCCTCCTCTATCTCCTCATCTCCTCCTCCAATTTTTCTCGACTTTCATCTCCCTTCAACATCCACCTCCCCCTACATCTCGCTTCCTCCCCCTTCCTCCTCTGACCCCTACCCCCAACACTTCAGCCTGGGGAAAGCCGTTGTCGTACAAACGCTAATTCTTCCGTGGTATTCCCCGAGTGATGTGGGTTAAGTGGTTGAGTCATGTAACTCTCTCTCTCTCTCTCTCTCTCTCATTCTCTCTCTCTCTCTCTCTCTCTCTCATTCTCTCTCTCTCTCTCTCTCTCTCTCGCATACCTCTCAGCCCTACACTCTTATAGACATCTTTCACCATATGCCTCTTACCTCCACACTCACAGAAAGACCCAAATAGCTCAATCGGCTTGTGAGAATCCTACAAATGTCATGGAATTTCCCCAATATGCTTAACACCACGTAATGGGAACGATAATGTCACTTTTACATCATGAATCGTGCGAATATAAGGAGTTCCTTCCCTGAGATTTATAGTTATACATGTGCCCAGTGAATACTAGACATCTAGCGGGTACTTTTTGGGGTTCATATTCGTCCATTGGCTGTCCACAGGTTTCCAATTTTCAATATTTCAGACACAAAGACATAAAAAAAAAAACATACGACTTCATATTATCATTCCTGGTGCAAGTCAATATTAATGGAGTATATCACAAATATCTATGCGTAAATTTCTGTACCCGCCACATTGTCAGTCACTTCTCTCCTCTCCCCCTCCTCCTCTTTGCGACATGACAACCAATGACCTTCAAGTATTGTGTCATGTGACTTAGCTGGCCGATCATTTTGAGGCAGCCTTTCACCTCTGGCGTGTGATAAGTGTTCTCTCCCTTATCTAGCTGTAATTCAGAGAGTTTATGAGAACGACAGTGAGGCAATCCAAATATTACAAGATCACGGTGACCTACCAACATCTAGATTGTGTCCTGCATATGGAAATTGTTTACTTTTAAGAAGAGACAGACATTCTTTTGTCTGTAACTATAAGCGTATCAGATCGCCCAGCTGTATCCTTGTGGGGTACGTTATGTTTGGGTTCACACTCAGGATGGGATGGAGAAAGGAAACTCACAATGTGCTCTCTGTATACATGTTGTATTGGATGTACAATGCAGCTTGGTGCTGGGAAGTGGCAGCGTGGTTACAAGCGTGATGTAGAGAGAGCTGGTTGGTGAGGATGCTCAGAGGAGGACCAGCTTGTGGGTCGCCATGCTCTCCGGCGGGAGCGAGGACCGCCAGGCAGGAGGAGAGGAGGAGGAGGTGTTGCTGGCTGGTTGGTGTAGGTAGAAAAGAGAGCGGTCGATACGATACGAAGTCTTTAGTTAAGAGGTGAAAGAAGATTATTAGGGGTTGAAGGAAAAAGTGGTGAAACTGAAATACAGTAGGAGTAGAAAGAATCTGGGCTCAACCAGATCGCTTCATCTTTTTATTGGTATTTTGTCTTTGTTCTGCTCCCTTGGGTCGTCAGACCTTTGTATTAATATTGGTTTATTTAGATAATGCTGCTTATTATTATTATTTTTATTATTGTTGGAGTTAGTGAGCTCGCCCAGGTCCTTGTGTAACTGGGAGGGTAGTCACTTTTTTTTTTTTTTTTTTTTTTTTTTTTTTTTTTTTTTTGAGGTGTTAGTTAAGTGTTAGTTGTGTTAGTCTAAAGGTACACTGTATGGAGAGGCCTGCCAGGTTCTTAGTGGAGCTGGTTGGTCACTCTCATCTTTATTCCTCTACTAATGTTTCATGTATAAATGTGTATATTGAGGCAGGAGGTGGTTCAATTACTTCTTCCTGGCTGATATAGCTTGGAGGGTAATCACATTATTATTATTATTATTATTATTATTATTATTTTTTTTTTTTTTTTTTTGCTAAAATGTTAGTTCAATGTTAAATGTTAAATCTTAAATATTAGTTATGTTAGTCTAAAGGTACACTGTATGGAGAGGCCTGCCAGGTTCTTGTGGAGCTGGTAGGTCACTCTCATCTTTTATTCTCTCTATTAATGTCTTATATGTATATTGGGGCAGGAGATGGTTCAATTACTTTCTTCCTGGCTGATTTAAACCAACTGTGTTCTTGGAATTCTTCGTTGTCCATATTATTTATCCAGTTTTGATATGTTTCTGTGTTAAGTTCAGTCACTTTTTTCCAAATATTTACAGCTTTGTTGTGTATATCTACATTAATTGCTAAGAGATTTGCTCTCTTGTGTAGCTGTTCATTACTGATGTGGTCTGTATATTTTATGTTATATATAAATCTAAGGGCTATATTTTGTACTGTTTGTAATCTTTTAATGCTCGTTTTACTAAGGGTGTTCAATGGGATGGGTGGGTAGTCCATAATTGATTTGACAAGGGCAATATATATCTTTCTCTTGTTATTAATGCTAAGGTTCTTAAAGCGTTTTATTTTTGATAATCTTATTCTTGCCTGTCGTTCTTTATCTTTTAAGTATGTTATATATCCTCTTTTTGTTAGTTTTAGTCCAAGCATCCTGCCTTCAGTGTCGTATGGGTATAGTTCCTGGTCGACTATTACTGGACTTGTATTAATCTTGGCTATTGGTATTATCTTGAATTTGTTCTTATTTGTCCTGATTTTCCATTTTTTCTCAAAATCATTTATGTTTTTTATCGCTCTTACCGTGTAGAGTGCCATAAATTGAGTTGATTTTCCTGGGTATGATACTATTTGAGTAATATCATCAGCAAACATTACATATTCGCTAAAGGGGGTAGGTTGAGGTGTGTCTGAAGTATAAATTGTATATAGTGTTGGAGAAAGGCATCCTCCTTGAGGTACTCCACTCTCAAGATTAAACATAGTTCCCAAAAAGTTTCCAATTTGAATTTGTGCTCTCCTACCATCTAAATAGTTACACAATATTCTTAGCAAGTATTCATTAAGTCCCAGTTTTAATATTTTATATTTTAAGCCTAAATGCCAAACCTTATCAAAGGCCTTAGAAACATCCCTTAAAATTATATTGATCTGGTTACCCTTGCTTTTTTCTATTGCAATTATTTCCGTTATTATGGCTATTGCAGTTAGGGTATTTCTATTGGGCATAAATCCATGTTGTCTATTGTTAGTTTTCCCATGTTGTGTTAAAAAGGCTATAAGTCTTGTATTTAAAATTTTTTCCAATAGTTTCCCAGTAATTTCTAATAAAGATATTGGCCTGTAGTTTAATATTTCCTTATTGTCCTTACCCTCCTTCGGAATAAATATCATTTTGGCATATTTTAGTTTGTCTGGAAAGTAACCAGTTATTAAGCATGCGTTATAAATGTTTAATAGTGTATTTAAAATGTTTTCAGGTAGATTCATGATCATATTTCGTGTAATACCTGTGAGCCCAGGGGCTTTTTCCTTAAACTTCCTCAGACAGTGCATCATTTCTCCCATTGTTATTATTTGATTATTTGGTAATAAGTTATAGTCTATATATTGCCTTGTGGTGATTCTATGTATATGTCTTCCCATCTCTTCTTCTATCCTTTCTTCGTGTTCACTATCAAAATCTTCATTTTCCTCATCTGATATTTTAAAAATTTTTACCCATTCCCTTTTGAATGCTGACTCTTGTTCATTTTCCTCGTGCAATTTTATTCCGTTTTGGTCTTTAATGTATGGTGTTTTTTGCTTGTTGTGCCCTATCATCTTGTTTATGGAAGTCCAAAATGTTTTTGTGTCTTTAGTCATGTCAGCCGCCATTATAATATCATTCCATTTTTTATTGTTTGCTTCCTTACATGCGTCTCTTAATTTTATCTGTAGTGCTATCTGTGTCGTATATAGCCATCTGTTACTGCCATGTCTTTCCATATACCTGTTTATTTCATTGTAATAGGTCTGGGTTAATTTAACTTCTTCTGGTAGTCTGTTGTTGGGTAATGTTCTAAAGTGTGAAGTAGGAGTGTGTTTGGTTATAGATGTTTTTATTGCTGAGTGCAGTCTGTCCATTTCTGAGTCTATATCTTCTGTTGTTTTCCCTTGTAGGT
The DNA here is from genome assembly GCA_958450375.1 of Homarus gammarus. Lineage (NCBI taxonomy): Eukaryota > Metazoa > Arthropoda > Malacostraca > Decapoda > Nephropidae > Homarus > Homarus gammarus. The sequence continues at coordinate 517,027 of CAUDMG010002736.1, read as the reverse complement.
TAATCGAGTGGTGACTACTTAAGTCGTCTTTGAAGCTGTCCCAGTCTGTTTTACTCATTTTCAGCCTCTTTTTTATTGGTATCTGTATGGGGCTTGTTGACAGTGTTAGTATAATTGGCAGATGGTCACTGCCTGTAAGAGGTCCCTGTATTATATGGTAATTGAAAAAGGCTTTGTTGTTGGTAAAAATTTTGTCTGGTGTCGATTGTGTATTGTGATTTCTCCAGGTTGGAAAGTTAGGACCCAGATGATTGATTTTCCCTAAATTTATTAATTGATTAAGGGCGTTTCCCACGACGTTATTATTTGTATTGTCAAAAATCCTATGTCTGGCGTTAAAGTCTCCTAAGATGTACATCGGATGACTACTGTTAGCCAATTTTAATAGGTCTTCTATAGGTAAGTAGGGTCGTCTCGGTGGCAGATAAGTAGTAGCAATTATTACATCTCCTTGAGTTGTATTTATTTTTATTGCCAGAAATTCTTCCTGGAAGTCATCAATTAGTTTAAATTTTAAGTTTCTTTTAACCGCTATAGCTACTCCGTCATTTTTCTCGCCCGATTTGTTTCTTTGGTTTACATAATAGTTAAAGAGTTTTATGTTGTTGTTTTCTGTCTCACCGTGACTGTTTATTAGTATAATGTCTGGGTCAATTTCTTGATATATATTACTTAGGTTAATTCTCTCGGTGTTCCAGTTTCTTACGTTGTGTTGTATTATTCTTAAAGTTCTTACTGTTTGTCTATTGTCCATTATTTCTTATACTTGGATTGTAACTGTTGAAGTGGAGACCTATCATCCTGTTTCCCGCTTCTGACTCTTCTAAACTCTGACGGGTCTACTATTTTAAAGTCATTGGTCGTAATCTTTAGTTTGTCTGTAGCAATCAGTGACCAGACGTATTCTTCACTTAGGGATTTTTCTTGATATGTCCACTTGTATATCCCTCCTTCACAGTTTTTTACTATTGTTCCTCCTGTTGGTCTCGATGTTGGGATTCCATGTTTTGTTGTAGTGATAACTTTTAATCCTATATCTTCAGCAGATTCAGGTTGTATATTGTGTTCAGTTTCCATCTTATCTTCTCTCCTCCTACTCCTTTGTCTTGTAGACTGTCCTTTTGTTATTTCTATTTTCTCTTTGTCACTTCTAGTCATTTGTCTGGGATCTCTATCAGTCGCTTGTGTTCCTTGTGTATCAGCTGTTGCTCCTTGCTCAAACCTTTGTTTGTCTAGCTGTAGTCTTTCGCTCAGTTCGCTTGCGTATGTTGCCTGAAATAGTTTTTCGGATTGTGGATTCTCTGGAAATATCATCTCTGGTAGGTTATTCAATTTAAACATTTTCCTTAATTCCTCATTGTATGATCCGGGTGCAATGATATTGTGCAAATGTGCATGGATCATACTAATCATTACCTTATCATGTATTGGCTCACTTAGGTTTAATATGGTGGATTCTGGTCTATGAGCCTCTTGGACCGCTCTCTTGGCTATTTCGACATATGTCGTATCCTTCTTGTCTTGTTCCTTTTTCCTTGTTTCTTGTTCCTTGTACTTTATCATGTGTTTTTTTATTGGGCATGCCATGGCTAACGTCCAATGTCCTATGTATGCATTCCCGTTTCTCTTACAGTTGAGACATCCAACATATGTATTCTTACATTCAGTGTAGGTATGGTCGTCGCCTGCACAATCTGAGCAGTCATCACGAAGTCAGGTCTTTAATAGCGGAGGTAGGCGTGGGTAGATAGTTGACCCCCGCTCAGTGAGCGGCGCTGGTTGACCTAGACCACGAGGCATACACTGGGGAATTCGCGGAATCGGCTACTCAGCGACAAACAGCGTTTGTAGGGGAGAAATCCACTACATCCTCCACCACAGTAGCAGGTAAGCACCAAAAATGGTTAGGTTAGGTTAGGTTAGATTAGGTTAGGTTAATTTTTTTTGTGTGTTTAATGGTGTGTTTTACTCAAACCTGACCGCCATTTAGGTGCAAATTAGCGGTTTCCATTACAAATGAAAATGTATTTTTTTTTTCAAAAGTGCTAATTTACACAAGAAATGAAGGTCAGATTTGAGTAAAACACACACATATTACACACGCAAAAACTATTTTTGTATCAAAACCCGAGGACAGCTGCTACGGAAACTAAGCAACTAAGAAAGAGAATGTCTTAAGTTTTAAGTTCCTTTACTTTAACGTTTACTTTTATTTTAATCAAAAAAAATTAAATGATTTCTTTACCTGTGTGTGTCTTGGGGCTTTTTGATTGAAATTATTTAATTATAATACCTTGTAATACTCATGCCCAATTACGTAACAAATGACAATCTGTTTGTGAACTTTTCTAGCTCTTAAATTTTATTGTAGGTTTAGTTATTGTAGCATTACTTTGCTTACTTGAATATTTGACACCACACTCATGGTTGACATGACAACACCCAACACAGTATATACAAGTGATTTTTATATAATATTCTTAAAGCAAAATTAACACAAAACACATATGCAAGGGTGAAAAATAATGTACTCGGTTGCACTAATACATATCACAAATAGCTGGCCAGTAGATCCCGCTGTGCGTAGTTAACAGTCGCTCAAGTTCACGAAAGAGTAGGCAGGGAAAACAAGTCGTTGAGGTGATGAGGGTAGGACTGACTTGGAATCCCAGGGTTAGGGTAGACGTCACCTGTCATATATGGCACCTCCAACAGCAGGAGATGGTTTTCCACCAATCAGGAGCCATCTCATGACTCGTGTGCATACTAGTTGACAGCAGGTTAACTTGTGGTTTGGGTAGTGTGAAGTAAGCAGAGCAGATAAAGGTTACAATGCAGTGTATATACATGAAAGTGTGACCCGGCTCCTCCAGAAAAATTAGGTCAAATAAGAATGAGCCAAGGTGGATGACCAAAAAACTTTAACATGACATAGGAATAAAGAAAGAAATTTATAAGAAATTAAAGGGATGGGAGGAGCATCTCAGAAATAGATATAATGAACTATCTAGGAATGTTTAGAAAAATGTAAGGAAGGCAAAGAAGGACTACGAAATCAGGATAGCAAGAGAATCCAAGGGGAATCTCAAGGGATTTTTCCAGGTATATAGGACAAAGGTCAAGGACAAAGTGGGACCTTTAAACTCAGAGAGAGGGGAAGTGAGAGATGATAGTGAGAAAATAAGCAAAGCATTGAACAAATACTTCTTATCAGTTTTCACAGAAGAAATTCACAAGGAAATGCCAGAGGTGGAACTGATATTTAGGGGAAATGAAGAAGAGAAATTAAAGGATATCACTATCAGAAAAGAGGATGTTCTTAAGAAGATAAATAAATTAAAGAAGACAAAATCCCCAGGGCCGAATGAAATTTTCCCTCGAGTTTTGAAAGAGTGTAAGGAACAGATTAGCGGACTCCTCGTAAACTTATTTACAAAATCATTTGACACCGGAGTTGTGCCAGACTTGTGGAAACAGGCAAATGTAGTAGGCTACCCATATTCAAAAAGGGAGACAGAGCATCAGCATCAAATTACCCACCGATTAGCTTGACGTCAGTAGTGAGGAAATTTCTTGAATCAATTCTAGCAGATAGCATCCGATCGCATTTAGAGAAAACAGATTAATCTACGACCTACAACATGGGTTTACAAAGGGAAAATCTTGTCTAACAAATCTCCTGACGTTTTATAGGAAAGTCTTCGAGGTAGCAGATAATAACGAAAATTACGATGTTATTTACTCAGACTTTAGCAAAGCGTTTGACAGAGTACCGCATCAGAGGCTTCTGAGAAAAGTTAAGGCTCATGGTATCGAGGAGAAAGTTTTAAATTGGATAAAATCATGGCTCACCAATAGAACGCAGAGGGTCAGCTTAGATGGTGTTAAATCTGAGTGGGGCTGTGTAACCAGTGGGGTTCCCGAGGGGTCAGTATTGGGCCCACTCTTGTTCATAATCTACATAAACGATCTAGATACTGAGATCAGCAGTGACATAAGCAAGTTTGCGGATGACACCAAAATAAGGCGGCAGATTAATTCAGGGCAGGATTCAAATGCACCACAAGAGGATTTAAATAAACTGCAGGAGTGGTCAGAAAAGTGGCAAATGAAATTCAATACCAGCAAGTGCAGCGTACTTAATATTGGAAGAACAAATACTGTCAATGTATACAGCCTTAACAACATCAACCTAGAGAAGTCGACTTGTGAAAGAGACTTAGGTGTATTTGTAAGCCCGGACCTACGGCCTTTAAAACAGTGAGTTAATGTTCGAAATAAGGCAAACAGAGTATTAGGTTTTATATTTCGAAGTGTAAGTAATATGAGTGCGGAGGTCATATTGCAACTATATCTTGCGCTAGTCAAGCCGCATCTCGATTAGGCTGTTCAGTTCTGGTGCCCTTATTATAGAATGGATATCAATTCACTGGAGTCGGTGCAGCGAAGAATGACGAAAATGATTCCGGGACTTAGAAACCTTCCATATCAAGATAGATTAAAGAAACTAAACTTGCATTCCCTAGAAAGACGAAGAGTGCGGGGAGATATGATAGAAGTATTTAAGTGGGTGAAAGGAATCAATAAAGAAGATATAGATAAAGTTCTTATAATATCCAATCAGGATAGGACTCGAAGTAACGGATTTAAGTTGGATACGTTTAGGAGGGAGATAGGAAGGAACTGGTTCACAAATAGGGTGGTAGACGAGTGGAAAAAGCTTAGCAACTTTGTAGTAAGTGTTGGAACACTGGAAAGTTTTAAAAGGAGGCAAGATAGATTCATGGATGACAGAGAGTTGTAGTAACTCTAGACAGGAGCTGTCATGCACAGGCCAACCGGCCTGTTGCAGACTCCTTATTTTCTTATGTTCTTATGTTCTTATATCCACTCACTACCTCTCTCCCACCTCCCTCTCCAACTGCACAACTCAGTAACCGCCGAAACTTAAATATCTCTTGGTTCTTCTCCCCCTGTTGAGCGCACACGTTCAAGAAGCAGCTGAAGTCGAATGTATACACCCATAAATGCAACCTATATAACGGTACCAGACCAGTTGACCGTAGGTGAAACCCCCTCCAAATGACAAAGTTTTACTACAGGGCGCACCATCTCACCGCGTACAGTCTTTACCTTGACGCGATGTACAAGTTCGTCATCATCTGGATTTGCTTCAATTATCCTACCTAAGGGCCACTGATGTCTATGTGTGTGCTCTCCAGCGACAATGACCATGTCGTTGAGTTGAAAGTTTTGTCGTGGAGTGGGAACTGTTTTTGGCGACTGCGCAGCAGAGACAGGTCATCCAACGTTTCCAGAACTGGTCCTCTAGAAACTGGGCATGTTTCCTTTGTCTGCAATAAGATTCTTCAGTTCGCAGGCCACCTAAAGGCAGACCGCGTTTCGATCCCGGGCGCAAGAGGTGGTTGGGCATAGTTTCCTCCAGATCGTTGACGTCTTCCGACACTGGAGTAATAGGCCGCTCGTTCACCACTGCTTCCACTTCGCAGAAGAGCGTCTACAGGCGTTTGTCGTCTCATGTGTGACGCTGTGGGTGGGTTGAAAATCCAGTCTATCTGTTTCCTTAGGAGGGTGTCCCGAATGTGTTCATCACACTCCCAGCTCCGTGCTGCTGTTCTCAGTTCCTTGTCTGCACCGACTATGTTCGTCTCGTTGTCGGATCGTATTCGTTCTGGAGTGCCTCGCCGTGATAAAAATCTTACTATGGCGTTGATGAAAGCCAGGACTTCAAGATATACAGCACGGGTTGTGAGGCACGTGAACAAGCACCCCCATCTCTTAGGTCGTTTACGTCCTTGCTTAATGGTGAATGGTTCGAAGCAGTCCGTCCCTGTGTAAGTAAACGGAGGTTTAGCTGGAGTAACACGGTCAACCGGTAATTCAGCTTGGCGCTGTTGTGTGGGCTTCCAGTTGTTCCGGCGACATACCACGCAGTGCCTGGTGATTGTTGTTTAGTATTCCGCGTGCCCTGGGAATCCAAAAATTTTGCTGTAAACACGCTAGAGTATGTTCCCTCCCGGAGTGTCCGGCCTGATTTTCATGCACGCCCCGCACTGTGATGCCAGTTACATGATGCTGGAATGGAAGCAAGATGGGATGTTGGCTTCCTTGGCTGATAGGGGTGTTCCTTATCTGACCGCCTACTCTGATGAGTCCCTCCTCGTCTAGGAACGGCTCTAGTCTGTAGATTCCACTCTGTTTCCTTAACCCACTCCCTGCCATCGTCTTTATGTCGTCCTGATACCATTCCTCTTGCACTGAGCGTAAAATGACAACTTTGCCCTGTTACGAACCACGTCACCAATTGTCATGATCTACCTACCCAGCACTACGAACCATGCCATCTATTGTCATGATCTACCTACCCAGCACCACGAGCAACGCCATCTAGGGACGAAACACGAGTATGACTAGTCTTAGTTACCACTCCGGGGTTTCCCTTCTCCATATCCTGGTTGTTGCGTCACCTCCTACAAGTCTTCTTCATCAGCTCCAGTTCCATGAGAGGGCAGTTCACTCTGGGAAGTGACCACAGGATCACCTATCCTGGAAACCTACGGCACAGTGACTACCTACCGTCTTCTACAATACTCAGCCTTACTCGTCGGCCATCTCAGCTCCTCACTTAAGTATTTGTAATCTTATATTGCCTTCCCACGTCCACATGCTTTAGAATGTTGTATGTTGTATAAATATGTATATACTGTTAATGTTTAGGTTAAGTATGGTTAAGGGTAAATTATAGAAAGCTGAATATTTTGTTAAGGAATTTATGGTACTTTATTATACACAACACAAACTCGCATCCTTTGTCTACCCTTTTATAGTCCGATTGTCTGTTTTTTTTTGTTGTTGCCTGTTGGGATCTGGGTAGACTTTTAACTATATTCTAAATCCCCAACTCGTAACAGCCCTCTCTAACTCGGCTACGTGTAATCCCCTTTGCATGTCTCGCCGTTGGTCCCTTCCTTCTCTTAGCCATTTAGCAAACCACCTTAGCAATGCCACTCCTTTCAGTAGACGAAGCCATGATGAACACCTTGCCCACAGTGCTTGCACCCCTTGTGTGGGTGTCGTGGTCGCACTACTAGTCGTCAAGAAGCATATGTTCCGTTTCACCTCCACTTCACCACTCAAGTCCATGGTTAGTTTTAACATCTCTGGCCAGTGTTCCTCTCCCTTACGTAAAAAGTCTGGTCCTTGTATCCACCGGCCGCCGTCGGCCATTTCCTCCACAGAGAGTCCACGTGTTGCATCAATTGCTGGGTTCAGTGACGTGTTTACAGGCCTCCAATGATTTATCTCGGAGAGCTCCTATATAACAGCTACTCGGTTCGCCACGAAAGTGTGGAACCGACGACTGATGTTTGCGATGTATTGGAGAATCAACATGTTGTCCGTCCAAAAGAACGACTCTTCGACTTTCAACTCCAGCTCTTGCCTTATCATCTGGTCAGCGTTGACAGCTAAGACAGCTGCACTCAGCTCTAGTCGGAGAATAGTTTGTTGTTTGAGGTGAGCTAACTTTGCTTTACCAAATATGAAGGAACAATGGATATTTCCTTCAGTGTCCGTCAGTCTCAAGTGTGATGCCAGGCCATACGCCACTTGCGAAGCGTCGCAAAAGCTATGCAGCTGCACTGACACGGTTCGACCATGATCTCTAGGTTTGTAAAACCGAGGAACGCCGAGTGTCGCCAGGCGCGGCAATTTCTCGAACCACGCGTTCCACGCCACGTTATTATGCTCCAGTAGTGGTTCGTCCCATCCTCTTCTTCGTCGGCATTCATCTTAGAACAACAGTTTCGCCTTAATGACAAGTGGAGCTATGAAGCCAAGAGGGTCGTAGACCGAGCTGACAACGCTCAGAAGTCCTCTTTTTGTAGCAGGCTTCCTTTGAACTTGAGTTTTGACAGCAAACTGATCGCTTTCCAAGTCCCATGTGACTCCTAAAGATCGTTACACCGGTAGTAGCTGTTGGCTCAGGTTGAGTTCCTTTATGCCAACGTGTCTCTCCTCAGACGGGATGGAATGCAGTACTTCCTTGTGATTACTTGCCCATTTCGTGTGGCGGAAGCCTTCCCTTTTGAGCAATTGTCGTAGGTGCTGTGACATTTCCGTTGCTTCACTCAATGATTCAAGTGAGAGAAGTAAGTCTTCCACGTAGAAGTTGCATTCCGCCCAATCAAGACTAACTACACCCCTCAAAGAGATGAACCTTCATTCTATACAAGCGTGGAGCATGAATCAAGTCTTCACTGTCCCACCACAAAAACCTCAGGGCGCCTCTATGTTCAGGTGTGACTCTAATTTGGTGGAACATGACCTCAATATCTGCCATGATTGCTGTCCTTCCCTGGGGAAATCGTATCAGGATACCTAACAGTTTGTTGTTGAGGTCTTGTCCTTGGAGCACTTGACTGTTCAACGACATGTTGGCATACACAGCGGCACAATCAAAGACGATGTGTACTTTGTCTGGCTTCTTGGGATTCAACACCGGGTGATGTGGGAGGTACCATGTTTTTCCTGGGTTTGCAGTGAGTTAGGATGCGGGAACCAATTCGGCGTAGTCCTTGCACAGCAATTGCTTCATCTCTTCAGCGTAGAGCTGGTAAAGCCTTGTATTCTTCGTCAGTCTTCCCTTTAAGCTCTTCATTTGCTGTTCAGCCATGGCTTTGTTGTTGGGGAGGTCCGGGTATTCCTACCCTAAATGGTACTGGGAATTGATAGTGGTTTCCCACCCTGTTGCCATAGTGTCCACAGTTCTAGCATTTTCTTGTCTTCCAACGAGAGGGCTACACCTCCATCGCCTCTGGAGTGATCGCCTTCTAGCTCCTAAAGAAGTCTGACCTGCATCTCCAAGTGCGTCTCCAGAACTTCGTTGCTCCGTATCGTCAGGCATTCTGTAGCGTTAGGTGCCATTTGGTATCCCACGGGTCCGGTCACCGTCCAACCTAGGCGCGTTCCTACAGTGAAAGGAGCTCCGCCACCTCCTACTCTGACCTCCAAAGGTATTAATGAGTACGGAACGTCTTGATTAATTAGCAAATCCACAGAGCAGTCCTGGTCGGGCACTGGAACCCCTCTGAGGTGTTTCCATCTCGAGACGTCTTGTGCTGTGGCTACTGCTTCTTGCAGTATTGCTGGGAAATCTTCGATGATTAGGACCTTTGGAAAGGAATCCTGTTCACCCTTCTCAGGACAGCGCTGCGGGCCTCAAGATCAGCCTCGGCAGCCCACTGGGTCGATTTGTACATCAGCGTTCCAATGGATAGTCGCACCTTCTCGCCTCTTACGCCCATCTTGTTTGCTAACTTCCGAGTACAGAACGATCTGTCGCTACCGGAGTCGAGGAGCGCCCTTGTCCTGATCGTCTTTCCCGACCGGTTTCCGGCCCCTTTACTCTGACATTCATCACCTGCAAGACGACCTAAGGCGTACTTGGTTGTCAAACGTCGTCGTCATCCTGCACCTTAACCCACTTATTGCTTGACCCGATTGCGTATGCACTGCTCCTTTGCTCAGATTTTGAGTGACCATAACGCTCGCTGTCTCCCCGCACAGTCCTATATGGTCGTATAGCGGAACTGTACGACTCTGGATCCCATTCTCTTTTGGGTGACCGCCTCTCTGTCGGTTCCCTTTTTACCTCTTCGTAGAAACTCCGTTTTTTTTTTTTTTCTCCCTGCGCTTGTCGACTTGGACCCAATGCCGCCCTGTCTGCTGCTCTCACCCAACTTCTACCAGTCGTTGAATATCGTCGATAACTCCCTTGCTCTTTATCTTAGGATGCAACCACATGGAGTGTCTCCCTTCGCATCCTGAGACACCACACCGGAATCAAGACTTACACTCAGCCACCAAGAGACTGTCTTTCAAACAAAGGTAACAGCATTGTAATTTCCTCGCTGTTTCACGTCGTGTAGGTATGTCCATGTTCCTGAAGTCTCGACACACTATTAAGACGTGCGATCCAGACCATAGGGGACACGTTTCATCTCCATCTTCAGTCTTCACGGTCGCTCTTTGATCAGTGGTAACTGCCATTCCCACGGCTCGTCTACTTGAAAACTTGTTCTGGGAGGGCGGGAGAGACTGTTCTTTCTTACCCCAGCTTCACTGTCGTCCCTTCCTTTAAAGAGTATGTTCTTTGCTCTGTCCGCATGTTTCTGTATAAACTCTTGTAGCCAGTGTATTCCGGGGTACGACCCGTGACGTTCGTGGTGCGCGTGCAGTTCCTCCTCGCACAGATTCCATCGGATCTTTGGCAACCTTGCTGCTATGTTTCGGATGCACAACCAAGAGTCCAGCTTGCCTATCATAAGCCATGATATTGAAGGGAATTCCTCTTTTGAATTCCTTACAGACCATTAGATTAGCAAGGTCATCAAAAGTGTCAGTTTGAGTTGTCTTAAGCCACATTTGAAAAGTACGTAATTTTTCAGTACCAAATTGAACATGTGTCTGACGGTATGATTCTGGAGTTATAGCATAAGCATTTAACATACTGTCTTTGATAAACTCGAAATCAGAATAATCCTCTAGACCAGGGGTCACCAAACTACGGCGATGTGTTGTTGTTTTCCTCAATTAGTTGGTTTAGTATGGGATCTTGTTCTTGTTGGATTTTTTCCCATATTGCATTTGCTTGGGTGTGTATTCTGGTGTTGAGTGGGTCTATGCCGTGTTCTGTGTGTATGTCTTGTGCTGTTTGTGTGTATGGTGGTTGGTGTTTTGTCGCTCTTCTGAGGGCTATATTTTGCACTGCTTGAAATTTAAGTTTGTTTGTTCTTGCGATTGTGTTCAGAGGTATCGGAGGGTATTCTAAGTGTGGTCTGATCAGTGCTTTGTATAGGTGCAATTGCGTGTTGGTGTTTAATTGGCGGAATCTTCTGAGCTTTGTAAGTTGTGATTTTGCAATTGCTATTCTTTCATTGATGTGGGGGATTATTCCGTTTCTGGTTATCTTGAGTCTTAATATTTTTGCGTTGGCAGCATATGGTATTTGTTGGTTATTGACAATAATAGGGTAGGGGTTTGTTTTTGCGATGTGAATTATTTTGAGTTTTTGGATCATTGGTTTTTATCTTCCATTTTCATTCATAGATATTTATTATATCTATTTCTCTGCTTGTTCTGATGGCCATCATTTGTTTGGATTTTCCTGGGTACCTGACTATCTGTGTGACATCATCTGCGTATGTTATATATTCTGATTGCCGTGGTTGCGGCATGTCTGCTGTGTATACAGTGTATAATGTCGGCGGGAACTCCACTATGAAGGTTGAAAGTTTGTCCTAGATGGTTGTCGATGATTAATTTGGCCTTTCTGTTGTCTAAGAAATTGCATAGTAGTGTTGTGATATTTGAAGGCATGTCCAATTTGATTATTTTCAACTTCAATCCTTCATGCCAGACTTTATCAAATGCTTTTGACACATCTCTTAGAATTATATTACATTGGTCTCTGTTGCTTGCAGCATTTGCAATTGGTTCGTACATTAGTGCTATTGCTGTGTTGGTTCCTCGATTTTTCCGAAAGCCGTGCTGTCTCGGGTTATATTTGTTTTCTTGGTCTAGAAAATTTCTGAGTCTGTGGTTGACTATTTCTTCCAATATTTTACCGGGTGTTTCCAGTAGTGAGATAGGTCTGTAGTTCTCTGCTTGGGTATGGTTCCTTCCTGTTTTCGGGACGAGTCTGATTTTGGCTATTCTAAATTTGGTAGGGAAGAAGCCAGTTGCAAGTGAGGCATTATATATATTTTTAAGCTGTTCGATCATAGACTCAGGAATGTTTTGTAGTACGATTTTATTAATTTGGCTTATGCCAGGTGCTTTGTTCTTAAAGCTTGCTATTGTTTTTTCAATATCATTTTGGGTTAACGGAGCAATTATTGGGTTATTGATGTTTAATGAATTGAGGTTGATTTTTCTAGTAGGTTTCCATTTCTCTGTGTTCTGGCTCAAATATGTTCTAGTTGCCTGTTCTGTTTCTTGGCAGAAGCTTCTATTGTCTTCGTCGTTGATTCTGAATATGTCTTTCCAGAATTCTCTAAATATGGGTTCTTTATCGTGTGGTTCTGTTGCCTTTCTACCGTTTTTGTCCTTAATGTAGCTAGTTTCTTCCGAATTAGTTCCCATTAGGTCTTTTATTTTTTCCAGAATGCTTTTGGGTTTCTGTAGTCTGCTTGTGCATCATTGATCAGTTTGTTCCATGCTTCATTGTGTTTGTTCTTGCTTATGTCTTTCAGTTCTTCTTTTATATTCCTGTATAATATTCTGTTGTCATTGCTCCACCCGTGTGTTTTTGTGTATTCATATAGATTGGTGAATCTAGTTTGGATCATTTTCTCTTCATGTGTTAATTGTGCATGTGGTAATGTACGGTATGTTGTTTTTAGGATGTTGTTTTTCATTGCTGTTATTACTTCATTGCACCATGAGTCCAGTGTTTTGTCAATCTCTGTTGTGTCTTTGTTGTGTAGGAGTGTTGGTTCGTTGTTGCTAAGATCCGATTTCATTTTTTCCCAATTTGCTCTATTGAGTGAAAATCTTGGGATTGATGGAATTTGTATTGGGGATGTGGATAGAGTTGCTATTATGGGTAGATGATCACTGGTTGTTGTGGGTCCAGCTTTTAGATGTATGTTTAGATGGTGATGCCTATTGGTTAAAACAATGTCTGGTCTTCCAGAGTTACCAGCTGATGCGTAAGTTTCGAAGTCTGGCTCGAGGTGTGTTATTGTCCCGTGTTCGATTAGAGCATGTAGGATTTTTCCTCCTGGGTTTCTTTATTGTGTCCTAAGGTTGTGTGTTTAGGGTTGAGGTCTCCTATGAAGTATGCTGGATTGTTTTGCCTCATTAGTTTTAAGATGTCCCCTGTAGGGAATCTTGGCCTTCTGAATGTTAGATATGAAGTTCCAATAGTTATTGGGCCTCTTGTTGTATTTATTTCGGCTGCAAGAAAGTTACTTTGAAAGTTGTCAATGATTTTGTATTGTATGTTGCGTTTTATAGCTATTGCTATTCCGTCATGTGGTTCGTCGTGTATGTTCAATTGATGTACATGGTAGTTAAAGATCTTGATTTTGTCACTGTTTTTCCGACCATGTGAGTTGATTAGTATTATGTCCGGGTCCAATGTGTTGTACTCATTTGTTAGCTCTGTTTTCCGTATCTGTGTCCAGGCAAGGACATTATGTTGTAGAATCTTTATGTTTCGGTTCTGTTCAATCGTGGATCCCGCGAACTCAGTCCAAAATGCTTGCCGGCTCTTGTCTCTCCTGTCGGGTATCTCTGCCGTTCCTCTTTTAGGCCTGTTCTTATTTTCCTATATATTGAAGTGTCGACTTTTATAATGTTGATGTATTTGGTGTTGATTCTCCCGCTTCTGATTAGGGTTTCAATGTGTGACTCCTCCACTCTATTGTCCCTAAATGTGTATTTTATGTTGCATTCTTGTATTTCTTGTATAACTTTTTCGTTAGGGATTATCGGTTGTGAGTTAACGGAGAAAAATCGAATGCCGATATTATCGCCGTAGTCAGGAGTCTTCTGAGATTTAGCTGGTGATGATGGTGGGGCTCGGTGGCCAATGGTGATCTTCTGTGCCTTTGGTTTTGATGAATCCGTTCTTTGTACCTGTGGTTTGTCTGTTGTGCTGACTGCTAGAGGGTATGATCTGTTTAGTAATTGGTGTCTGTCTCCATTACCATCTCTTCACTTTTCTGTTCTGGATTTGATGCTTGCGATTTGGTTCCTATCTTGTCCGTTGTTTTCTGGTGCGGCTGCACCTGAGTTTTTTTCTATTCCCAGGCTGCTTTCTGTTATAATTTTAAATATCTCTGTCGATGGAGCATCGTCTGGGAAGTTCACATGGGGTAGATTGTTTGCACTAATGCAGCTGTACGTTAGATTTTCGATAAATTTCACGCTAAAATTTACCTAGCAAAAGGTTGCAAAATATTGAAACTGAAATTATTTTCTGTTTATATACACTAAAATCTACCAAAAAAGTGATGGGCCATTAGTTTTAGCTGGTCTTCCCTCCTATGACACACCCTAATGTGGTATATCTCGACTTAAGCAAAGCCTTCGACAGAGTCCCCCACGAATGACTAATTAGAAAGGTAGAAATGCATGGCATCAAAGGTAATATCTTTAAATGGATTAGGGCGTGGTTACGGGACAGGAAACAGCGAGTGAGCATAAACGACACTAAATCGCATTGGAGCAACGTCACTAGTGGAGTTCCCCAAGGCTCAGTACTTGGACCATTATTATTTATTATATACATAAACGACATAGATATCGGCATAGACAGCAACATAAGCAAATTTGCTAATGACACTAAAATAGGACGTGTAATTAAATCTGACGAGGACTCTGCAAAACTACAGGAAGATCTAAACAAATTTTTCGAATGGTCGGAAAAATGGCAGATGAAATTCAATGTGGACAAATGTAAAGTACTCAGTATAGGAGATGTAAACAGGGAAACCAGTTACCAGATGAACAACGATGCCATTCTGTGAACACAATGTGGTCAGTGCTGCGTCGAACCGTCTCTCCTAAAATGCAGGAAGATTAATCGCATTCTCGCTTGTGAACACTGAGGTAAAGAAGCTCTTCAATGCCTCAGCTTTATCCTGGTCAGAATCTGCGTAACTACCATCTTCAAACCTCAGGTCTGATACTCCTACTCGCGTTTTTAATTTCGACTTTGCGTAGTGGTTAAACGCCTTTGGGTTTGACTTGACCTCGTTTGCAACCAGCCTCTGGAACTCCTTTTCAGCCCTTCTACAGGAGCAAACATACACGTGCTCAAAGCCTATTACACGGCCGCCATCAAATCGCTGGTAGATTACAGTGCTCCAGTACTCATTGGACTGAGAGAAGACCAGATAGCTAAGCTAGAAGTTATACAAAATAATGCTCTCAGGACCATGCTCGGAGCACCCATGTGGACTCTAATTTGCAAATTGCAATTGGAAACTGAACTTCCACCCCTGGCAATACGGGTCAAGCAGGTGACAGCCGGTCTCCTGGCCAAAATCTGTAGACCAGATAAGCCCACAGCTGCCAAAACGCGAATCAGTACCTCCCTCCACCTCGACCACAGAGTGCGAGGGGCCACCTGGTCGCACGAGGCAAGCGAGGTCATCCGGCACCTGCAAGCAGAAACGCTCGTCAAGAGCAACCAAGAATTACGAGACAAAGATTATGTAGTTCCTCCACCATGGAGCCCTCCACCAACCACATTCAAAATTACCGAACTAGGTGATAGCAAAGCCAACCTCCAGAAGAAGGACCTCAAAAGAATAACTCTGGAAGCCATAGCCACCGAGACACCGGCTGATGCAGCATCATATTTCACAGACGGCTCGGTGGACCCAAAACATCATATATCCTGAGCGGCCTTCTACACCCAAGGTCAGACCCTCCTATGGAGACTTTCTAATGACTGCTCCACCCTACAAACAGAGCTGGTAGCAATCTCAAAGGCCCTACAACACGCTGCAACACAACACAACAACGCCATCATAATTCACACGGACTCGAAAACGGCCATGCAGGCGCTGCAACACAGTCAACCAAGAGACAACGTCTACATCATAACCTCGATCCTTACACAGCTACAGGACTTCCAAAGACAAAATCGCCCAGTCGTCTTAAACTGGATTCCCAGTCATGTAGGGATTAGGGGAAACGACATGGCAGACGAAGCAGCCAAGGCAGCCACATGTTCTAGAAGCGTACACATTCAAGTTCCAGCAAGCGTGCAACAGATTAAGAACCACCTCAGAAAGACTACCACATCCAAAAGAGCTTTCTTCACGCATTCAACGCTGGTTCCCAATCAGCCAAATGGTACCTGGTGGCTACAAAAGGGGAATCACCTTTCGCGGACAAGAAAACACCAAGACAAACCCAAGTTCCCCTTCATCGACTCCGACTAGGGTACAAGTGCACTTGGCAGACGATCGGAAATGTCGTCAGGGAATGCACCTACTGTCAGGAGCCAGCGGCCAACCCACTGGAACACTATCTCCTCGACTGCGAAGTCACGCATGGTCTCTAAAACAGAATTCGAAACTTCCAAGAACACACAACACCAGCGGCCACTCTAACCCGAAAGGCCCAAACAAACCACATTCACCACCTTCTCCGGGTCATCACACGATACCCACCACCCAGATAGCTCAGAAAGTATCCTCCCCCAGAAAGTGTGGACCCCAGTTTGGGGGGCGCGCCACTCCAAAACTGACCACGTCCAAGAGTGGGGGTTGGTGGTAAGCGTTCACTGACCGAGGGTCCGCTCACACTTGCAAACCTGCAGTATCCTTTCTTAACTGCAGGTAGGACAACCTCCAATCCCAAATCCGGTTTGGCTACTCCAAGTGCTCCGGCCGGAACCACGAAACGGGTCACCTACAGGCAAAGTCCGACAATCTCAACAACAATCTCAACAACAGCCGTGGAAAATCATTCTACTCTACTCTCCAGAACCAGCAAGACCTCCCAACAAGCTCCTCACCAACAAGCTCTCTCAATAAGCTCGTCACCCAACAGGACCTCTGAGCAAGCTTCTCACCACACAGCAACTCCCTAGCACTGCACTGTACATACAAAATATATACAGAAAACGCATTGTGAGTTTCTATTTTTACCTCCATCCTGAGTGTGAGATCTCTTACATGTACGTACGTATGTGAGCCCATACAAAGAGAAATAACAAACATAGAGAAATTTGACAACTGGCCACATACAGTACGCTACAATTGGTGACTCCCGGTGTACAGTACCTTACAACCCTTCTTCCCACGCTCGATTTGGTCAATGAAAAATCCAACCCAATGCCTAGCTTGCTCTGCCCGCTACCTACCGAGCTACATACTGTCCAGGGGGTCTGGTGGCAGCGACCTTAAAATTAAGAGTAGAATTAAGTTATCCCCTTAGAATTAGTTAACCCAGAATCGGGCAGTATAGCAGCTCAGGACTGAAGAAACCGCAAGTCCAGAAAACTGTGAGGGTACCACAGGGCAGTGTATTGGGCCCGCTGTTGTTTGTTTGTTTCATAAATGACATGCCTGACGTTGTACACTCCTCCATACAAATGTTTGCCGATGACGCCAAGTTATTTCTGGAAATTAAGAACCAAGCGGACTGTGAAGAGCTGCAGAAGGACCTCTGTGGGCTCCAGGAATGGTCGAAGAAATGGCTGCTGAGATTCAATGTCACGAAGTGTAAGAGGATGCACCTGGGGCGTACCAACGGTAAGGAGGCGTATCATATGTCCCAAAGGGATGATGAAGCTGCACTAGTTGAGACTGTATGTGAGAAGGACCTAGGTGTGTATGTTGACATTGAGCTGAAGTTCTCGGGCCATTGCGAGAGGGAGGTAAATCAGGCAAATAAATTATTGGGTCTTATAAGAAGGTCGTTCAGATATCTAGACGGTCCGTCCCTTGTAACGATCTTCAGGAGTGAAGTGCTTCCCCATCTGGAGTACTGTCACCCCATCTGGTCCTCGAGATATGCTAGGGACTGTCAGTTGGTTGAAAATGTTCAAAGGAGGGCCACCAGACTGGTGCCTGCACTTCGGCACCTCAGCTACCCTGAGAGATTGGAGCGCCTGAACTTGCCTAGCTTATACTGTAGACGGGCAAGGGGTGACCTAATTGAGGTGTATAAGCATCTCAAGGGGCACTACTCAGTCGAGTGTCCTTACTTGGAGCTGGCGGACGCTCGCCCCACAAGGGGTCACAGCTCAAGATTGAAAAAGACGCAAGTCCAGAAAACTGTGAGGGCAAACTTTTTCGGAGTGAGAGTTGTGAACTCTTGGAACAATCTACCAGAAAGTGTTGTGACGGCACCGAGTGTGAGCTCTTTGAAGACAAGACTTGACCAACACTGGAGCGGGTTCAGGTACATTCAGGAGCCGGTGCATGCCCAGTACTTGCCAACAGTGCTTAACAGAGACGTGACCGGTCGCCCAATCGGCTAACGAGCCGATCATTTAGTGAAGAGGATAAAAGAAAGATAAAAGTAACAGAGGCGTGACCGATCGCCCAAGCGGCTTACGAGCTGATTAGTGGTGAAGAGGATAAAAGTAAAGGTAACTAGTTATGCATTTTGGGGATTGGGGCAACCAAGAATACGCCTAATCTTATCCAGCTTAACAATCTGATACCATACTAGGTTTTAATATTTACTATTACCGACTACATATTTTAATTATGCTTTATCTTTTCAATGATAACCGTTTTTCATTTAAATATTATGAGAAATATCGGACATGGGAAGTTTGGGGGAATTTTTGCCTCTGTATTTGGGAAATTTTAGGTTACACTGCCAGTCTAGCAAAACTGCCCAAGCGGCGAACTAGTCGATCAGTGGCAAGAGACTCTCGCCCTCTCCCTGAATCATCTCAAATCTCGCATACACGCCACACAACGAGAGGCATTCAACGAAAATTGGACACACCTGAAACAACGGGGAAGCGTCACACTATGCCACTATGACGCTGTAACCGGTGACGACAACCGCCACTACAAAGAATATCAATCCCTGACTCGATCTCAACAGCTTATATACATGAGACTGCGCCTAGGGTACAGGTACCTATGGGAGTACATTGGCAACCCTGAGCCTGGCCGCACTGTTTGTAAACTTTGTGGCCAACCCGACTCTCACACCCTCTCTCACTACATCCTCACTTGCCCTATGACCTCCTCCTATAGATCCCCAGCCGTTACCAACACCTCTTCCCTCCCAGACCAGATATCCCTCCTCCTCGTCACAGGCCTGGCATTTGACATTATTAGGGACCTGCCACTCTTTGCCATAAACAGATAAAATGTACCGGGAACTTTCCCCCCACACACTCATCATTCTCTCACTTTATGTAACTTGACAGAACCTATGACCCTTCAGGCTTTTACGCCCTTAATGTACGAGTCATACAGGCAAGTATGAACTTTTCATACTTCCCTGTTGGGCGCTGTAGACCCTTCTGCGCAGGATGTAAGGGGGTGCCCAATAAACTAGCCCCCTCGGGGGCAAATCTGAATCTGAGTGGCAAAGAGGGTAAAAGTAAAAAAAAAAGTAAAAGTAAGTAACTAAGAAGTGTATCCTCAAAACATGGATTTCATTTATAATTTATGAAAATTTGCTCTTTATATATAATGTTTTCTTTGTCGTTGTTAAGCAGGGAGTTTTATCTCTCATATATTTTTATTTTATTGTTGTTGGACAGTTGGACTAATGTATTACTAATTTGATTAAAGACTTTCTTTGCTAAAACGAGTAATAACCAAGATACACTGATAACAACAATAATATTACTATTAGTATGTTTTCGGGTTTCAGGAGGATGGGATTATGAGAGACATTTAAGTCGCTGCTCGCCCCTGCCTGGACGACGTCGTCTCATCATTGTCTGTTTGGAAGAAATTAAGATGCCGTATGTGTTAGTGGGACGAACAACCAACTTCAAGGGCAAAAGGTTTGTAATGTAGTGCAAAATTTGTAGAATATATTATGATACCATAATTTATAAGGGTAAACCTAGAAAGATCGATTAGTCATTTTTCCGTACCGTTAGTGATTATGATTGTACTTTTGAATTCATCCCAATCTAAAAAAAAGGCATTGCATGTATAAACAACTAATTATATAATACAAAAGTTAGGTAAAGGTGTAGACAATGGCTACCACCAGAAGGAGTTTGTTGAATTTCTTGATTTTTGCTATACTTATTGTTTTGATGTTTTTAAGTATATTAAAAGAAACGACAACTTTCTATCATGATTTTAAACTGTTTTTAGGATTTTTTGTAAGTACTCTATCATACGATCATAAATTCCTTGTTAGTGGGCAGGGCATGAAGAATGAGGGAAATTACGAAAAGTTAGCGCCGAGGGTTAATATTCGTTAGTTGTAATGCACGGAAATCTTATGTTAATTCTCATATAGGGAGATGGAGCAGTACAAAAACAAGACTACTTTATAACATTTCCATCGACAATTTTAGTTTTCGAGAACACAGCGTTGGAAATGGTAAAGGTGGAGCAGACAGCACCCAAAGGCGTTTATACAGTATATTTTGTTCAGTTATTATTGACGACTAACCCGCTGCCGATGTTTCATAATTTTTTTTTTTTAAATGCTGCAATTTTATTGTGTTTGGTAAATACTTGTTTAATAGCTGTGGTTCCTTTTTGTTATGAGAATAGTTTTCTTGTGTATATTGGTGTGTTTCACTTAAATCTGACCTAGCCTAACTTAACCTAGCCAAGCCTACCTAACCTGGTATTATAACCATTTCGATCATGCAGCGAATTTTAGGATTTTAAGTTTCGACCAAGAAAGGTTTAGGTTGGTTGAAATTATGTTTGGTTAATATAAAGGACTAACCCGCCAGGACTGCATAGCGCCGATGCGGCTGTATCATCTCACGTTCAGAAAATGCCTCAAATTCCACCAAATCATAGTAAGTTCTTTCTGTTTAATATACCGAGGAAGTTAGGTAAGGTTAGGTAGGTTTGTTTGGCTTGGTCTGTTAGGCCTGTTCTTCATTCCCACAAATGTTAAGTAGTGTTTATTTTAAAAATATCCATTTTTTAACATATTACCACAAACTACAACAGTGTCCACTATAACATAACAATGAAAATCAAGCTTTTTTATAATTGTTTTCAATCAATTTCACACACTGGTTAGTCCTATATACGCAATTACCTTATGTTTTTCTGATGGTTTTTGATGTGTTAAACGATTTTGACCTGTACTTCCAAATAGGTGCATGACAAATGATAATTTTACCCATAACCTAACCTAACCAAACCTAGGTCTTCTTATATCAGTGCACCGTTCTATCTCTCGGTGTAGTAAATATGTTTTTCCGAATGTTCAGACAATTCCAAGACATTTTTATTCTGTGGTATTTTTGTCGGTAATTAAGGTTTGGTTGATTTTTGGTGATTTTCTATGTTTTTTTTACACAGAAAAAGGGGTAGGTTAAGTTCGGTTATATTTCTTTCAGTATTAGAAATATCATGGAATAAAAATGTTTTAGAATTGTCTAAACATTTGGAAAATCATATTTATTACACTGAGAGATAGAACGGTGCACTAATATAAAAAGACTGAAAGAACGGTGCTCTACTATAAATTGACCCAAACCGAACCTAACCTACCTAACCAAATACGAAAATCTTCTCGCAGTCATTAAGCAAATATTAACCCTGTGTTTTATAATGGACACTGTTGTAGTTTTGGCAAATGTGTTAAGATGTGGTTATTTCTAAAATAAACCTAACCTAACCTTATTTAATAAGAAAAACAAGCAGCAGAAGCATTGGTAGAAGACCTCACCAACATAGCCAAAGAAACCTATCTAACCTTACCTAACTTCCTAGCCATGAGGCTCAACCCTCTGGCCCCCTTGGCATATTGTACAGTAAGGACTTACTGTGATATGGTGTAATTATACGTTTTTTGTTGACGTGAGAATAGCTGCATGGACAGTGCGGCTCATAAACACACTAGCGTAGCTAGGGGGGGGGGCGGTCCGCCCCGGGCGGCACTTTTGGGGGGGCGGCACTTTTGGGTCTGCTCATCACCCATATCTGCAGCTACTGGAGACGTTAATCCATCCTTTTGTATCGGCGGCAAGTTAATCCTTGCCGTGTCTGACCTAACACCTGACCCACATCATCACGGCCACGTCACGAGCTGACCCACATCATCACGGCCACGTCACGAGCTGACCCACATCATCACGGCCACGTCACGAGCTGACCCACATCATCACGGCCACGTCACGAGCTACACCCTTGCTATGCGCCCCCCCCCCCCCCCCCGCCACACACACAACCTGTAACCTGTTGAGGATTAAGGAAACAACTTCAAACAAGTACGCCAGTGAGCTCATGTGGTGTGGGTCAGGTGTTAGGTCAGACACGACGAGGATTAACTTGCCGCCGATACAAAGGGAAGGATTAACGTCTCCAGTAGCTGCAAAACCATGCAGTCTCGGGTCATATCAGTTCATGTACAGCCAACCAATCCACCAGTTACAAGCAATTCACTTCAGTTCTGCACAAGTCTCCATCGTGACAAGACGAGGGGAGGCTAGACGACTTTTAAGTTCTCTTGTGTTTTCGATCCAGTTATTTACTTCGTTGGAAGACATAATACTATAAGGTAAGAAATATTAAAGTATTGGTTAAAAAATATTGATGTGACTTTTGCTGCGGTACTGAGATTAAATATTAAGATTTTGTTTCACAGCATTGCGATTTTATACTAAGACACTATCCTCACTGGGGTACAGACAAAAGCCCCCCAGACGAAAGCCACCCAGACGTGGAAAGAAGGCCCCCTTGAACTTTTGCAGTTTATTCAAAAGTATAACCTTGGGAACTCGGTTCCAAATATAGTAATAATGCTGAGGATTTTCCTCACAATTGCTGTTAGTGTTGCTACCTGTGAGAGGAGTTTTTCGAAGTTAGAACTGATCAAGAATTACTTAAGATCTACTATGAGCACCTTGCGGTTGAGAAATCTTGCCATACTGTCTATAGAGCGACAATTGACAGATGAAATGGTTTTTGACAATGTCATTGAAGAATTTGCCAACAAAAAAACAAGAAAAGTTACTTTGTAGAAAGTTGTAGTTTTCATTTCAGAAATAAAGATGGTCCTAATTTTTTTCACTTTTTTACTTTTTTCCCTATCCTATATGTCGTTTTTGCTTTTTGTTTAACTGTTACTTATAAAGTTTAAGTATGTTTGGTGTGTATTTAAAGCATACTATATTTGAGTATGTGAAAGTACAGTAATATTATAATGGTACACAAACTATTTAATATAACCGTGGTATATATATATATATATATATATATATATATATATATATATATATAATATATATATATATATATATATATAAGAGTGAGTCACTGTGCAATATGTATTGTATCTTTTGGGGGGGGGGGGGGGGCAAACTCAAGGGCCGCCCCAGGCGGCACACACTCTAGCTACGCCACTGCATAAACATACACTGGCGACTGGTGTCAATCGGAGATGAATGGCTGTGTACTACCGCATCATATCAGAACTCACTGATGAAGATATAGTAGAATGTAAACATCAAAACGAATAACACTTCAGCAGGTTAGTCGGCAATATTAGCCATTTATTCATATTTTCCACAGTTCCTTGGATGAAACTAAGTTGAGCTGATATCATTTCATCTATCAATGAGGATCTGTGCTGCATCTCCAAATGGGAAGGTTGAAACTTGGTTAAATTCAATTGTAATAAAACTCGGTATTTACCAATTACACTTTCCAATTTAGATGGTCTCGCACCAATCAAATTTCAGGATGCAATCATTCTGCCAAGTTCTAAAATAGATGTGCTAGGTCTCGCCATTTCCTCTAATATGTCATGGTAGCCACACATCCTCAACATTGCTAAGGCTGCCTCCCGAAAGCTGGGAATGCCGTACAGATGCCGTAGCTACATCACTCCTGAGCAGTTGCTTCAAGTTTATTGGGGATTCATTCGTCCTAACTTGGAGTACTGCTCTCATATCTGGGGGTGGCTCTTCATCTGTCCAACTGTTAGATAGGGTGGAATCTAAGGCATTTTGTCTTATTGATTCTCCTCCTTTAGTTGATAATCTTTCTTCCCTTTCTCTTTGCCGCAATGTTGCTTCAATCTCTCTCTTTTACAGGAACTTTAACAGGCAATGTTCGGTGGATTTAGCATCCTGTATACTGTTGCAAGGCTGTGGGTTCGTAACACTCGTGTTGTCCGCGGTGCCCACAGTTTCTCTGTGGCTGTCGGTCACACTAGAATAGCCCGTTATAGTACATCCTTCTTTCCTCACACAGCCAAACTGTGGAATGCTCTGCCACCCTCTGTTTTTCCATACTCTTACAATCTATCTCACTTTAAAGAACTGGTTTTCCGGCAACTTCATCGTGTAGATTACAGGGCTGTCTCACTTATCACAAAGGTTACGGGCATGAAACTCGATGCGAATATCAAAATTACGAATAGCGGAGCAATTTCTCCCATAAGAAATAATGTACAGTGGTCCCTCGGTTAACGAACTTAACGAATTACCTTCCATAAGAATCTTCATTTCGGTTAACGAACAAAAATTCGGTTAACAAAATTCTTGCAAAAATGTTTCGACATGCTTTGGCTTGCTCACCAGCTGGAAGATTAGTCCGCCAATACAGAAATCGGTTCTAGGGCTTACATTCGTTAAAATTGGAGTAAATATCAAGAAGGTTGTACTATTCAATAATTTTCCAAGTTTTATATTAAAACAATTTTTAGTAATTTTAACATTTAACATTATTGCATTACAGGGAACTAGTTTTTGGTGCGCCCATCAGCCACTTCACTCACCCACCAAGGCCTCAGCTTGTATCTCTGTTCAGTGGAGGAAACATCTTGCTTGTGGGTCTGTAGCGTACTGTATGTGGCCAGTTGTCAATTCTCTTTAGTTATCTATTATCTCTTTGTATGGGCTCACAAACGTACGTACATGTACGTAGATATCTTCACTCAGGAATGAGGTAGGATAGAAACTCACGATGCGCTTTCTGTATATATATTGTTGTACAGCGCAGTGCTTAGGAGTAACTAGGTGAGGAGCTGTGAGAGATGTTGCTGGTCCAGTAGCCGAGTGTAGAGTGCTCTCCCTGGACAGGCATGGCCGTATTTATACAATTTACGAGGATCAGGATTTGGGATGTGTGTGGAGCGAGAGCCAATCACAGAGGAGAATGCCAGAAGTACCCGGCACTCTGATCCTGGCATTGCTACGTGTGCGTCCGCACTGTGGAGTAGGTCTACCAGCGTCGCTGGCTGTACGCTGATTGGCTGGTAGGCGTGCGGGAGCTCAGTCATTAGTTGGAATTTGTAGGGGAGAGGAGCCACTACAATACTCCCCCTCCCCTCCCGGCGCGGCGGGAGGCTGGATGTTGTCCGGGTTGTGTCCCACACATAGCACATACTGGGCAGGTGTACGTACGACTCTGCTGCTACGTGTAACAACTCCGTCTAGTGACACAAAACCTGTGGGAGAATTAGGGGGAAAAAGAGGGTTTGGGATTAGAGGAGGTTGTACAAGCAATGGTTGTTGTGCTCCTGCTGCTGCAGGGGCTGCGTCAGGAGGAGGGTCCATAGCAGGAGCAGGTTCTATGACAGGAGGGGGGTCTATGACAGGAGCAGGTTCTATGACAGGAGGAGGGTCCATGATAGGTGCAGGTTCTATGACAGGAGGAGGGTCTATGATAGAAGCAGGTTCTATGATAGGAGGAGGGTCTATGGCAGGAGCAGGTTCTATGACAGCTGCAGGGTTCAGGACAGGAACAGGGGATACCTGAGGGTGAAAAGAGGGTGCCCAGAAATGTTGTGGGCGTGGTGTTGCTGCCAGTGGTAACTGCAGGTAGACTGGTGCAGGCGGAGTTTGTTGGTGGTGGTGCTGGGCTGGGGGCCCAACGGGTAAGGTGGCCGGTTTGACTCGGTCTATGCTGACAGTGTCATGCCTGCCATTCCGGATAATCGTCAGGAACTTTGCTGAACGGGTAACCACCTGGAAGGGTCCATCGTAGGGGCGTTGTAATGGGTTGCGGTGAGCATCATGTCTGACGAAAACATACTCGGCTGTGAGTAGTGCAGGAGGGATGTGTTCAGGGCGCCGAGGAGGCTGGCGTGGAGCAGTAGCTCTGAATGCAGAAACTGCTTGTCGTAGCTTTTGGAGTAAGTCGTGACAAACGGCAGGAGTGGTTTGGTGGGGGTCAGGAGGGAGTGAGAAATCCCCGGGTAGGCGAAGGGGCTCGCCTAGTGTAAGATCTGCTGGGCTACAGTCCATATCCTCCTTGTGTGACGCACGGATGCCGAGGAGCACTAAGGGAAGCGCATCAGTCCAGCTGTAAGGGTCGTGCTGTGCCTTGAGTGCGTCCTTCAGCTGCCGGTGAAAACGCTCTACCATGCCGTTGGCTTGAGGGTGGTATGCTGTAGTGCGTTGTCTAGACGTGCCGAGGAACTGTAGGAGGTGCTGCCAGAGTTGTGACTCAAACTGGACTCCTCGGTCAGTGATTACGGTTGCGGGGGGGCCAAAACGGGAAACCCAACCGGACATGAAGGCGCGGACAGTAGTCTCTGCTGTAGCATACAGTTCTGGTGTCGTAGAGTAATCTACAGTTCGTCCCCGAGTTACGTACATCCGACTTACATACAAACGGCCGATACGTACATCGTTTCTGAAGTCTTTAATTGCAAAAATATTGTCTTAAAAGGGCGAGCAATTTTTAAATTTGGCGGGCGAGCCAGCCGCACCGCGCCGCCACTATCACTGACCATGCAGACGACACGCTAGACGCACCAAAACAACAAGTGTGGTCATTGTGCATACAGTACTTCTCCTGTGAATTTCTGCCCTATTTTGTACACTTTACTCTGTGTGCAATGACTGGTGTAAAGCGTAAGAGTGGTGAAGCCAGTGGGAGTGCTACGAAACGTCAAGCAATCTCACTAGAGGTAAAAATGGACATAATAAAACTGCTTGAAAGTGGTGAAAAGTTGACCAATGTTGCCCGCAAATTTAACCTGAGTCGGTCAACTGTTAATACAATTGATAAGGGCAAAGAAAAGATCAAGGAACATGTGAAATCTGCAGTGCCAATGCAATCTACGATTATAACTAAAAGAAGAGGGAAGGTCCTGGAAGAAATGGAAAAATATCTTGCGCTGTGGATCGAGGACTGCACACAAAAACGTAAGCCTCTGTGTCTCAGTATGATTCAGGAGAAAGCCCTAAGTCTTTTCAACGACCTAAAGAAAGATCACCCTGATGATACTGTGACATTCAATGCTAGCCATGGGTGGTTTAACCGATTCAAGGTGCGAAATAAGCTGCATAAGTTGTATTAATTACCACCAGATAACATTATAGGGTTGGGGGATTTTCGAGTTACGTACATTTCGAGTTAAGTACAACCTTTTGGTCCCCATTATGTACGTAACTTGGGGACTTACTGTACTGTGGACATGATGTTGCGTACTTGTGTGGGTAGCTTTTGTGCGTGAAGCTGGCGCAGGATAGAGTCAGGAAGTCTGTCTGTGTACCGGGAGTTCAACCTGCACATCTCTTCCCAGAGAAATCCCTGAGTTGAGTTTCCAAGGGAGATAGAAGATAGGTTCTGCAGGAGATTGGAGCGGGTCCGTTGGTAAGGCGTTTTTAAGGCATCCCGCAGAGTGGCGAATTTGTTGTTCTCTGGAGGGTTGGAGATGGTCTGTGAGACTTGTGTGGCGACTTCAGTGGGCAAGGAACAGAGCAGGGCGCCGTACATTTGCCCGTCTGTAGCTGTAGAGCCGATGAGAGCTGCTTCGACATGAACTAACCAGTCTTCTACATTGTGGTTGAAGGTTGGTAGAGAGATCCATCCGTCCATTCTTGCGGGAGTATATCACACCTGTTAGGGAAGGATGAGGGATGGGTGCTTGTTCCGACCCCCTTCCGTGTTCACAATCTCCTGGGAGGGAGGTGAACAGTTGCAGGGGGGACTTCGGGACGAATACACTTTTTAGGGTGCAGGTCCTTAGGCCAGAACTAAAAAAAGCAAAAGAAAAATAGGAGAATAGGCAAAAGAGCTCAAACCACGTTTGGAATATCGCACAATAGTTGCTCTCCAGCTGTGATGTGGGTCACTCACACCGCCAGTGGGGAGAACAGACTAATGCATTATAAACCTTACGGTCATGAGATGGTGTCGTTGTGGAGTAGTGGGGTAGCGAGTGGTGCAGGTACGGCGGTTGGCCAAGGCTGACAGCAGGCAGGACGATCTTCTCAGCTCCAGAAGTAAGGCAGCAGAAAGGAGTGTGGTATTCACGGCTCCAGGGGTCACCAATTGTAGCGTACTGTATGTGGCCAGTTGTCAATTCTCTTTAGTTGTCTATTATCTCTTTGTATGGGCTCACAAACGTACGTACATGTACGTAGATATCTTCACTCAGGAATGAGGTAGGATAGAAACTCACGATGCGCTTTCTGTATATATATTGTTGTACAGCGCAGTGCTTAGGAGTAACTAGGTGAGGAGCTGTGAGAGATGTTGCTGGTCCAGTAGCCGAGTGTAGAGTGCTCTCCCTGGACAGGCATGGCCGTATTTATACAATTTACGAGGATCAGGATTTGGGATGTGTGTGGAGCGAGAGCCAATCACAGAGGAGAATGCCAGAAGTACCCGGCACTCTGATCCTGGCATTGCTACGTGTGCGTCCGCACTGTGGAGTAGGTCCACCAGCGTCACTGGCTGTACGCTGATTGGCTGGTAGGCGTGCGGGAGCTCAGGCATTAGTTGGAAGTTTTAGGGGAGAGGAGCCACTGCAGGTCTCTTGAACACAGAGTATTTTTACGTTTTTACAGTACAATTATTGGTCATTCTGAAATTTATTTAACATATTGACAATATATAGTGCAGTGCAGTGTTGATTTATAGAAAATAATCTTGAATTACAACTAGTGAACTTAAAATTTTATGGGTGAAATGACGGCATCAAGCATGGGGTGATTTCTCTTCCACCCCCACTTCCTTCTCCTCACCCTTCTCCTCCACCCCCACTTCTAATTCCCATCATCATCATCATCATCAACCAGGAGCCTTCTACATACACACCTCAAAGTAAGTGTACTTTACTGCATTTTTTTTTTACTTTGTATGTAATTTTCAGTGAGCTGGAACCATTTACCCAAAATCCCATTGAAACAATGGTTTCGGTTAACGAGCGACCTACCTGGAACGAATTGTGTTCATTAACCGAGGGACCACTGTATTATGTATGTTCGTATGTGGCGGTACACACCCAGAACAGCGAACAACTGTAGAGCTTCCCGGTTAGGGTACGTTAGGTTTAGGTTTGGTTGGTTGGTTGGTTGGTTGGTAGGTTAGATTCAAAACTGTTTCTCCAATGGTTTTTATTTTGTTTTGAACACTTCTACCTTGATTTTTATTGCAAATCTCTAGATTCTGAGATGGAAGGGTGTGGGGGCTTTATCTCAGAAACTATTGATTTGCACCAGAAATGAAGATCAACTTTGTTCATAACACATCAAAAACCATAGGAAAACCATAGTTTCAACTTCGATTTTGTATAGTGGCAATAAGTGTGAATTTACCCAAATACCGGTAATAAACACTTTCGAATAACTTGAATCACTAACCTACAGTATAAAACAGGGGTCCTCTTTTTAAGAGTACAGTGAACTCTCGAAGATCCAGACTGAAAGGGGGGAGGAACCACCTGTCCAAAAAAGCCAATTGTCCGAATCTTCCAGTGAATGAACTCAATGTATAAAAACAATAAATAATTATATAAAAAACACCAAAAATACAGTACCGTACATAATATCCTGACCACTGGGGATAGTTATTCAGACTTTTTCCTGTGAAAAAGCCATAATTTTGAGCAACATATTACTGTACTCAATGTATGTACAGTGATCCCTCGGTTAATAAACACAATTCGTTCCAGATGGTCGTTCGTTAACCGAAAATTTTGTTAACCAAAACCATTGTTTCAATGGGATTTTGGGTAATTGGTTCCAGCTCACCAAAAATTACATACAAACTAAAAATAAATGCAGTAAAGTTCACTTACTTTGAGGTGTGCATGTAGAAGGCTCCTGGTTAATGATGATGATGATGGGAATTAGAATGGTGTAGGGAGAAGAGAGAGGAGAAGGCAGTGGGGGTGGAAGAGAAGTCACCCCATGCCACCATTTCACCCA
The DNA here is from genome assembly GCA_958450375.1 of Homarus gammarus. Taxonomy (NCBI): domain Eukaryota; kingdom Metazoa; phylum Arthropoda; class Malacostraca; order Decapoda; family Nephropidae; genus Homarus; species Homarus gammarus. Next base: position 487,182 of record CAUDMG010002736.1, on the reverse strand, counting down.
TAAAATTTTAGTTCACTTGGTGTAATTCAAGATTTTCTTTAAATCAACACTGCACTGCATTATGTATATTGTCAATATGTAAAATAAACTTCAGAATGACCAATAATTGTACCGTAAAAATGTAAAAATAGTTTATGTTCAAGAGAGTCTGAAGCAAGATGCTTCCTCCTCTGAGCAGGGACACACACTGACGCCATTTTGGGTGTGTTGAGTGGCTGTTTGGCCCGCTAAAAGTAGTTCCCTGTACTCCAATTATGTTAAATACCTGTAATTGTTAAAATGACTAAAAATTTTAATATAAGACTTGGAAAATTATTGAATAGTACAACCTTCTTGATATTTACTCAAATGGTAACGAATTTAAGCCTTAAAACCAATTACTGTATTGGCGGACTAATACTACAGCTGGTGAGCAGGCGAAAACATGTTGGAAAAATTTCGTAAGGAATTCGTTAACTGAAATTTTTTCGTTAACCGAAGTGAAGAATCTTATGGAAGGTAATTCGTTAACCGAAATTTCGTTAACCAAGGATCACTGTACTGCACTAAAGGGCTAAATTTGTTATCTCTTGTTCACACTCAAATTAATCATCATCATCTTGCAAGGCTTCCGGCAATATAAGTTATATTCTCCTACGTCTAGTCTGTGACATTTTAAAAGATAAAAACTTTTAAGCCTAAAACTTCCTTCACCCTGGCTGGGAGGAGGGGGGAGGTGAGGTGTTGACAGCTGGTGGGGAGATAACAAAGTGCGTAGTTATCAGTCAAATAGAGGGAGTTTAAGTTTTGCGCTTATAAAATGTCACTAAATTGACTTGGCAGAATATAACTTACTTTGCTGGAATTCTTACAAGATAGTGATTAATTTAAGTACAATCATCCCATTGCTTGCACTAGACAGAACTTTTTTAATTAACTTAGTAAATTTGAGTACAGGTTTGCCCTTGGGACAATTATTTCTTTTACTTTTTTTTTCACAATATGTATTTAGGATGGTGTGTGCATGTAAATGAATAAATGATGAAGGTTATGTATATCTACCCAAAAATACGAGTTGAAAAACAACCAAACACCTCACAGCTTGGCCCAGTAGCCTGGTGGTTACAGTGACGAGTCTAACCTGGCTACAATGCCATGATTAATCACTATTAAGCATTATTATATTAGTAAACACTAATAATAACAGTAAATCCAGTGAAATATGGCAGGGAGGGAGGAAGGCAAGTTAAGTGCCCCCCCGTAATTTTATCCGGACTAACTGAGGTTCCGGACCATCAGTTCCGGGAAAACAGGTGTTGTACCTGTATATTAAAGTCTGATTTATTGAGGTTTTTATGCATTTGACTCAAATTTAGTTAAATACAGGTATTGTTTAGTGAAGGAACAGGTAACTTAGTTCAGCTTTGGAACCTAACCCCCTATTTCTCATAAGCCTTAAGTCTTGCCAACCGCAGATTTGCTAACCACAGGGTTTTCCAGGAACCTAACCCCTGAAGTTGGTGAGGGGCTACTGTATAGAGCTACTTTTACAGTACTGTATCTTCTCTATATCCAGTATGTGTTACTGTATTTTTGCAGCTCATGGTAAACAGAGGACATTTATCTAGGGCTACCTGTATTTATTTGATATTTATGGGTTATAATTTTACAGATAAGGATGGGTTTTATTCGTACAGTATTTCTTTGCATAATTAACATGGTTCTGAGTTTTGAACATATTGATTCCGAACAGGGTCCAGGAATGTAACCCGTTCATAACCCAGAGACTTCCTGTAAAACCTGTTTTAATGTTTGTGTATTTTGCACATACTGTAGATGGACTGCACAGGGGTAAGCAGGTTTTCCAGTAGCTACAGTTGAAGAATTAACCGTTACCATATTCTCATTTATAATATTATTGTTACAGGGGGTCCCCGGATTACGAACAGGTTCCATTCCTGAGGACGTTCTTAAGTCGAAGCACATGCTATGTGCACACCATACTTACAGAATGTTTAAAATTCCACTATATCATAACCTAAGCCCTTATATTCATCTAAAATCACTTAATTTATGAGAAAAGAAGAAATAGAATGACAAAATAAATTAAATGAAAGTAAAAAAATGAGTCCCCAGGTAAATGAAATACTAGCGGGCATTCATAAGTCGGGGACCCCCTGTATTATACAAGTTTACTCCTATAACCAACACATAGGGACTAGGAAAAATCGTTGGTTAGTGAATCATCAGTTATCCCAAAACTCCCATCTACCCTTGATATATCTCTGTTGTGCACACTGTCAGGCAAGAAAATAAAGCAGACATATACAACAAACATAAATTGCCTTAACACTCATGGGTTTAGGGAGGTGCTCTCCAGTGAGACGCTCAGGGTCTGGCCAGTTACTGACCTCGCCACACTTGACTTCACCTTGCGGGATAATAGTACGTAATGAGTCATAGCAAGCTTGCTATTTGAGATCAAATCTGTGGGGTTTGTTGCATTAGCATTATAAATAAATTATCCACAAACATTCTTACGAGTGATCATGATAAAATGATAACTTCTGTATGTAAGTACGAGTAGAACACACAAAAAAATTTACTTAAAGAAAATGTTTATACAGTCGACCCTCGTTAAAACGGACTAATAGGGGGGGGGAGGGTGTCCGTTTTAGCCGATTGTCCGAATTAACCGATTTAGGGGTTAATATTGCATAATATTGTATTATACAGCTATGTGTATGTTTAGTTGAGTGCCCCGTCATAGGAGTCCGTTTTCTCTCACTTCAGGATGCCTGAGTCGTCCGTTTTCTCTTAATCTTAGAGTGCAGTACATCATTGACTTCTTTATTTCTTAGTAATGACACAGAATTTGAAATTGCAACCCCAATTGCAACTGGGACAATCCCAGAACCAGAAATTTGATATGGACAGTTCAGATTTCGTCCGATTTATCCGAAATCCGGATTAAAGGGGTCCGAATTAACGAGGGTCGACTGTACAGTGATATCCCCGTTAGCCGGAACAATTGATGCAGAGCACTTCCGGGGATGAGAGATTTCCGAGTAACTGGACAACTTTCACAAACCCGGAAAAGTCCCCCATCCCCGGAAATATTTCCGGTTACTGTGCATCTTGCACAGACAAACACTAGCCCACATCCTCATAATGTTTCTGTGTGCTGGGGAGTTTTCCAAAAGTCTAAACTAAAAATCTATATGATATGGTCGTGAATGAAGCTGTGTGTTAGAGCAAAGACTGGTATTTTCCACTCCCTTAGAGCTGTAGGGGATTAGTGGATCTCTTGTAACTAACCTGACCTGACACATTGTCAGGTGGCGGTAGGGTGGGTTATTGGTGGTCTCATATTACTGACCTGATACAATGTCAGGTCACCCACTGTTGGGTGGGGGATTAGTAGGTCTCAGGACCTGAAGATGTCTTGAATAAACATGAAAGCAAAAATACAGTATTTTTTATACTTACACTTATCACATTGTATCCCTTCAACGTTACATTACATTACATAAGATTTTAAAATGTGGAGTGAGAAAGCTGAAAGGTGTGGGTGATTAGAGAGATGGAGTGGAAAGGAGTGATAACATGCACCAGTGTTGCCAGGCGCTAAGCTCCTCAACAGCTGATTTTTTAATTCACCCCCACATAGTTAACCACGCATAAATTTATGTCATACAATATGGAGGTGTTTGGGTGTGATGATATGGTAATAAATAGCAATATTGCATCGTCAATGACGGTTGCTTGAAGAATAGTAGCGTACTACAATTGTCACTACTATTCATCAAACTACTGTACTGTACTGTCATTAACAATACAATATTGTTTATTATTCATTAATTAATACCCCAACACCACATCATACATAAAATCTTTTGTGTGCGACACTGTGAGTTTGGGGGAGGCAAAGTGCTGGCAGGGGGGAGGCGATACACACCCCACCAACATTTGTTATTATATATTCACGTATGATCAGCCTCTTATGTTGTGTTTTATCTTGGTTAATATAAAATATTAAACACATTAGAAAAAATATTATGTGTAATTATTAATTTGACGTCAAAATTACATGACAAGTCGAATAATACGGCAATTTTTTTCACCCAGAACTGTCTACTGGGAGGAGAGTAGGTGGCTGGTAAGCTTAGCCATTGTCAAATTTACCAGTTTTTTTATTTAATCATTACAGAACTGATACATTATAAAAAGTATTGTACTTTATTATATATGAAGGGTATGGGTATTAATAAGTACTACAGAATATTACAGTAGGGTGTGTCATACGGAGGCGAATTTTTTTTTGGAGTTTGAAAAATCGGCCCATGGTATTAATGATGTAGTTCTATGTGCAGAATCATGTGATATCTTCAGATTTGAAAAGTTTTCATTTTTTGCTAGGTAAATTTTAACTTGAAATCTTATGAAAATTCAGTATTCCCACCCTTTTACCAACACCACTAAATAGCTTATTTAAAGTAAAATAAATGTATCAGGTTAATTTATTAGGATGAAAATGATCCAGAATAGTGAAACGAATGATCTTGACACATTTATTAAATTTAATATTCCTTTAGAAAACAAAATCATCAAATACAAAAACCGGTTTTACTACTACGACCCGGTGTTGCTGCACACCATAGAGAACATGTCTTTCTTGCTTCTGTTTCTACTCATCACCTCCCTGCTGACCACCTCAGCTCGGATGTAGCCTTCCCTCCTCTCCTGGCTGTACACGTGACTGCTGGCCTCGCTCACTTGCTGTACACAACGCTCTATACTCTGGGTGTGCGAGGGCCAGGCAGGGACATGCATGGGGTTGTCCAGGAAAGCTCTGACTTGAACATTGGTGAGGCTGCAGGTAAGAGGGGCTCACTGCCAGCCTGGATGTTATCCAGATCTATGAGGTCAGTGAGGGTCTTGGCACCTAGATTGACTTCAGGAGTCTTCCTGACCCTGAAGGAATCGTCACCAACTGATTCGTCATGCCCAGATCCTCTCATAAGTCTCATATCCAAGATCTTTTGACTGCCACTCTTCTCTCCTCCTCATCCTTACTGCAGAGCATTGTCTGCAGAACTGCCTCGGGATGAGCATACCAGGAAGATCTCCTCACAGTCTGCTCCACAATCTGAACAACCTTCCTTGGCTGACTCCTCAGGAGCTCAAGCTGGAAGAGAACATGCCTCGGACCTTCGGAGAACGATGACTTGACCTTGGTGTTGAACCAATTTGGCAAGTAGACACTCACGATGAATTGGACAATAAGTCTCAGGTTGTGAAGCTGGTTCCCTTTCAGTTTATGATGAGCGACCCAAATTCTGCAAAACCTGAGAGCCGTTGTGAGCCACCTAGAATGTGAGACTGGACCTATCTGCAGGTAAGCAAGCTCAACGAGTGGAGGGCCAACTGTGATTTTTTCAAAGCTCGGATTTATTTCTAACTCAGTGGCAGAGTCCAGCATCTTGCCAAGAGGACCAGACCATCTGTTGTTTGAAAGAGTCTTGCCATCCAGCTCCTGGATCAGATGTCTGAGTGGCAACTCGTTGGTGTGGAGGTCACAAACAATCCAGACCAGCTTCCTCCCAATCTTCCGCTCTATCCACTGTATGACCCCCCCTTGCCACCCTGTGTTCGTGTTGGTGCTGTCCCCTCCAATGGCCTGCAGGGTCTGGTCTACGTTCCTCTCTCTGAGCCAGTTCACAATGTTATCTGCCACTATCTCAGCTGGTTTCCTGGTGTCATCTTTCTCTGGAGTGAAATGCCACAAATACTTCCCTCCTGGTTCACTGCAGCAGGAGTAGTGTTCCTCCTTCACCATGGCAGGGAACAACTTGTCAGAATCTCCAACTTTCATGAACACTTTAGTGTCATCCCTTCTCCCATCAAAGAACAAACAATTGATTCCATTTTCTCTTATCCCCTTATCAAACTCCTCTTCTAGGTTACTGACAAGTTTCTCCTGAGCTCTCCTTACTTTGTTATGATCTATCACCAGGTGAACATCATCAGGTGTTATCAAACCACCGTCAATCCAGGCAGCTGTTGCTATCTCTGCAGTTTCTCTGAGACCAGTGTGGTGTCGCATGCTGGCCAGAGCTATGCTCGGGATATCTTTCCTATTTCGAATGTTATGCCTGGAAGGTTTGGGATCATTATTTTCTGGGTTAGGGACAAAGTCACCATTCTCCTGGTCAGCACTCGGATCAGCCATGGGGAAGTCATTAAACTCTGAATCAGCTTGACTCCAATCATCGGCCTTTTTTACCTCACCCTGGGCCTTCTCAAGTCTCTTTTCCTCGGCAACTCTTCTCCTCTTCTGTCTCTCTGTGGCAGCCTCCTGTCTCTTGGACTCCGGAATATCTTGGCTAGAAATCATGAGAGCCCCTATACTGCCAGTCTTCTCTCTCTGTGCTTTGTCAAATGCCAGTTCGATCACAGGAATCTTCAGTTCACGCTTGTAAATACAGGAGATGTGGGCCTCGGATTTACAGTCACGATTGCATCCAAACTCAGGACAGAGAACAATTGGGCACTTGCAAGTAATTATGTCAAATAACTGGTCCAGTTGCTTGGCAAAGCTGTCCTTAACTGCAAGTTTTCCTCTCCCAAGAGAGATATCTCTTGCCTTTTCCCAACTGGCTAGCAGTCTCTCACTAATTTTCTTCTGACTTGTTATGACTGGAGGCTTGAACTGAGCATTAGCCAGAGTGTACTGTGCCAAGACAGCTTTGGTCATATCACTGGCAATGTCTTTGTTTGTGTAAGTTCTTTGGTTCTTTTCACTGATTTGCCTGATTAAAACACCGCATCTCAAAGCATCTCTCAATGTAGGCAACTCCGACTTCAGGAGCTCTCTCCCAGACCCAAGATAGTGACTGAGATGGCTGGATTTTTGGTTCCTCGTCCTGACACAAGCAGCCATCGCAAATATTATCAACTTATAAATGCATCAGAATCTGAAACAGAAAAAATATTGTTAGTTGGGTTGTTAAAGAATGAAGTCAGAAAGCAATGTTCACTATTTAATTGTAATGCACTAATGCAGCTGTACGTTAGATTTTCGATAAATTTCACGCTAAAATTTACCTAGCAAAAGGTTGCAAAATATTGAAACTGAAATTATTTTCTGTTTATATACACTAAAATCTACCAAAAAAGTGATGGGCCATTAGTTTTAGCTGATCTTCCCTCCTATGACACACCCTATTACAGTAAGCATCCCATCAGCTTACAGTTGCCATTTATGGATTTTTCCAAAGCAATTATCCAATAGTATTTGGGTTGAAATGAGTAATTAATGTAAAAAATACTGTATGTATCTTTTAATTAATGTTATGTACAATGGAGTGATCAATGAATTGGTAGAGAAAAAAGTGAGACTGTGCAGGAGGCCAACATATGTACGTATGCACTCAAGGAAACGGTATAATTTATTTTATGTATACACACATACACACACACACACACACACACACACATCACACACACATACACACACACACATCACACACATACACACACACACATCACACACACACACACACACACACACACTCGGTGAATTAGCCTTGGGGAAGGGGGGTGTCGCTGTCACTTTTACCCTCAATAGACCCTTCTCCTCTGGCTGGGAGGGGGGTGGGGAGATTAACCCATACAGTACTTAAGGATAAAGCAGGTTGTGATAGTTTATGTGGCTGCAGTTTCAAAGCTTTGTGACATCACTAATGTATAATGAGTCTCCATAGGCCCCGGTTTATTCATTGATCAGTTGTCTAAGTGCAAAAGTAGCCCTGTCGAGCCATCATGTAACAATTAATTTTAAAATATAAATTATAATGTAAAATGTTATATGACAATTGTTTATTAGTGCTGTTAATGTGTGTGTTGTGTAAGTGTCTTCAATTCCTACAATGTGCCTGGCAAGCTAAAACACACACACACACACACGGGAATTAAGACAAGCATCCAGTGAGGGTCTTGTTGTGTGACTACATGGAGGCAAATTAAAAGATCAGCTGTTGAGGAGCTTATCGCTTGGCAACACTGGTGCATGTTACCACTCCAGCTCTCTAATCACCCACACCTTTCTGCTTTCTCACTCCATATTTTAAAATGTTATGTAATGTAATGCTGAAGGGATACAACTTTGCTCATTTATAATTATACTTATCACAATCTCTCAAGATATTTTAAGCTTCGTGTTTATTCAAGACATCTTCAGGTCATGAGACCCACTAATTCCCTACCCAAGAAAGGGTGACCTGACATTCCATCAGAAAGTCAGTAATATGAGACCACTAATCCCCCACCCTACCTCTACCTGACATTGAGTTACCGGTAGGTCTGGTCCCTCCCAAAAATACTTGAGCTTTCGTCTTTATTCAAGACATTTTCAGAAAATGCTCTCGATTTTCGACCTCGGGAAAATTTGTTCCCAAAGCCGGAATTTTTTAAAATTCCAGCTGGGAATGCTTTTCCGAGCAAATTTCAATTCCGGCTTTCGGAGAGTTCCAGGTTTCAGGGATACCGGCTAACTGAGATATTACTGTACATCACTTCATACCTTTGTTATTTCATGTGATTGCAATATGGACTTTATTCCATATTTTACTAGGTAATAGTGATGTAAATTGTGCGTTCTGATGAGCACAGTCAGGCTGAGTGCAGATTACTGGATTAATTTTTTCCCTCCAAGCACAAAAGATAATTGTACATTACCTGTATTGAGTCATAGCAAGCATACTAGTGGAGATAAAGAGGTCAGGTTAGTTTCATTATCATTGTAAATATAATACTGCATCTACATATAGATTTATATAGTTAATCACAATAAAATGATTAAAACTATATGTAAGCTCGAGTATAACACAAATTGTACTGCATGGCTGCCGCTCAAGCTCCCAAATGCCAATATTTCTCACTCAGTTTCTATATTTTTTACATAAATTATACATAATGTGTTTATAAATGCTTATTATTATTTTTACTTTCAAATGAAATAATAATTCTAAATTATGGAGGAAATGTAATGCATAAAAATATTACTTAATATTATTACCTGTACAGTACAGGTTGTACCTCTCTAGTCCGGCATTCTGTGGTCCGGAAACTCCCGTGGTCCGGAACGATTTTAGTTTGTCCAATAGGTAGATAGGCAGCTTTTTTTTCTTTTTTTTTCTTTTTTTTTTCTTATCTGAATTATTATTATTATTATTACAGGAGTATTAAATGTTTGCCCCTCAGGCCCCAATGTGGGTTAGTGACCTATGCCTGGGTGGGCTAATCCCCTTAAAAAAAAAAAAGCCACGGGAAATTAAGGTTTGTTTACATCCGGCAGTTCGGCTGCTCTCTCTCTCTCTGCTTGTCTATACAGAGTACAACATTTAACCCTTCAATATATATGAGCAGTAAATAAGTGTTGCTTTCATATTCTTATGTAGAGTAATGACGGTATATTTTCACATGTGCACACTTACATACGAGCAGTCTCACTTTTTTTTTACCATTAAAGGTTACCTACTTATATTGTTCCATTTATTAACATTAAATAACATTACAGGTACTTCAAGCAACCATATTTATTCTTTACATTAATTTTACTACAGCTAAACTCAGGGTCTTATATTCTTCAGTTTTATATGTAGAACCAATCAGTCACTGGTTTTGTAAGCCTTAACATAAACAATGCCGGCAGCCGTCTCGTCTCCTCTAATATTCCACGTATTATTAATAAATTGTATTGTTAATTTTGCACACACGTACATTAATTCAATAAAAACAAATTCAGAAACATTAATTAAAATATATATGAACAGTAAATAAGTGTTGCTTTCATATTCTTATGTAAAGTAATGACGATATGTTTTCACGTGTGCGCATGCGCACTTACATATGCGATCTCTCTTTTTTCTTTACCATTATCGTTAGCTACTTCTATTGTTCCATTTATTAACATTAAATAACATTACTTAAAACAACCATATTAATTTTACTACAGCTACAACCAGGGTCTTAGTTTCTTCAGTTTTATATGTAGAACCAGTCAGTCACTGGTTTTGTAATCAACGAAAACAATGCTGTGTCATTTCCTCATGTGTTTTAATTTTCTACGTATTATTAATGAATTGTATTGCTCATTTTGCACACATAAACATTAATTCAATAAAAAAGACATTCAGTAATAAACAATAATGAATCTTTTGTACATAAGAGAAATGACGCTGTTTACACGATTATGCACGTCGTCTGCACGTTGGCGGGCCGTTCAAACCCGTCGAAATTCAAGTTTCCGCCGTCAAAATTTTTATTTATTTATTTTTTTGTGTGTTCCAATAAAATAAGTTAAGAATTAAAAACTCGCGAAATTTGAGAAGCTACTATACGACATTTAACCCTTCAATATGTCTTCAAAGAGACCATGACGCAGAGAAAGTGGTGCTAGTGCTTCCAGGCATAAGCACAAGTCACTATCTATCCAGGAAAAGGGTGAATTTCCATGGTCCGGCACCGGTCAGGTCCCGAGGTTGCCGGACTAGAGAGGTACAACCTGTACTGTATTTTTTTTTTTTTTTTTTTTTTTTTTTTTTTTTTTTTTAAATAAATGAATTTCTGTACTTATATATTGTTAGGTGTTGGAGCATTTGGCAATGTTCTTTCCCCTACTGCCCTTTCCCCTTCTTCTCCGTGCCCCACAGTGCTGTACTTAGGGCCAAATGCAAGAACTGCCGTCGTCTACACGGTGCTGTCGTATCCCAATGGTCGCTTTGCAAGAAGCACTCAGTGCTTTAAAAAAAATAATGTGCGATTCATTATTGGAACATCGGCGATTTCCATGGTGCTCTCAACCCCCGCCCGATGACCACTACGATGGAACTATACAGCTCCTCCCCGACTTACGACCACCCGCACTTACGACCTGCCTCAGTCGTACCAAAATTTTGTCAAATTACGTATTTTCGAGTCCCAGCGTCAGTACACAGACCAAAAAAAATTTTGTAATTCACTTTAAAATGGCTGGCAAGCTTAAAAGTGAGAGTTTTGTGGTGCTGAGAAGAAAAGGAGACACCCATTTTAGATTTTCTATGTATTATTTAAGCATATTCGACTTACGACCTGGATTTGGGTCCTTAACCCCGTCGTAAGTCGGGGAGGAGCTGTATTTTGAAACCAAAAGGAAAGAAATAGAATTGGATGTACATAAATTGTAGAAATGTGCAAAGGAATAATATTTTTTATAAGATATCCTCCATATGGAACAGCATATGAAGAATTTTTATTGTTCTTTTTAAAAGAATTCCATATATGTGTGGTAACATCCGCCAGCCTCTACTTGCCTCATCACCGATTATATATTCAAAATTCTGCTAACCATCATTAAAGGTAAGCCTTTAAGATAGCTAATCCAAATAATTTATGTGTAGGAATGTATGGAAATCAAATTAAGCTAAAAAAAGCATATAAGGCCTAATTGGAGAGTGGCAAGAGAGCTGCTTCAACTGTGGTGGTGAATGACTTCCCTTATCAGGAATAATGTCGACCTAATTTTTGTAATGAGCGCAACTAATAGTCGGCCAACACTACCAAAATAGATATTGCATTAGTATACGGTGGTCCCTCGGTTAAGGAGCACAATCCATTCCAGCAGGTTGCTCGTTAACCGAAAATCTCATTAACTGAAACCATTGTTTCAGTGGGTTTTTGGGTAATTGGTTCCAGCTCACCGAAAATTGCCTAAATTCAACAAAAATGGTAGAAATGTTCACTTACTCTGAGGTGTGTATGTAGAAGGCTCCTGCATGATGATGATGATGTGAATTTGAAGTGGGAGGTGGAGGAGGAGAAGGGAGAAGAGAAGGAAGTGGAGGTGGAGGAGAAGCATTTTACTGCTTCTTGGAAGGTGAGTCACCTTCCATGAAAATGTCAGGAACCTCTGGACTGACAGATTCTCCACCATGAACATCCTCTCTCCTTCTTGAAGTGGAAGGCTGAGGGATAGCATCTTGTTCCCTCTGCCTTTTACTGAAGAAAGTGTCAATTGTGGTCTGTGGGGCACCTGTCCTCCTCACCATTAACTTATGTTTAAAGAAGGAGACCACTGAGTCCTCAACATGACACAAAGTTAGTTCAGTTTTTTCCACATCTGGGTGCTTTAAAGCCAGTTCCCTGAACTTCTCCCAGTAGTAAATCACATCTTTCAACTGTTTAGCTGACATATGGTCATCACTTTCAATTTCCTCCTCACCACTGTCAGCCTCTACCTGTAACATCTCATCCAGTTGCTTCAAGTCATCAGGAGTAAGTTCCTCCTTATGAGACATCACAAGCTCTTCCACATCCTCCTCCTCCACTTCAAGGCCCAATGACTGACCAATGGACACAATCTCCTGGTCCAGCTCTGTTTCTTCCTCAAATCCCTCAAAATCATGGACTACTGATGGCCACAGTGCTTTCCATGAAGAATTGAGGGATCTAGTGGAGACTTCTTGCCATGATGACACAATCAATTTTACAGCCTCCCGGATGTTGAATTGTGTCTTCCAGAACTGTTTCAGTGTTAGTTCAGGATCATTGGAAGTTGCCTGATGACACCTCCTAAACATTTTCTTCATGTACAACTTCTTGAAGTTGCTGACCACATTCTGGTCCATTGGCTGTATGATTGATGTAGTGTTTGGGGGCAAAAACAACACTTTCACAAAGTCAAATTGATACTCCAAAGTTCTGGCAAGGAGCATTATCCATGAGGAGAAGAGCCTTTAAAGGGAGTTTATTGGTGGTTAGGTAGCTCTTGACAGAAGGGCAAAACACATCAACAGACCATTCATTAAAGAGCTGTCTTGTCACCCATGTCTTACGGTTGGACTTCCAATAAACTCCAAGCTTTGTTTTTAACACTTTCTGTTGCTTGAACACCCTGGGGTTTTCAGCATGGCAGACAAGCATAGGCTTCAGTCGGAAATCCCCTGAAGCATTGGCACCAAGCAATAGAGTGAGACGGTCTTTCATGGGTTTATGCCCAGGTAAAGAGGCTTCATCTCTGGTGATGAATGTTCTTTTGGGCATCTTTTTCCAGAACAGCCCAGTTTTGTCCACATTGAACACTTGCTGTGGAAGATAATTTTCTTCTTCCATCAGTTCTTTAAACTCAACTAAAAACTTTGCTGCCCCTTCCTTATCAGCACTAGCAGCTTCACCATGCCTAACAACACTGAAAATGTCACTTCTTTTCTTAAATTTTTCGAACCAGCCTTTGCTGGCCCAAAAATCTTCGAATTCTGTGCCTGAAGAACCAGGTTGATCTGCCTTTAAATGTTCGTAAATCTCCCTGGCTCTTTCACCAATGAATTCAGCAGAAACTGAATCACCTTTCATCTGTTTTTCCCTAATCCAGATGATAAGTAACCTCTCAGTTTCTGCGATTAGGGATCTACCTTTAAACACTGGTAGATTTGTCTCTCACTTTCACTTCTTTAAATTTGTCTTTCTGTGCAAGAATTGTCGACACAGTTGATGTCGACGTGCCATATTCTTTGCATAGCGCATTTGTTCTAATGCCTTGTTCATGTTTTTTTATGACTTCCTGCTTGGTTTGGATTGAAATTGCTTTTCTTGATCTCTTAGGCCCCATGCTGGATTCAAACAATGTCAACACTTGTTTTTTAAAGTTAAACTTGTTGTAAATAAAGAATATTTTCTTTAAAATAACACTGCACTGTGCTATATATTGTCAATATGTAAAATAAATTTCAAAATGACCAATAATTTGCTTGGAAACACAGAAAAAAAGCGTTTAGTTGAAGAGAGAGTCAAGCAAGATGTTACCTCCAGTGAAAACAGAGAGACTAACGCTTGTTTGCTGTGTTATTAGGCTGGATGCCGCGCATTAAACTAGTCACTTTACCTTCAATTATGTTCAATAATTGTTAAAATGACTAAAAAATTTAATATTAAACTTTTAAAATTATTGAATAGTATAAACTTCTTGATATTTACTAAAATAGTAAGGAATTTAAGCCCTAGAACCGATTACTGTATTGGCGGACTAATACTACAGCTGGTTGACCACCAAGCGCAAGCGAAAACTTGTTGAGTTCGGCTCGTAAGAAACTCGTTAACCAAGGGATTGCTCGTTAACCGAAGCTAAGAATCTTATGGGAGGTAACTCGTTAACCGACACTAACACGATATTAATGCCTTTATTTTCACTCACAGGTGGAGATACAGCTGACTATTCACCTTTCACCAACACTGAAGAAATAATTCTTGGTGTCATGGATGATGTGGAATTTTTGCGGTTACTGGGAAGAGTCTGGAAATTGCTACCTAACCTAACCTCGGAATTGGTTTCCAGACATGAAGCAGAAAAATTTGTCGAGTTTCCATAAAATCCCAGACTTATTCATTATTTTATCCTCGGATTTTGCTCACAGACTGGAAAAAATGCAGTTTCTGGAATTTTCAGAAAATATGCCTTTGAGAAATCCGAGCCAATTTCAATCCTGGGCCTTGGAGAGTTCCGGCTAACGGAGATGGACTTAAAGTTTCCAAGATCCCTGACTCTAACGCACTTAAATTGCTTTTTACATATGGTGTAAGTTAAGGCAGATGACTTACGTGCGCTAGCAGAAGGTTAATAGCACCAGCAGAGACTTAACTTAAGATATTGTAAATAGATTCTTTTAATGTATTCATTGACATGCAAGTTCTGTTTTTCTTTTGTTGTCTTTGAGAGGTGTGTAATATTGAGCTTATATATACATTGTTTTTTCTGGGGTGTTTTGATTTTGTAAATTTTTCTTGGTTCATTTCTATGTACAGTAGTGAGTTGTCATATTTTGTTATATAAAATTTAATTTCATATACCTGTACTGTATAACCAAATTTGCAATCTGTTTCATTCCCATCAGTTTAGAATAAATATACAGATATACAAAGAAATAATCATTTAACCATATCCTGTTTCATATTCATATGCTTTATTATAAATTTGGTAAATAAAGATATAGCTCATCTTACAAAAATAATTTGACTACAGTATTTACAGGTATATGCAGAAATAAAATTTGTCTGCAATACAAGGATGCAATGAAAATTTGATTCCTGTCTGGTTTGGTGAAGATGTCTAAATAGCATTTACAGATCTTGGGTAATGTAAGAAAGGTCTAACAGAACTTACAGAAAATTGAGTAATTCTCAGCACCATTAAAATGAGCTATCCACACTATGTGTGGTTGGTTTATTCTTGTAATGTAAGACAGGTAATGTTAAGCTGTGGGTGGAATGATGAAACACTGCTGATGACTCCCTTAACCTAATCTAAACGAATATAAGGATTGTTTCTTTGATGCTTCTTCGGAATTCATAAGCCACTTACATTAGTGGCAAATAAAGGGTTTGTTTTTCCTATAAGTTTATGTGAAATCCCTGCAATCTGGTATTTTCCACTGACAATGAGTTAATCCTAATACTGGCAGAAACAAAGTACTGTACTTACTGATGTACTCTCATCACATATCCATTTATTATATAACATATCCTGCTTTTAATAAAGGCTATAATCTGACATTAGCATGATCAATGTATTCTTATCCTTATTGTTATTACAGTTAATATTAAACATTAAAAAATACAGGAATAATTTGTGATTAACAATGCAGACTGTATTCAGGATATTTGTAAATCATTTAATTATCTTGTTTTATGTTTAACATTTTAGTCTCTGGTTAGTTGGTAGAATTTCATGAATATACCTACTGTATTGTATAGGGGTACCATGACATTTGCTCACAAGATGAACCTAACCTAACATGTCTTCCTTTCCATTATTGTTGCGAGTATTTGTATTGTGAGTACGATATATGCCTTGTGAGCAAATGTCGGCACACCACCTATATGGAGACTGGTGAGGATCCATATACTGTATTTACATGTAATATTTACAAATAAAAGACCGTTTAAATAATGGATACTTTTCTTCAACTGCTGGTTTAGGTCATGTTATTAACATATTCTATCAATTTTTTGCTCCTGACATCGTGAAAGTGTTCATGTCTTGCTCTCTTTCTTTGGGTATTTATTGCATTACTGTAATCAGGTGGAGACAAGTAGGAAACATTTTCTCAAGGTTTCATATCTTGTAGATAACTGGCCTTTATACTTGTATAATATGGAAGTAAAGATTTTTGGTACAAAGATAATTTCCTGTTTGATAGAAAACTAACAGTTATGGTGATATTTTTCAAGATTTTATCCCAATTCATCTGTACAGTGAGTTCATCACTGTCATAGCAAAATTATAATATCTAATACAGTAGAGGTCCGAAAATCCAGACTGCTCGGGGATTGGGTCGGTTCGGATTTTCCTGATTCTCGGGCAGTACTTTTAAAATTCAAATTTAAGGAGGAATAAAGAAGAGATGAACAGGTAAATTTTGGTAGTCTATTCATTAGCAAATACTCAGACGAGGCTGTGAATTCTGGAATTTTATTCATTGCCTTTTTTATATCGTAAATTGTAGACTTTCTGATGTCGTATGTTTCCATTAGATCAGTATTGCTCACACCACGTTCTAGTTTCTTAATTATTTCAAGTTTGTCACTCAATTTCAACTTGTTCTTTCTCTTCACACAACGAAGTTTATCTACTTTAGGAGCCATTATTATGGGCTTGTAAATACGTATGCTATACAGTATACAGGTTGTACCTCTCTAGTCCGGCATTCTGTGGTCCGGAAACTCCCGTGGTCCGGAACGATTTTAGTTTGTTCAATAGGTAGATAGGCAGTTTTTTTTTTTTTTTTTTTTTTTTTTTGAATTATTATTATTATTACAGGAGTATTAAATTTTTGCCCCTCAGGCCCCAATGTGGGTCAGTGACCTATGCCCGGGTGGGCTAATCCCCTTAAAAAAAAAAAAACCGCGGGAAATTAAGGTTTGTTTACATCCGGCAGTTCGGCTGCTCTCTCTCTCTCTCTCTCTCTCTCTCTCTGCTTGTCTATACAGTGTACAACATTTAACCCTTCAATATATATGAGCAGTAAATAAGTGTTGCTTTCATATTCTTATGTAGAGTAATGACGGTATATTTTCACATGTGCGCACTTACATACGAGCAGTCTCACTTTTTTTTTACCATTAAAGGTTACCTACTTATATTGTTCCATTTATTAACATTATATAACATTACTTAAAACAACCATATTAATTTTACTACAGCTACAACCAAGGTCTTATTTTCTTCAGTTTTATATGTAGAACCAGTCAGTCACTGGTTTTGTAATCAACGAAAACAATGCTGTGTCATTTCCTCGTGTGTTTTAATATTCTACGTATTATTAATGAATTGTATTGCTCATTTTGCACACATAAACATTAATTCAATAAAAAAAGACATTCAGTAATAAACAATAATGAATCTTTTGTACATAAGAGAAATGCCGCTGTTTACACGATTATGCACGTCGTCTGCACGTTGGCGGGCCGTTCAAACCCGTCGAAATTCAAGTTTCCCCCGTCAAAATTTTTATTTATTTATTTTTTTGTGTTCCAATAAAATACGTTAAGAATTAAAAACTCGCGAAATTTGAGAAGCTACTATACGACATTTAACCCTTCAATATGTCTTCAAAGAGACCATGACGCAGAGAAAGTGGTGCTAGTGCTTCCAGGCATAAGCACAAGTCACTATCTATCCAGGAAAAGGGTGAATTTCCATGGTCCGGCACCGGTCAGGTCCCGAGGTTGCCGGACTAGAGAGGTACAACCTGTACTATGGTAAATGGAAAGCGTAGGACACAATATTACATACATTATCACAGTTTGATTGCTCGTTTTAAAATGGCGACCGCGTGGTCGCTTGTTGTCGCTGTGCAGCTGTGGCGCTCATGCATGCGCACACACACACACACACACAAAAGCCCACTAAATTTAAAAAGTTTTAGTTTTCCAAAAGTTCGGATTCTCAGGTGGTCCGGATTTCTGGCATCCGGATTTTTGGACTTATACTGTACTGTACTTTATTATATTCTAGTGACATCATCCACAGAACAGGCCATAGTTCTCATTATTACACTCACCCAACCCCAAGTTCGTGAAAAACTTATTACTTTATTGTTAGATTTAATAAGGACAAAGAAGAAAGGAACAGATACTACACTTTATTCCTAAGTTCTTATGGTTGTTACAGACTTTATTTACCTTTGTTCACTGTAAGTGATCATATTTCATACCCAGAATTGGCTTATAATCCAAGAAAATAGGAAAATGACGTGCACCTTTGCTTGGGTTTCAAGTTTTTCATGCTGGTAAATCGTGCGGCACGAGCAAACGTTTCGTGTCACTGACAACGTTTTGATGGTAGCACCGTACCAACCTCCCAGTCTTCGTCCAGTTGGTACACCTGACTACACCACGATGATGTAGTAACATCATCCGATGGTCGGGAACCACCATGGCCATTCTTGAATTATTAAATCAGTAAACTTTTCTTCCATTGTAATACGACCGTCGGGATACCACAGCATCGTGTACACGACGGCAGTTCTTGCGTTTGGCCCTTAACCTGAACAAGGAAACTAAATCTAGTTTTAGTGGGAGTACAGGTAGTGCGCACTTGTTAGGGAGATGAGTGGCCACAAGGTAAGCCACGCTGTGATGGCTGAGGTACCACATGTGCAACACATTTTTTTTTTCCTTCTAGCCACAACAACATGCTGGGACTGGGACTGCTTGTTGAAGGGCCAGACATACTAACACTTGTCACTAGAAGGGCCAGGGACACTGGGAGAAGCCTCAGTAGGCACCACACTGTCACCATGTGGTGCAGTTTCCTTGTACTTATTATGTTTTCCCACACCTTCACCAGCAACACAAGGCATAGTTCAAAACTATCACAACACTGTAATCAATAAATGAAGTCACTGCGATGAACAGGAAATAAGCACAAGCCATTAAAATAGTGGTTCCCAACCTTTTTTGGCTGCCACCCAAAATTTCCCAACAATACAGTGTTGTGACCCTCAGGCATATAATATATACAGTAGCTTGAATTTTAAGCAAAAATTTGTTTATGACTTTATGATAAGTACTGTACTATATTTTTAAGATTGTCTGAGGGCCCCTCGCGACACTACTGAGGACACCCCGCAATCCTGATTTGGGTCGTGACCTGAGGTCACTCAAGTAACCTTGAAGGCGGTCTACAGAGGTGCCAGATCACACCAACATTGCCAAATGTGCATCTTGCATATCTAGAATTCATACACAAACATTAAATTATTTTGTTGACATTTTTTTGTTCTTACACAAATTTGCATATGAAAACCCTAACACAATAAATTTGATCATATGCAAATTTGTGTATGAAATCGTCAAGAGTGTTAAATAAGCAGTGTAAAGCATAAATTGAGACTTATTTACCTGTTGAGGATGGTAGAGACATTATAGGGTGGTAAGTTCGAGTCTCTACTAATCTTCGCTGATCCATCACCACTCTTATTACTGTATGCCTTACCACATCACATCAAGCTGCCCCTAAGAGAAGCTATCACTGGGGTGTCCAGGCTTGATTGCACAACACACGAAGTCAGAGACACTGTTAAGTGTAAACAAGACGATGGGAATGAGTCAGAGGCAGTGTGCAGAGCCCTCTCATGGCAAGAATTCACACCATGCCACCGCCCGCCAAATTCAAAACAGCTCTGCCACTCCTCTCCGGGGTATCAACGAAATTTGCAGATTATTTCCCCTATCTGTATTTGTTCGTTATGCGAAGCGGTGGTTATTGGGGCGTTGGTTTTTGGGGTATACCTGTACTGTACAGTTCCATATTCTCATGGTCTATATGTCTGTTTCAGATTATGGGAGATTGTTGGCTGCCTTAAAAATTTTGGTGTAGGGAGAATGGTGGTGAGGAGTACCTTTGAGAGGTACCCAGAGCCATGCTTCTACAGAATTGTTAATGCTGAGCCAGAGATGGACACCGGGCGGCCTCATATGGGTGAGGTGTGTATTTTTCTAGATTAATGTGACTTACTATATTCTAGGCACTGTGGCTGTTATGTTTTCTTAGTTTCTCTCACCTGTTTCTTTTGTGATACTTTGATTTTAATAAATTCTCTTGCATTTCCCAAGAGGCTATTTCCTATATTGTATGTAGATAAAATTTTGTATTACAAATATATCTTAATCACTTCTTTTATGTCTCGTCTTGGTATATGTATGTACTGTACTTGTATGGGCAGATCTCTTTTAATGGAGCTGTACACTACAACATATTTTTGATAAATTGACATAAAAAAATATTCATTTGATACATCTACTGTACTGTACATATACCTTGCCTCCATTGGCACCAATAACCACGTAACGTGTCCTACAGATTTAATTGTTACTTAGTTCCTGACAAAAACAGACCAAGGTTCAAATAGTACAAGGTTAGTTAAGATGGGATGAGGAAGAGATGGGGGGGTATCCACTGTCCTAACTCACTAAGGTATAAGAACTCAGACACTACGCTGAATATCATAGCCAGTAAAGTGAACCATTTGACCAACAAATATATACCCAAGACCAAACCCAGTGCCTCCAGGAATACAAGGAGACTGTTACACATGAACCATACTGCAGCCGACAAAGTTAAAAAGAAAACTCAGAAATTTGAAACGTAGGTTAGGACAAATGATGAGCCGGACAGGAGGATATATGCCAGATAGAGGAACCAAGCAGTCAAGAGTGTAGAAGGGCTGAAAAAGACTTCCAGAGGCAGATTACGAGTGAGGTCAAGTCACACCCAAAGGCGTTTTACTGCTATGCAAAGTCAAAATTAAAAACGCTAGTACAGGGTATAGTCGTTCCTGACCTGAGGCTTGAAGACGGTAGTTTCGTTGATTCTGACAATGACAAGGTGGAGGCTTTGAACAGTTGCTTTTCCTCGGTATTCACAAGAGAGGATGTAAACAATCGTCCTGCGTTTGAGGACAGACGGTGTGACACAGTGCTGACCCACATTGTGTTCTCAGAAGAAACTATAAGAAATATACAGTGGTCCCTCGGTTAACAAGCACAAGCCGTTCCAGCAGGTTGCTCGTTAACCGAAAAACTCATTAACCGAAACCATTGTTTCAATGGGTTTTTGGGTAATTGGTTCCAGCTCACCGAAAATTGCCTAAATTCAACAAAAAAGGTAGAAAAGTACACTTACTTTGAGGTGTGTATGTAGAAGGCTCCTGGATGATGATGATGATGATGGGAATTAGAATGGGGGTGGAGGAGAAGGGAGAAGAGAAGGCATTGAGGAGGAAGAGAAGTCACCCCATGGTGCCATTTCACCCATAAAATTTTAGTTCTCTTGGTGTAATTCAAGATTATTTTCTTTAAATCAACAGTGCACTGCATTATATATTGTCAATATGTAAAATAAATTTCAAAATGACCAATAATTTGATGGAAGCACAGAAAAAAAGCATTTAGTTGAAGAGAGTCTCAAGCAAGATGTTACCTCCACTGAAAACAGAGAGACTAACGCCTGTCTGGTGTGTTAACAGGCTGGATGGCACGCCAGAAACTAGTTTCTTTACCTTCGATTATGTTCAGTAATTGTTAAAATGACTTAAAAAGTTAATATTAAACTTTTAAAAGTATTGAATAGTATAAACTTCTTGATATTTACTAAAATAGTAAGGAATTTAAGCCCTAAAACCGATTACTGTATTGGCGGACTAATACTACAGCTGGTGGACCGCCAAATGCAAGCGAAAACATGTTGAAGTCGGCTCGTAAGAAACTCGTTAATCGAGGGATTGCTCGTTAACCGAAGTTAAGAATCTTATGGAAGGTAAATCGTTAACCGAGGCACTTGATAACCGAGGGATCACTGTATTGTCAAAGCTAAAGGTCCACAAGAGTCCCGGCCCTGACATGGTGCATCCCAGAGTGCTAAAAGAGTTGTGCAACGAGCTTGCTGAGCCCTTGAATATCCTGTTCTGTAGATGCTTGGATGAGCAAAAGGTCCCCACTGATTGGAAAATGGCTTATGTGAGTCCTATTTTCAAGATGGGCGATTGTCACTCCATGAATAATTATAGACCAGTGAGCCTGACCAGCACAGTACATAAAGTTCTTAAGAGCATTATAAGAGATGCCTTGATGGAACGTCTGTTATGAAACAACCTTGTAAAGGATTGTCAACGCAGTTTTATGCAGGGACGCTCCTGTTTAACGCAATTACTCAAGGTACCGCATGTTTTGACCCAAATTCTGCGTGGCAATATCGACAATACGTACAGTGATGTTTCCGTTAGCCGGAATCCCTCAAACTCGGAATTCTCCGATAGCCAGAATTGAAATTTTCTTGGAGAATTCCCAGAAAATTTTCCCGATACCTAGAAAAATCCGGGGATGGGGAAGTTTTTTCGGGTTTGAGAGATGAAATCAAGCGCATTTCTCAGAAAATTCCGGGGATGGGGGATATTTCCCAGATTCAAGAGATGATGTATTGGGCAATTTCTGGAACTTCCAAAAATATTTTTCCATTACCCGGAAAATTCTGTGGATGAGGGATATTTTTCCGGGTTCGAGAAATGATGTAATGGGCAATTTCTGGAACTTCCGAAAATATTTTTCCGTTACCCGGAAAATTCCGGGGACGAGGGACTATTTTCCTGTTTTGAGAGAGTCGTCTCGTTACTCGGAAATCTCTCATTCCCGGAAGTCCTCTGCTCCATTTGTTCCAGCTAACAGAGATATCACCCTATATACCCAAATTTTGCGAAGGCTTTCGATAGTGTACCCATGAAAGGCTGAAAATTAAACTGGAAGGATACAGGATTCGGGGAAGTGCCCTAGCATGGATCAGAGACTTTTGTATGATTGCAAGCAGTGTGTGGTGATTAATGGTATGAAATCGGTATGTGTACCCGTGACAAGTGGGGTGCTATAGGGCAGTGTATTGGGCCGGTTGTTGTCTGTTTGTTTCAGAAATGACATGCCAGAAGCTATACACTCCTCCATACAAATGTTTGTGGACGATGCTAAGTTATTTAGGGAAATTAAGAACCAAGCAGACTGTGAAGAGTTGAAGAATGATCTCTTGTGAGCTTCAAGAATGGTTTAAGATATGGTTACTAAGATTCAATGTCACAATTTGTAAGAGGATGCACCTGGGACCTACCAACAGTAAGGAGGCATATCACATGTCCCAATGGGACAAAGCAACTGCATTAATAGAAACTGGAAGCAAAAAGGACCTGGGTGTGTATGTTGACAATTAACTGAAGTTCTCAGGCCATTGTGAGAAGAAGGTGAATCAGGCAAATAAATTATTAGGTCTTATAAGAAAGTTGTTATGCTATCTAGATGGTTTGTCCCTCGTAACGATCTTCAAGATTGAGGTGTTTCCCCGTCTGGAGTACAGTCATGCGCCGGTTAACGTCCGACCGAACAAAGTCCGATCGCATATACGTCCGTGCCCCCCCCCCCCCCCCCCCCCCCCCCAAAAAAAAATCCGTAACGCCTACTGGACCACCACTCCACGACCCCCTGACGGAGACACGATGATCCTCCCCATACTGGTCAGATATTATGTGTTAAAGGAATATGCTTCCTATCTTAGGCTATTTTTAAACATTTGCCTCCAAGTGTAATGTTAACCTACATCTATTGAGGATAAAATCTTTCACCTACAAATTGACAATAACATATTGCTGTAATCAGACATATCTAGTTGCCTCAACAATTGCAACCCCAGTTGCAATTGGGGTTGCAATTTCAAATTCTGTGGCATTACTAAGTATAGTAAAGTTTCTGGTGCACTCTAAGATTAAGAGAGAAAACGGAGGACTCAGGCATCCTGATGTGAGAGAAAACGGACTCGTATGACGGGGGACCAAATAAAAAAAGCATAGCTGCATGTTTTGTGGACTACAGTATTAAGCGTACCCTTTTCATCACTTTGTAATAAACCTAGCCATGCCTATGTGTGTTTATGATATTTACCATAACATTATATATATATTTAGTGGGTATAAATGGTCGTAAAATGGGAAACTTGGGGTTGGGTCTTGGGTGCCTGGAACCAATTAGAATAAATCCCATAGGTTCTGTACTTTCGTTATCGGTGGGGTCCCAATTAGGCGCTATAACCAAGGGATGACTGTACTGTACTGTATATACTTGTGACACTGGCCAGTTGCTTCTGGTGTTATGGTACAGGGGTACCAAGTGACAGCACTAGGATCCTGCTTCCTCTGTCAAGGAATAAACAATTAAAATTTAAATTGAAAAAAAAAAGTCCAAATAATGGGACTTGGCGAACCCAAATGGCCCTAGAGTGGGCACAGTCACGTATGCATCCCGTATTCTTATAGATTGTGCTACCAGGCGTATGTTATCTAGTGAATTTAGTCAATATTGTACAGTAACAATGGACCTAAGTGCAAACCTGTATTGTACATGTACTAAATGATTATGGGACTAAAATTGTTATGTCTATTGCAAATATAGCTTGTTTATACAGGTATTCAAATAAATTACTATCTTACAAGAATCCCTCCAATGTAAGTTATATTCACCCAGGTCGTTTGGGTGGCAAATTATGAGAAGAGCTGAGTCACTCTTAAGTAATGATAAATAAACACCCAGGCAGGCCTTCAGTGCCAACTCTCAAATCTTATCTCAAATAAATAAAGACACTCTGTCACCTCACCTCATGCTCAGCTGGCTACCTCCCTCCTTGTGTTCCCAGACAAAAGATTGGTGATTTCTTTATGTTTATTTTATATAATATCTCAGACTAAAGTTAGGATAATATAATTTGCATTGCTAAAACCCTTGCAAGACAGAGATTACTTTGAATATAAGCGTCATATATTTTGCTCAAGATATAAAAAATGTAGTACATTAGTGTACAATACTGTAGTACATTTTATAAAAAGTTTTTCAACTGTATTTTTGGGTAGATTTACATAAATTTCTTCATTTATTTTCATCCATTTACATGCACACACCATACTAAAAGAAACGTAAAAGAAATAAATGACCTTAGTGCAAAGCTGGAGTGCACATGTACTAATTTGATTACGGTATTAAAATTGTTATGTCTAGTGTAAATTATAGCATGTTTATATTCAAATTAATCAGTATCTTACAAGAAACCCAGCTATGTTAATTATATTCACCCAGG
Organism: Homarus gammarus; assembly: GCA_958450375.1. Taxonomy (NCBI): domain Eukaryota; kingdom Metazoa; phylum Arthropoda; class Malacostraca; order Decapoda; family Nephropidae; genus Homarus; species Homarus gammarus. The sequence continues at coordinate 462,005 of CAUDMG010002736.1, read as the reverse complement.
TCATGTCACTGGCTTTTTATAAGAGAGAAGCTTAGTCACTTAAGAACTGATAAATATACAGGTACATGCGTTAGACCTTGGCCTGTGCCAACTGTCAAACGTACCACCTCCCCTCCCCCCAAGCCCCCTCGCTCGCTCCCTCCCCCAACTGCCCAGCGTTGCTGGAATCCTTGTAAAACAGTGAATAATTTTAATATAAACATCATGTATTTTGCACAAGAGATAAAAATTAATCACCTGTAACACATTACAGTAGTGATTTAAGAGTAAAAGTGTATATATACGTATATAGTACTGTATTCCACATACACGTAAGTACAAGTATAAATAAAAAGTTTATGTAATGATCGGACAACGTCCATTTCGGTTTACATCACGTTTCCAAGAACGTATCTAGGATGTTAACCGGCGCATGACTATATTGTCACCCCGCCTGGTCCCCGAGATATGCTAGGGACTGTCAGTTGATTGAAAATGTCCAAAGGAGGGCCACCAGACTGGTGTCTGCACTTCAGCATCTCAGCTATCCAGAGAGATTAAAGTGCCTGCATCTGCCTAGCTTATACTACAGACAGGCAAGGGTGGACCTAATTGAGGTGTATAAACATCTCAAAGGGCACTACTCAGTTGAGTATCCATACCTGTAACTGGCGGAAGACCCACCACACGAGGAGTCACAGCTCAAGGTTGAAGAAACCGCAAGTCCAGAATACTGTGAGGGCGCACTCTTTCGGAGAGAGTTGTGAACTCTTGGAATAACCTGCCAGAGAGTGTTGTAACGGCATTGAGTGTGAGCTCTTTTAAGACAAGACTTCACCAGCACTGGAGCAGGTTCAGATACTGTACATTCAGGAGCCAGTGCATTCCCAATACTTGCCAACAGTGCTCAACAGAGATGTGACCGACCACCCAAGCGGCTAACAAGCTGTTCAGAGGTGAAGAGGATGAAAGTATAAGTAAAAGTACAGCAATAAGAACAACATTAAAAGAAAAGTTAGAAAAAAATTCTATCATATATAAAAGAATCAATGAACATGTCCGCTACCATCTTTGTTTGCATCTTTTCACCCAATCGGCAGCTACTTAATCATTGTACACAGACCTTCAAAACTCATTTCATTTCTGTCTGTACTCTGCTTTTTTAGATATAGTTTGTGTTAATGGCCTGCAGGTGAAAGTGATGGTAAATCAGTCAAAGTAAGTACAGTGGTCCCTCGATTAACGAACACAATTGGTTACACAGAGTCGTTCGTTAACCGAATCTATTATTTCAATGGGATATTGGGTAATTGGTTCCGACTCACAGAAAAAGTATACATACCAAGTACCGTATACCAGTAATAGAATTAACAAAACATTAAATATGAACTAAATACAGTACTGTACTGTACAGTATACTGTATTATAATAAATAAAAAACAATAGAATACTGTATTTTAACTTACTTTGAGGTGTGTATGTCGTATTCCCGGCAGCTTATTTACATATCAAACCTGATTGTAGAGGCAGTCGATGATGACATGCCATATTCTTTACAGAGTGCATTGGTTCTAATGCCTTCTTCGTGTTTCATAATAATTTCTGCACTGTATATTATCGATATGTTAACTAAATTTCAGAATGACCAATAATTTTAATGTAAAAATGCAAAAATATTCAAGAGACCAACAAAATCGATGTTCACTCCACTGTAAACAGAGTTAAACTGAGAAGCGTTGTTAGGTGATTCAATCAGCTGATGGGCACACAAAAACTTTTCCCTGTACTGTCTATATTATCAGTATGTTAACTAAATTTCAGAATAACCAATAATTTTAATATAAAAAATGCAGAAATATTCAAGAGACCAACTTTCTTGATATTTACTCCACTGGAAACGAATGTAAACATAGAACTGATGACTGTATTGGTGGACTGGCCGATCAGCTTATGCACACAACAAAACGTGTTTCTCGTAAGACTTTCGATAATCGAAGTTTTGTTCGGTAATCGAACCGAAAATCCTTATGGGAGCTAATTCGTTAACCGAAATTTCGTTAATTGGACCGTTCGTTAACCGAGGGACCACTGAGTATAGATGTGATATTGAGGGCTGTGGTAGGCAAGTGTAAGGCAGGCATGGATCAGTCTCTTCATATAGCTTCTTCCATCGTCAAAACAATACTCTGACAATAACTAGTCAGTGTTGATTGGATTTAGTTTCATTTGATATTTATGCTACTAGTGTCTTTATTTTATCTATACAAAGCCACAATAACATTTTCAGAGTCATTACCATTACCAAAGGATGCCGTCCTGTAGCATTTACACCGATTCCTTGCATAACACAGGGCCCCCAAAACCCCCTTTTACTAAAAAATTTAACCCTACAATATATGATCATACTGCCACCATAAACAATTATAATACAAATATTCAACATTTATTAAATGTACAACACTCACTTACACCTGAACTAACACATAAACGTTTCCTATAACAATCTTTAAGCCATGTGAACATTGCTTTTTCATCTTGAGAACAAATGGATCTTTAAGCACATGCACAACATTGGTCACAGAACATGAGGAAGCATTGGTAAATTCACACCTTATTTCCTCCTTAGACTTGCAGATGGTTCTCACTGTTGATTCATTGACAGAATAATGCCATCCTACAGCAACATGCATTTCTCTACCTTCCACTGAGTTAATATCTATTTTTTTCTTGTGTGAACACACGATGCTTCTTCACTAACTTGCCTCCATCTGGAGGGCATCTGCTTTGCTTCTTTTTAGTAAGATGAGGCATTATTACTAAATATCCAGCTAGAAAAGCACCAAATGACTGGAGTTTATGAGGTAGCTTTAGTGTTAACAAAATGGCCCCATACATAGACGGGCGCACCAAATGCCGGCTAATTCTGACAACACTCAGCGGGACCCGTGAAATTTAAACTGGTGCACCGCATAACTATGAATAATTATGAGAGTTGATTAAGGTAAATTGCCCTTCAAAAAAAAAATGTAAAGACAAAGATGTGTTCAAAAAATCAGTGTTAAGCAAGGAACCAGTGTATAGGTTAAGAATTGACACCGTTAGGAACACTTCCCTATAGGCACCATGTTATAATAATGACTGCTTGATGGACTCTCCCCAGGAACATAGAGTAAAAGTCCAAAAATCCGGATGCCAGAAATCCGGACCACCCGAGAATCCGGACTTTTCGAAAACTGGTTTTTTATTTTTATTTTTTTAGCAGGCTTTTGTGTGTATGTGCGCATGCGTGAGCGCCACAGCTGCACAGCGACAAGAAGTGACCACGTGGTCGCCACTTTAAAACGAGCAATCAAACTGTGACAACATACCGTTTATAGGTCGACCCTGATTTTTTGACCAAGAAATCGTTAATTTATGATATTCCTCGTTTATAGTTTGACCCATGTTTTTGAGGGTAATGGAACAACAAAACCTTCAGTAAAAACACTCTTATGTCCTATAAACTGAGGCTCGCCGTGCCTGAAACACGAGTGCCGAAGGCAAATTGTTTACCATTTATTATTACGACACTTTACACTGAAACTCTGGTAGTTTCAACAAAAATATTGTATATTTCCATTCAAATATTTATTCAAGTCAATTAGGAGGGAATATTATTGTAATACAACAGTTTTTTAACTAAACCATTCGAAAAGCGATTTTGGTAACATCTTTTGAACGAAAGAAAGCGAAAGTCATTGTCTTCGTCACGATTTTATCCCACTTTCCACTGTAATACGTACGCCATTTCAGCAAAAATATTACATTTCCATGAATGCATTATATCAAGCACAGTATGAATAGAATACCATTGTAATATAACAATATTTTGAGTCTTACTCTTTCCATTTACAGAGTACTGTACAAGCCCATAATAATGGCTCGTAAAGTAGATAAACTTCGTTGTGTGAAAAGAAAGAAGAACACGTTGAAATTGAGTGACAAACTTGAAATTATTAAGAAACTAGAACGTGGTGTGAGCAATACTGTTCTAATGGAAACATACGACATTGGAAAGTCTACAATTTATGATATAAAAAAGGCAAAGAATAAAATTCTAGAATTCACAGCTTTTTCATTAAAACTGCTCGTTTTGATAAATGAAGCATGCTATATTTGCTAATGAATAAACTATCAAAGTGTACCTGTTTATCTCTTCTTTATTCCTCCTTAAATTTGAATTTTAAAAGTACTGCCTGAGAATCCGGAAAATCCAAAAATCCGGATTGACCCAATCCCCAAGCAGTCCGGATTTTTGGACTTCTACTGTATGTCTGTTATAAGAGGTCTGCCTGGATATTGAAAAAATTTACTACTGTACTTCTAATTTAGTAATTTCAGGAAAAGAGTTGTGCAGTTTGTTTATACAATATCCACAAGAAATTATGTTTTTTTACAATGGAAAGAATGAGGAAGATGAGGGAAAATTGCAATAGGTATTTAGAAATACAGAAAACTATACTGATATGAAACTGTGAACAGACCTCTTTTGTGAGAAAGTTTAATGTATTTTGGCTAAATAAAATTGATTGTACAAAGTTGGGAGACCACATGATAGAATAGCTCTATTTTAACTGCAATATTTTAGTATTATGGGTAATTCTTTTCTGCCAGTACTCTGTTGTGTTACTTTATTCATCGAAATACATAAATAAGTTTTCTAATTTCAAATTTTATACCTTGAATCTGATAAAGTTCTTATACAATATATATCACAGGGGCAGATCCTGGGGGTTCAGACCCCCAATTTTCATCAGAAAATTCCAATACTTTTTCTTTAATACAGTACAGTATTGTACTCAGTCATTTTTGTATTGTAAAAAGTAATTACTATTTATCTTGGAATATCTCCTAATATCAAGTCCAAATGGCCTCAAAATGCCCGTGATTATTGGTCTGCTGGGTGGACTCTCTGTGCCCCCATGTTCCCCCACCCACAACTTCTCAGACCCCCCCCCCCCCCTCCCTTCTGCTATTCCTGGATCTGCCCCTGTATCATCTCCAGACCCTTTACCATTAACTGTAACTGTTGGTCACCCTTATTATACTGTTTACCACTTTCACATAGCAATACAGTGGGGTCTTATTTTGTATGGGTACAGTATATCATACCGGTACACATCGCATATCAGAAATCTGCACAAGCAATTCCCTTTAACATGTGTTAGAATTGCTCTATTGCACTGGACTCACCAGACCTTTACTCTAGAAAGACTTTGAGTAACCAACTTAACCTTCCAAAAATGACACACAATGTCACATAAACTGCATCTACATTATTAAATAAATATTTTGAGAAAGTCCAGGAAGTTGATTATGCAATACTCCACTGTCTCCACCGAATACTGGAGAAGTGGGAAGCTCTGGGAGACCATGGGGGGCCAGGGTAGGGGGTGAAGGCTAGTCGGATTCAAAGCCTTCAGAATTGACTGCAGACACTTGTAAAGCGACTTCATCTTCATAACCAATCTCCACTGTGGCTGGGTCATTGTCACTGGATTTTCCTTGAATTGTTGAGGCGTAAAATAAGCAGTGATGAAAGCTTTGCGGTGACATTTAAAGTCCTGGTAACATTGCCTGTAATAGTAGTAATAGAGATGTAGAGAAGAGAGCCATTGTCTCTGAAGATGTAAGAAGGTGAAAAGGAAAGTAAAGTTAGAAAGTACAGCACTAATTAAAGCATCCTTGAGTTCTTCAACATTGCTGAGTCATGCATCCCTCGGTCTGCTCTGGTACTGCTACACCACCATCACTAATTTAGCTTTTCGTTCAATTTTGTAGTCATATATTGTATTTTCTTTCTATTATTTAATATTCTATGTATAATATATTCCTGATGATGAAACATACACCATAATAGGCTGATCATATGACCATACGAGAATATAATGATGAATGAATAAGAAACTGGTGAATGAGACAACAGCAGGTGCATACACTTGGTTACAAGGGAGAAAGGACAAGGTGGTCCTTTGGAGGGGGGGGGGGGGGGGGAGTGACCATATCAACCCTGCCTCTACCCATCACACCCTGCCTCTACTACTCTCTACTCCACCTACTTCCTGTCTATACCCTCCATAATTGTTTAAGTATTTAAAGAAATAAAAAGAAAAATAGAGCAGTAATTAAAGAATAAATAGAAAATAGTGATAAGAAACATTGTCTGTGGAAACGGAAGTTTCTCCTCATTCTCTCGATGTAATATCAGATCACCCATTGTATATAAAATTTTCTCATTTGCAGTGAAATTGGGTTAAGGGATTTGTAAACGCCTTGGTTAAGGACGTTTAGGTGACGGGTAAGTCGAAGGGAATGATTGAAACCCGCCTTTTGATGCATTCAGTATTTATTGATGTGGTCAAAACCTCTAGAGGGGATGTTCATAATATTGCAAGGTGATCCATCTGATACATAATTAGTTAGTCTCACACAATTTATCTTAATTACAATTTATTAAACATAGTGACATAACACAAAGTTCATAACTCTATTAATCTTAGCTTCGCTTCATTCTGCATTGTCTTATTACTCCAAGTTAGGCAGAAATGAGTAGGCGTAATTAGTCAACAATTTTTCAGTACCGAGGGGTATGTCATCTCTTTAGCTGTACTTACAAGTGTGGGTCAATGCAGATCAGTATGGTGTTCCAAGAGACAACAGTACTGCGTAAATTGTCTCGGCACAAATTCTCGGACAGGATTGTGAGTCGGTGTTCACCAGTGAGAGCAGAAGGCTGGTCTTAACAGCATCACTAGAGAGGGCAATCTATCTCATGGCGGGGCAGGCAGCACCGCCACCCGCCAAAGACAGTCCACTCAGCAGAACCAGGACTTGTCTGTAAATACTTCTACATCTGGCCAGGTCACAGGGCGAAAGATTTAATGGCATCACACGCCAGCACTGTAGCTGAAGCCAGTGGCGATAACAGATTAGTGATTTTGTATTACAGACACTCCCCAGGTTACAGAACACTCAGTTTACAGAAATTCGAGGATACAGAATGCCTCCCATAAGTCTTATTATAAAAATTTTGGGGTTGCGCAAGAGTTTCTATTATTACGGAAGGTAACTAACTAGTGCAGCGTAACAACACTATTTGTGGAGGATTATGCGTAAGGCGGCTGAGCTCATCCCCTTGTGAGACATCATCTGTGATTCAGTACAAGGTACAGTACATAGTTACCTTATGGCAGGGTCTTTTTGGTGTCCAAAGAATTTGGCTTGCAGATAAGAGACCAGGAATGGAACCTTTCCGTAAACCAGGGAATGTCTGTACTGACTTAATGCATTGTCAAGTCACCCATACAGTACTGTGTACCCTAATTGATTTGTATTTTGGCTTAATTCATATTTTTTTGTTTTTATGAATAAACAATTTTAATTTGGAATGAATCTGAACTAATCATGCGGTTCCATAAAGTCGATTATTATTATAGGAATATATTATGTTATGAGTTGGGGATTTAGAATATAGTTAAAAGTCTACTCAGGTCCCAACAGGCAACAACACTAAAAAAACAAAGACAATCGGACTAAAAGGGTAGACAAAGGATGCGAGTTTTTGTTTTGTATAATAAAGTACCATAAATTCCTTAACAAAATATTCAGCTTTCTATAATTTACCCTTAACCATACTTAACCTAAACATTAACAGTATATACTTATTTATACAACATACAATAATTTGAAGCAAGGTGGAGGTGGGGAAGCAATATAAGATTACAAATACTTAAGTGCGGAGCTGAGATGGCTGACGAGTAAGGCTGAGTTGTGTAGAAGACGGTAGGTAGTCACTGTGCCGTAGGTTTCCAGGATAGGTGATCCTGTGGTCACTTCCCAGAGTGAACTGAACTCTCCTCAAACTGGAGCTGACGAAGAAGACTTTGAGGAGGTGACGCAACAACCAGGATATGGAGAAGGGAAACCCCGGAGTGGTAACTAGGAGTAGTCATACTCGGGTTTCGTCCCTAGATGGCGTTGCTCGTGGTGCTTAGGTAGATCAGGACAATAGATGGCGTGGTTCGTAGTGCTGGGTAGGTAGATCATGACAATTGATGACGTGGTTCGTAACAATTATGAAATAGATTAAGTTGAATAAATTATAGGAATAAAATATGAATTATAAAAGTTACAAAACTACATTTGGATGTGTAGGTAAGGGGTGACGGAGGAGGGAGGGAGGACATCTCACCACCACCCACTCAGCAGCCTACGATCCCTTTATATCAATAGCATGAAATTTCACCATAATTCCCATATTATTTAGGTTCATTTGGTCGTAGTAGTGTGGTGGTGAAAGTAGTGTGGTAATGGTCGCTGGTGGTCACAGTAGTGTGGTAGTGGGGTTCATGGGAGTGTGCTGGAGGTGGGTAGTGTTAGGTAGTCGTGGCTGGTGGTCATGGAGGGTGGTGGATAGTTTGAGGTAGTGGTTGTGACAGAAATGTGGTGGTGGTAGTGACTGTTGGTGCTGGTGAGTGTTGTTGACATTGGTGGTGAAGTGACCCACGTTAGTGTGTGCTGTGAGTTGGTTGTTGTTATTTTTCAATTCTCATTTTCAGTTAGATACCTTACGCATAGTTTTTTTTCTTCTCTGCTCTGTTGCATGCACCCACAATTTTCATAAGGTCAAAGACATAATGATGATGAACATTTCTTACAGCTGCTGGAGTTGCCCGGATTGTGGGAGGATGGAATGGTAGTGGAGATCTTAGCTCCTCCCGTCTCCCGTGTATAGTGAAACTATTGCACACTGGCAATACTGTATTTTATTCTTTTACAGTATTTTACTTATTAGTATAATTGTCATATATCGCTCACATCTACTGGTACTACAGTATACATGCAACTCTGGTCCCTGATAACCATACTGAAAATTGTGTGGTGAAAGTTGCTGTCTGGGAATGCTTCCCCCCCATTTATATTAATTGTTTTGAGGATAATTGCCTTGATTTTCGCAGTTTCATTAATTGTAAAGACTTTTAGGAACTCATCCCTTGCAATAACTGGGGTATTCCTGTATAACTTTAGTGAGGTTAGAGCAGTTAGAAATAAAATATTGACAGAAGTAACTTTTATCACTGAAATACTTTATGTATCTGGAGTTGAGTTTGGAATTTTTTTTGTGAGAATTTATTACTGTACTTTACAATAATGTTTTATTAACCAGGTATCAATTGAACCTAAATAATATGGGAATTATGGTGAAATTGCATAATGTTGTATTAATATGGTCGGGGCTGTTCACTCAGCTGGAGAGAGAGTTTTCTTATTTATAGTTTTATATTATATTTTCTTTATTTCTAAGGCAAATTATAGTAATGAAATGATAATACATGACCAATAAATTTAAAGAGAGGTAGTGACAGAGGCACCCTTGAATTTAAGAATGCAAATTTTTATTTCATAAATTATCAAGACTCCACTGTACTGTACTGTACAGTATTGTGTAAGATGCTTCATTGGAAGTTCTGCTTTAACAACCAACTCTCTTCCCAAAGTAGCTCTACTGCATTAATTATTATTATTCACTTTTCATTATCCCTGATTCTAGATGCAAGTTCTGATGTTAGTTAACAAAAAAATAATACTTTTCTTTCTTTTTCAGGATAACATGAAAGGAAAAATACTCGTAGAGAAGGTTTTCCGTGGCAAAAACTGTGGTGTAGTGAATATGTCTAAAGTCGCTTACAAAACTGACTTTCGTTTAATACATAAAATTGAGGAAGCTAAATATTTGCAGTCATATGAAAATTTTACACCTCCTGAACAAAAGATTTTTCCACAAACTATGGAAATGCCTCCTCTTTTGAAGGTGGGTGAATATTTGTGCTTTTGTATACATTGGTTAAGCCTTAAGTATAATCTCACTTGTTGCAAAAGCAAAAATTGGAAGTTTAGTTCATGGGTGAAGAACAACACAAACTTCCATCATGTAGAATTTGCTACATCAGGTAGGTGTGGTTCAGCATGTTCTTATAAGATATTTTTATTTTTGGGGGGGGATACCCCACCCGGGCACAGGTCATCGACCCACAACAGGGCCTCGGGGGCGAAAAAATGAGAGTAAAAAGAATTTTAAAATAGAAAAGAAAAAATTATATTAATCTACATCTCGAAGATGCCGGAAAACCAGCTTTTTGAAGTGAGACAGAGTGTATGCGTATGGAAACACAGAAGAAGGCCGAGCATTCCACAGTTTGGCTGAGTGAGGAAAGAAGGATATACTATACAGGTAGTCGTCGACTTACGACCTAGATTGGTTACGGCCGCCCGGTCGTAAGTTGATCTGGTCGTAAGTCGGCCTATGTTATAATTACCTTACGTATATTATAATGTGTAATGATAATATAATCATCTTTAAGTCATATTTTATCAACATTTTCTTTGTTCATTATTGTTACGGTCGTCAGGTTTAAGTAAATCACTGCATACTACAGTAAAATTTAATTACCTTACGTATATTATAATGTGTAATGATAATATAATCATCTTTGAGGAGTAGATGAAGACAGTTTCCTCTTGGTAGACATCTTGGGGGGGTGGTGGTTCAAGAAAAATTTCCAAGACAAAAGAAAGGCACAAGGCAAACAGACACGGAGGGAAGTGTGCTGTACCAGTGCTGTACCAGCGAGCGTGTTTGTAATTGAGCGCGGGGATGCGCGCGGCTCCAGCTCCCAGCAGCGCCAGGAGGCTGGGGCCAAAACTGTCGTACCGCCGGTCGTAAAGTCGAACAGACGTAAGTCGCATAGGTCGTAAGTCGACGACTACCTGTAGCGGGTTATTCTAGTGTGACCGACATCCACAGAGAAACGGTGGGCACCGCAAGCAAGACGAGTGTTACGAGCCCACGGCCTCGCCAGTGGTACATTGCGGCGAAGAGAAAGGGAAGAAAGATTATCAACTAAAGGAGGAGAGTTAATAAGACGAAATGCCTTTGATTCCACCCTATCTAACAGTTGGACAGAAGAAGAGCCACCCCAGATATGAGAGCAGTACTCCAAGTTAGGAAGAATGAATCCCTTATATGCTTGAAGCAACTGCTCAGGGGTGAAGTAGCTACACATTCCCAGCTTTTGGGGGACAGTTTTAGCAATCTTGTGGATGTGTGGCTTCTATGACATATTAGAGGAAATGGTGATGCCTAGCATATCTGTTTTAGCATTAGGCAGAATTATTGCGTCTTGAAATGTGACTGGTGGGAGATTATCTAATTTGGAAAGTGTAATTGGTAAATACTGAGTTTTATTACTACAGTAAGTCCTCACTTAACGTCGGGGTTATGTTCCTAAAAATACGACATTATACGAAACAACGTTAAGCGGATCAGTATTCCCCATAATTTACGTTGCTGGAATTCTTACAATTTGATGATCATTTTGAATATAAACATCATAGATTTTGCATTAGACATACAAATTTTAGATCTAATGTAAGTATTTTGTTTACTCTGAGTAAATATGTTATCTTTTGTGCAAAATATATGACATTTATATTCAAAATATTCCTGGTCTGACAAGGAATCCAGCAATGTCAATTATATTATCCTAACTTTAGTCTGAGGTATTATTTATTACTAAAAAGGTAAATATTCTGGTTTCTCCCACACATTTATCTGGTAGGGAGGGTTGGTGGGGGGCGGGGGGGAGGGAGGGACCGACCGACCATCTGGCGCGGTTGGAAGAGGGGGGGAGGCAAGGTGGGGTACTTTGATTGACAGATAGTGTTGTGAAGAATATTTTTTTTTATTAACTGAAGATATATGTTTTAGCTCATAAAATTCATACAAATTACCCGGCCAGAATATAATTTACATTGCTGGAATTCTTACAATTTGATGATCATTTTGAATATAAACATCATAGATTTTGCATTAGACATAAAATTTTTAGATATAATGTTTACTCTGAGTAAATATGTTATCTTTTGTGCAAAATATATGACATTTATATTCAAAATATTCCTGGTCTTACAAGGAATCCAGAAATGTCAATTATATTATCCTAACTTTAATCTTAGGTATTATTTAATACTAAATGTTAAAATCTAGTTTTTTCACCCACTCTTTCTCTTGAAGGGAGGGTTGGTGGGAGGTGGGGGGGAGGGTTGGGACGGACTGACCATCTGGCTCGTTGGAAGAGGGGGGAGGCAAGGTGGGGTACTTTGACAGATAGTGTCGTGAAGAATATTTTTTTTTTTATTAACTGAAGATATTTGTTTTAGCACATAAAAGTCATACAAATTACCCGGCCAGAATATAATTTACATTGCTGGAATTCTTACAATTTGATGATCATTTTGAATATAAACATTATAGATTTTGCATTAGACATACAAATTTTAGATGTAATGTTTACTCTGAGTAAATATGTTATCTTTTGTGAAAAATATATGACATTTATATTCAAAATATTCCTGGTCTTACAAGGAATCCAGCAATGTCAATTATATTATCCTAACTTTAGTTTGAGGTATTATTTATTACTATACCTGGTTTTCCCCAAAAAATTTCTCAGAGGGAAGAGCCAGTGAGTGTACTGTGAGAAGAGGGGGAGGGAGTGGAGTCCATTATTTGAATGGACATTAACTTGGCGACTGTATTTCTCTATTTCTCTTAAGTATTAATTGTGTGCATGTACCATCATAAAATTAAGATATTATTTTTACTAGAACATAGGTATTGTGTTGGAAAAAGTGGAGTTTAGGGGTCAGCTGGTCTTTATTTCATTTGATCCCATATGTTATGTTATTCACTTTACGCGTTTCTCACTTTCCGCGGTACCCTGTGGGTTACATTAACCGCGTAAAGTGAGGGATGACTGTAATAAGTTAGCCTGTGCTAAGAACTTCAACATAGACAACTAAAAGCACGTTGTAAGGTAATTTAGCCTATTGTAAGTTGGTGAGCTTCATTTACTGAAGGAACTGCACAACTTTTCATTACTAATTGGTACATATTTTACGTTTCCATTGTTTACTGGCAGTAAATGGTAAATATTTCTCATGTCTGAAGCTAAAAGTTGCTCCTCGCCCTTCCCATCATGCACGGGTTCAACCTAACAAAACTATTACGCATGTATAGGACGACCCCCAGTTTATTACCTAAAATTTTGGTCTTAAAAACTCGAACTATACACGAGTATATACGGTATATTCTCGGAAATAAATAGTAGTTTTGCTGAAACATAATGTATTTTAATGTAAAATAAGATAAAATACATGACGAAAACAAAAGACTTTACCTAACCTTCCGATGTTCAAGAGCTGTTACTCGTTTTATTAATAGTTTTTGGTTAAAATACTGTTATATTACAATGATATTCTATTCATACTGTGCTTGATATAATACATTCACGGAAATGTAATATTTTTGCTGAAATGACGTATGTATTACAGTGGAAAGTGGGATAAAACCATGACGAAAACAATCGACTTTCGCTTTCTTTCGTTCAAAAGGTGTTACCGTAATCGCTTTTCGAATGGTTTTCAGTTAAAAAACTGTTGTACAGGTATTACAATAATATTCCCTCCTAATTGACTTGAATAAATACTTGAATGGAAATATACAATATTTTTGCTGAAACTACCCGCGTTTCAGGCACTCGGTGTTTCAGGCACGGCGACCCTCAGTTTATAGGACGTAGTGTTTTCAGTGAAGGTTTTGGTGTTCCATTACCCTCAAAAACTTGGGTTGACCTATAAAAAAGGCATATCATAAATTAATGATTTCTTGGTCAAAAAATTAGGGTCAACCTATAGACGAGTATATACGGTAATCAGATTTGCTATAGGCCTATTGAGAAGTAAGACACTTGAGTATTTAAATTGGCTGGGGCTGATCCGGTGTTGCCGCATTCGTCAGTTTTGTTTATTGAATAATATTATTCAATAATATACAGTTGTACCCCATTTAACGCGGTCAATAAAACCCAGAGGGTCCCGCGTTAAGTGAAAACCGCGTTAAGTGAACAACAGAACATATGGGATTAATTCCAATAGAAACTGGCCCATCCCCAAACTCCACTTTTTCCAACACAAAACCAATGTTCTAGTAAAAATAACATCTTAATTTTATGATGGTACATGCACACAATTAATACTTAAGAGAAATAGAGAAATACAGTCGCCAAGTTAATGTCCATTCAAATAATGGACTCGACTCCCTCCCCCTCTTCTCACACTACACTGGCTGGCTCTTCCCTCTGAGAAATTTTGGGGGGAAAACCAGGTATAGTAATAAATAATTCCTCAAACTAAAGTTAGGATAATATAATTGACATTGCTGGATTCCTTGTAAGACCGGGAATATTTTGAATACAAATGTCATATATTTTGCACAAAAGATAACATATTTACTCAGAGTAAACATTACATCTAAAATTTGTATGTCTAATGCAAAGTTTATGATGTTTATATTCAAAATGATCATCAAATTATAAGAATTCCAGCAATGTAAATTATATTCTGGCCGGGTAATTTGTATGAATTTTATGAGCTAAAACAAATATCTTCAGTTAATAAAAAAAAAAAATATTCTTCACGACACTGTCTGTCAATCAAAGTACCCCGCCTTGCCTTCCCCCTCTTCCAACCGCGTGGTCAGTCCCAACCCTCCCCCCCCACCCTCCACCAATCCTCCCTTCAAGAGTTTTTAACATTTAGTATTAAATAATACCTCAGATTAAAGTTAGGATAATATAATTGACATTGCTGGATTCCTTGTAAGACCAGGAATATTTTGAATATAAATGTCATATATTTTGCACAAAAGATAACATATTTACTCAAGAGTAAACATTACATCTAAAATTTGTATGTCTAATGCAAAGTCTATGATGTTTATATTCCAAGTGATCATCAAATTATATGAATTCCAGCAATGTAAATTATATTCTGACCGGGTAATTTGTATGAATTTTATGAGCTAAAACAAATATCTTAAGTTAATAAAAAAAAAAAATATTCTTCACTGTAACAGATGGTCGGTTGGTCGGTCCCTCCCTCCCTCCCTCCCTTCCCCCCACCCCCCACCAACTGTCTCACCAGATGTGTGGGAAAACCAGAATATTTACCTTTTAGCAATAAATAATACCTCAAACTAAGGTTAGGATAATATAATTGACATTGCTGGATTCCTTGAAAGCCCAGGAATATTTTGAATACAAATGTCATATATTTTGCACAAAAAATATCATATTTACTCAGAATAAACTTTATATCTAAAATGTGTATGTCTAATGCAAAATCTATGATGTTTATATTCAAAATGATCATCATATTGTAAGAATTCCATCAATGTATATTATATTCTGGCTGGGTAATTTGTATGAATTTTATGAGCTAAAACAGGCAGTCAGGCAGGGTGGCGGGTAGGGGGTGGGGCGAATCTAAAAATGGCTCTCGAGCCGGACACTCACCGCGTATATGTGGAAAAAACCCGCGTTAAGTGAAAGTTCAGCTCTGGCGAGGCACCGCGTATATGGTAAAACGCGCTAAGTGAAACCACGTTAGGCGGGGTAATACTGTAATAACATCTAAGATGTACAGTAAACCCTCGAAAGTTTGCACCCCATAAGTCAGGGTTTTGGATAGCCTGGACCCTTTCCGGTCAACAAACATTTGTCCAAACCCTTAAATATTTTTTGTTTAAAAATCCCACCGTACACAGTAATTTGAAATTGCCACCAGCAAGCATTCCCTTGAGGCCTATTTCCTCTTCTTGGACCAGTGAGTGAAAAGTTTGTTCCCCCATTCTTAGAATGGACTTGCTCATAAAGCTGCACTGTGATTGGTTAGCTGTAAGTTCAACACACATTGAGCCACAGAAAAATGGTAAGATTTTAGGTAAAACAATTCAAACAATGGTGATGGTTATCCTCCCGAGAAGAGCAGAGATGAGCGCATATTGCATCATCCATGTCACACACACACACATCTGCAGCAGACCATCTGAGTCTCCATTATTTTGTAAATTACAAATTATATGTTGTTGTTTTTTCTATTCCAGTATTTAATATTTTTTATTACCAATGATGAAATATAAACCATAAGAGGCTGCTCATATGAGAATATAATCATGAATAAATAAAAACAAACGGAAATGTGGCAATGTCCAGTCCTTCTCACCTCCAGCATGTGTACACATAGAATGTCATCTTGTACCAATTAGCTCTCGTTAGGCCTATATCAAATCTGATCAGACCACTGTACAATACTGTATCCCCATTAACCCTTAAGCCCTGGGTTAGGGTGCTGGTCTCAGTATCCCCCACCCGGGGGTAAATAGAGAAAAATCAACTTTTCCAAAATAATGTTTGACCTTTTAAAATGATAAAACAATAAAAAATTAAGCAAGAAGAACTATATATTGACCCTCTAGAAAATTTCCTGACTATGCAGAGGGAGGGAGGAGGGGGAGAGATAAGGAGACAGTGTTGGTTTGACAGCTGACGCTTGTGGTCCTTATGCACTTAGCAGCTATTTTTAGTTCGCCTTTGTGTCCAAGGTGGCCAATAATGTATGTATTTACCGATCTTATTAATTATTTGCTATAAATTATTCATCTAGAATATTTTATTTGCATAGTTTTTCATAAAAAAGTGCTTGGCAACACTCACCAGTTGGTCGCTAGTCTGTCTTTGTGTTTGGTAGAGCAAGTAATGCATAAAATAATAATAATTCCATAAATAAATACATTTATAACGATCATAGCACTACACTACAATACAACTACACTACTTTTAGCAATATTACTTTGATACAAAATGATAAATGGACAAACAATGAAAATGAAACAAACAAAAGTAGGTAATTATGTTCAGGAAGCTTCCTTGTGGCTGAGCGAGTGGTGTGAGAGGCAAATAGTCACACTGGAACCTGATAACCCACTGTGGGCATTTAAACAGTGGTGGGAATAGGCACGCTTTCTGGAACGTCACCCGGGGCCTAAGGGTTAAATACCATACAGTGTATATTTTAATAATAAATAAGGTACAGTAATATATTTTATAAAAAGTAAATTCTTTTTAATGAACTGTACTATTGTACGTAAGAAAAAAGTAAAAGGAAACACATGATATATATTGCACATTAAAATACAAATTTAAGGGCCATTGGGGGGGGGGGGGCTGATGAGTGGCTGCTTAGTATACAGTGGTCCTCAGAACTCCCACTTGGAAAAAGTCTGGAACCCCCCTCCCCCCCCCTCCCCTCACCCTGAAGTTGTCGGGATTTTCGAGGGTTTACTTATGTATTATTTTTCACCCTTAAACAATTTACAATCAAGCGAGAGATAAGAGAAAATAATAACAAGAAAGGTAGTGCAGTCAGTCAAACAGCTACCTGTCAGCGGTGATGTAATAATGATTGAATGGGCCCTTTAATTGCACTTTCGAGCATATTTTTTGTCTTTGAATTATATGATACATTTATGCAGTATACAACCATGGGAGGGAGATCACAGAGTGAGTTAGGGCCATGAGAGCAACAAGCAGAAGGCTGGCAAAAAGTACTATATTCTTATGAAAGAAAGAGGGCAGGTGAAATATGTTAAGAGAGAGAGTAGGAGTACAAGACAGCAACTAGGTGACCAGACTGATCACCACTCATCAATTACATGCATCGAGGTGGGGGGGGGGGGGCTTACCTGGCAAGATAATCTTAACTTTGTATTGTTTTATGAAATAAATTTACTGATGTAAGAAAACATGAAGGCTTGCTTCAAAATGTTTTTTTATGGACTGGAGTTTAGGTTGATAAGAGAAAATTATGGTAACTGATTGTTCCCAAAATAGTTAAGCACGAATTGCAAAATACTGTGTGATATAAGTTATTTTTGTTAATTCCTTCATCACTGACTGAAATACTCATCTTTCAGATTGTTGCAGAAAGGGAAGGACATGCTTCGAATGTTCTCAGACTCACTATGTGTAGAAACAGTGGTCGTATTGCTAAAGATGGAGAGGAACCCACAGCTGGATTATGTGTTGGGCTCGACACTCCACTTAGCCCACAGCTTTACAAGGGAGTAATATAATCATTTGATTTTGGCTGGAAAGCTAATTTAATGTGTTTAAATGAAAGATAAAGAGAGTGGAAATTGTAAATACATTTGCATTCAAAAAGTTCATGTCACTATGAGATTCTTGTATTAAGAAAAGTAAGTTTATATTACATATATACTGTACTCCCTTTTTAATTGGCTTTACCTTTGCATAATATAATGGTGTATTATGAAGTCTGTTATCTCTTCTACAATACTGTGTCTGTATGACCTAAAGGCCTCAGTAATTTGTTAAAAATGTATTCTTGTAATATATTTGATGATTTAGTATAAATTACAGTTTGTTTGTTTTTGAAGAAAGCATTTTTATGTTTTTTCCTGTACCTTGGTTATAATGAAAAGATTCTCTAGAATTCACATTGAGAAAATTTTAATTTTCTGCTATTTATTATTGCTGTCTCCCATCAGTTGAAATAACACATTCTCTCCCCCTCCATTTAGAAGACCTTTCCCACAAGAGATGCAAGATGACCAATATCAGCAACAACTTAGATACTTCCTGACTTATTTACAGTAATTCTACCCAAAGTACCTGACTTTGCACAGGATGCAATAATCAATTTTACCCTAATCCAACCCATCCCAAGCTAAACTAGCTATACCTAACCTAACCCAACCCAATCCAACCTGATAAAAACCAAAAATAACCCAATCTTACTATACCAAGCTAACCCTACCAGCCTACCCATACCTAAATTATAATCATCACTAAATCAGCTACACCAGGCACGGGCTAATCCACCAAAATTTATATCCTACCTAACCCAAAAGTAATGTTAATATTGTTGTAACACGGACAGTGAAACAGTATATTGTCACGTCCACATTACGACATTTTCAGTTAACAATCACTCAACAGCATCACCCGTACAGCACTTAAAAATATATTTATTGCACTAGTGACAACAATTCATTTGGATTAATCCCTCAACATATCTTGCATCGTTAGACACCACTGTTAATAGCACAATAATTCATTTGGATTAATCCCTCAACATATCTTGCATCGTTAGACACCACTGTTAATAGCACAATAATTCATTTGGATTAATCCCTCAACATATCTTGCATCGTTAGACACCACTGTTAATAGCACAATAATTCATTTGGATTAATCCCTCAACATATCTTGCATCGCTAGACACCACTAATAATAGCACAATAATTCATTTGGATTATTATTATTATTATTATCGTTATTATTATTATCATTATTATTATTATCATGCTTATTATTAATATTACATTTTCGCCCCCCAGGCTCCGATGTGGGTCAGTGACCTGTGCCCGGGTGGGTTAATCCCCGTAAAAAAAAATTATTTTAGGGGTCCGGGATCGGTGGTTAATCCAAAAATCGGTTAATCAAGGTTTTACTGTATTCTGGATTATTTGAGTAAAGAAATGGAGTTTCTAACTTAATTAGAACTGCATTTACAGACTCCAGTTGTTTAGACTCAAGGAAAACATCCTCAGTACCCAGAAACATTATGAGGATGTCGGCTAGTGTTTGTCTGTGCAAGATGCATAGTTTAGACACCTGGAAATTTTTCCCAGTAACCGGAAAAGATTTCAGGGATAAAGAATTTTTCCGGGTTTTAGAAAGTCATCTGATTAGCTGGAAATCTCTCATTGCTGCTAGCCGGAACAATTGGTGCACAGCATTCCTGGGAATGAGAGATTTTCGTTTAACCAGACGACTTTCTCAAACACGGAAAAATTCTTTATCTCTGAAATCTTTTCCGGTTACTGGGAAAAGTTTCCGGGTGTCTAAACTATGCATCTTGCACAGACAAACACTAGCCCACAACCTCATAATGTTTCTGGGAGCTGGGGAAAGTTTTCCGAGAGTCTAAACTACCAGAGTCTGTAAAAGCAGTTCTAATTAAGTTAGAAACTCCATTTTTTTACTAAAATAACCCAGAGTAGTTTATCTAAAAGTTTCATTAAATAAATATTTAAAAACTGAAAATTTATATGATTCTGGCATGATTTCCACTCCCATGGAGCTGTGAGGGATTAGTGGGTCTTGTGTAACTGACCTACCCTGACACAATGTCAGGTGGTAGAGGTAGCGTGGGGTATTAGTGGCCTCATATTACTGACCTGATGCAGTGTCAGGTCACCCATTGTTGGATGGGGGATTAGTGGTCTCAGGACCTGAAGATGTAGTGAATAAAGATGAAAGCTAAAGTACAGTATCTTTTAGGTACATGTGAGAAGTGTAAGTATAAATGAGCAACGATGTATCCCTTCAACATTATGCTACATAACATTTTAAAATATGGAGTGAGAAAGCAGAAAGGTGTGGATGACAAGAGAGTTGGAGTGGTAACATGCACCAGTGATGCCAAGTGATAAGCTCCTCAACAGCTGATCTTTTAATTCGCCTCCACGCAGCCACACACTTGCGCATCAGTTAACCACGCATAAATTATGTCGTACAATAGGGGGGTGTGTGGATGGTGTTAGGGTGTCTGGGTGTGATGTGGTATTAATTGATGAATAATAAATTAGCAATATTGTATCCTCAGTGACCGTCGTTTGATGAACAGTGGTGTACTACAGTCGTCGCTACTATTCATCAAACTACTGTACTGTCATTAACAATACAATAGTGTTTATTTATTATTCATTAATTGATACCCAACACACACACAACATCTAGTTTAAAGTCCTTCGTATGAGACACTGTGAGTTGGAGGGAGGGAGGCTGGTACTCTGTAGCGTATCATATGTGGCCAGTTGTCACATTTCTCTTTGTATGGCTCACATACATACCTACATGTAGGAGACCTCGCACTAAGGATGGAGGTGAGAAGGGAAACTCACAATGGCTTTTCTATATATATATATTGTATGTACAATGCAGTGCTAGGGAGTTGCTGTGTGGTGAGGAGCTTGTTGAGAGGAGGTGTAAGAGCGGTAACGAGCAGGATGGTTGTCCGCCGCTCGTTTGCTTGTTCGCGGCCCCACTCGGGTGGTAGACGGAGGTGAGAAGGTCGCTGTTGCTTCGTCACATCAGACACTACCCAGCCGTCAACACAGCTGTACTTGCACCCCGCTGTTCGTTCAAACTCTGGTTGTGTGCTCAACTGGGGCTCCTGGTCTGATTCTCCAGACCTTTACTATTTAGTTGTCAATCTACGGACACCTGCTCCAGCTACTACCGCGGCTGCCACATCATCTCCACTTCCTTCCGTAATTGTTTGAGTCCCTTAATTGTTTGACTCCATTAATTGTTTGACTCCCATAATTGTTTATTTGATATATGTGTGAGTGGTGGCAATTGTTGTGATTATATTCATAGTAAAGAGATGTCAATCTCTAGCGGTTGTTTGTTACCCCTTGGAAACCCATGGTTCGTGACTTTCCTTTTATAAGATCCTGATTAGGCTGGCAAGGGATTTATATCCCAAAGTCCAAGCCTTTACAGGAGGTCTTGTCTGTTTGAGAGCATTGAGTAGAATGACCTTCACGGCGAGGCTGGGGGGTATTCATATGATTCTGCCGGATCAGGTTGAGAGGTGTGAAGTGAGCGGCGCTGCTGATTGGCTGAGGTGAAGGCGGTAACGGATCAATCACCGCGCAGTCTGAAAGTTAGGCACATCACAATTGGAACTCGCCGCTGGTTGGCTGGTAAGTGGACGGCAAGTGATCAACCAGCAGTTGTAGGGGAGAGTATCCACTACAATACTCCCCATCCCCTCTGAGCGCTGCAGAAAACTTGTTGTCGGCAGGGTTGTATCCCACATGTGAGACATAACGGGCGGCGGTGAGAACCACTCGGCCGCTAACGGGTGATGACTCCGTCTAGTGACACGAAATCTGTGGGAGAAGCAAAGGGAGAAGGAGGGTTGTAGATAAGAGAAGGTTGAACAGGCGAGGAATGTGGTGCAAAGTCCTCAGGGGCGCCAGGAGGGGTGTCTGGGTCCATAGGTCCGGATGCAGGATCCTCATCAGGAGCAGGGTCCGTATAATAATAATAATAATAATAATAATTAACGGTTTATTGAAAGAGCTTGGCAGCCAGAAGGCTGAAAATATACAGTTACATATTTGGGGAGTGGGTTACGAATTACAAATAATATACAAGTAACATAAGTGACACAAATAAGACATATAACAACTTAGATGGGGAAAAGCTCAAACTACAGTTCAATTCAACATAGTGACAGTGTTACAGTATTACAAGTTATTGATATCAGGAGCAGGGTCCGCATCAGGAGCAGGATCCGCATCAGGAGCAGGGTCCACATCTGGAGCAGGGTCCACATCAGGAGCAGGGTCCACATCAGGAGCAGGGTCCACATCAGGAGCAGGGTCCGCATCAGGAGCAGGGTCCGCATCAGGAGCAGGGTCCACATCTGGAGCAGGGTCCACATCAGGAGCAGGGTCCACATCAGGAGCAGGGTCCACATCAGGAGCAGGGTCCACATCAGGAGCAGGGTCCACATCAGGAGCAGGGTCCACATGAGGAGCAGGGTCCACATGAGGAGCAGGGTCCGCATCAGGAGCAGGGTCCACGTGAGGAGCAGGGTCCGCATCAGGAGCAGGGTCCGCATCAGGAGCAGGGTCCGCATCAGGAGCAGGGTCCGCATCAGGAGCAGGGTCCGCATCAGGAGCAGGGTCCGTATCAGGAGCAGGGTCCGTATCAGGATCAGGGTCCACATGAGGAGCAGGGTCCGCATCAGGAGCAGGGTCCGTATCAGGAGCAGGGTCCGCATCAGGAGCAGGGTCTGTATCAGGAGCAGGGTCCGCATCAGGAGCAGGGTTCCGCATCAGGAGCAGGGTCCGTATCAGGAGCAGGGTCCGCATCAGGAGCAGGGTCCACATGAGGAGCAGGGTCCGCATCAGGAGCAGGGTCCGCATCAGGAGCAGGGTCCACATCAGGAGCAGGGTCCACATCAGGAGCAGGGTCCACATCAGGAGCAGGGTCCACATCAGGAGCAGGGTCCGCATCAGGAGCAGGGTCCGCATCAGGAGCAGGGTCCGCACCAGGAGCAGGGTCCACAAGAGGAGCAGGGTCCACATCAGGAGCAGGGTCCGTATCAGGAGCAGGGTCCACATCAGGAGCAGGGTCCACATCAGGAGCAGGGTCCACATCAGTAGCAGGGTCCACATCAGGAGCAGGGTCCACATCAGGAGCAGGGTCCACATCAGGAGCAGGGTCCGTATCAGGAGCAGGGTCCGCATCAGGATCAGGGTCCACATGAGGAGCAGGGTCCACATGAGGAGCAGGGTCCGCATCAGGAGCAGGGTCCGCATCAGGAGCAGGGTCCGCATCAGGAGCAGGGTCCGCATCAGGAGCAGGGTCCGCATCAGGAGCAGGGTCCGCATCAGGAGCAGGGTCCGCATCAGGAGCAGGGTCCGTATCAGGAGCAGGGTCCGCATCAGGAGCAGGGTCCACAACAGGAGCAGGGTCCACATCAGGAGCAGGGTCCACATCAGGAGCAGGGTCCACATCAGGAGCAGGGTCCGCATCAGGAGCAGGGTCCACATCAGGAGCAGGGTCCGCATCAGGAGCAGGGTCCGCATCAGGAGCAGGGTCCGCATCAGGAGCAGGGTCCACATCAGGAGCAGGGTCCGCATCAGGAGCAGGGTCCGCATCAGGAGCAGGGTCCACATGAGGAGCAGGGTCCGTATCAGGAGCAGGGTCCGTATCAGGAGGAGGGTCCGCATCAGGAGCAGGGTCCGTATCAGGAGCAGGGTCCACATGGGGAGCAGGGTCCGTATCAGGAGCAGGGTCCGCATCAGGAGCAGGGTCCGTATCAGGAGCAGGGTCCGCATCAGGAGCAGGGTCCGCATCAGGAGCAGGGTCCGCATCAGGAGCAGGGTCCACATCTGGAGCAGGGTCCGCATCAGGAGCAGGGTCCGCATCAGGAGCAGGGTCCGCATCAGGAGCAGGGTCCGCATCAGGAGCAGGGTCCGCATCAGGAGCAGGGTCCACATCAGGAGCAGGGTCCGCATCAGGAGCAGGGTCCGTATCAGGAGCAGGGTCCGCATCAGGAGCAGGGTCCGCATCAGGAGCAGGGTCCGCATCAGGAGCAGGGTCCGCATCAGGAGCAGGGTCCGCATCAGGAGCAGGGTCCGCATCAGGAGCAGGGTCCACATGAGGAGCAGGGTCCGTATCAGGAGCAGGGTCCGTATCAGGAGCAGGGTCCGCATCAGGAGGAGGGTCCGCATCAGGAGCAGGGTCCGTATCAGGAGCAGGGTCCGTATCAGGAAGAGGGTCCGCATCAGGAGCAGGGTCCGTATCAGGAGCAGGGTCCACATGGGGAGCAGGGTCCGTATCAGGAGCAGGGTCCGTATCAGGAGGAGGGTCCGCATCAGGAGCAGGGTCCGTATCAGGAGCAGGGTCCACATGAGCAGGGTCCGTATCAGGAGCAGGGTCCGCATCAGGAGCAGGGTCCGTATCAGGAGCAGGGTCCGCATCAGGAGCAGGGTCCGTATCAGGAGCAGGGTCCGCATCAGGAGCAGGGTCCGTATCAGGAGCAGGGCCCGCATCAGGAGCAGGGTCCACATGAGGAGCAGGGTCCGTATCAGGAGCAGGGTCCGTATCAGGAGCAGGGTCCACATGAGGAGCAGGGTCCACATGAGGAGCAGGGTCCGTATCAGGAGCAGGGTCCACATCAGGAGCAGGGTCCACATGAGGAGCAGGGTCCACATGAGGAGCAGGGTCCACATGAGGAGCAGGGTCCACATCAGGAGCAGGGTCCACATCAGGAGCAGGGTCCGCATCAGGAGCAGGGTCCACATGAGGAGCAGGGTCCGTATCAGGAGCAGGGTCCGCATCAGGAGCAGGGTCCGCATCAGGAGCAGGGTTCACATCAGGAGCAGGGTCCACATGAGGAGCAGGGTCCACATCAGGAGCAGGGTCCGCATCAGGAGCAGGGTCCGCATCAGGAGCAGGGTCCGCATCAGGAGCAGGGTCCGTATCAGGAGCAGGGTCCGCATCAGGAGCAGGGTCCGCATCAGGAGCAGGGTCCGCATCAGGAGCAGGGTCCACATCAGGAGCAGGGTCCGCATCAGGAGCAGGGTCCACATCAGGAGCAGGGTCCACATCAGGAGCAGGGTCCACATCAGGAGCAGGGTCCGTATCAGGAGCAGGGTCCGCATCAGGAGCAGGGTCCGCATCAGGAGCAGGGTCCGCATCAGGAGCAGGGTCCACATGAGGAGCAGGGTCCGCATCAGGAGCAGGGTCCGCATCAGGAGCAGGGTCCGCATCAGGAGCAGGGTCCACATCAGGAGCAGGGTCCACATCAGGAGCAGGGTCCACATCAGGAGCAGGGTCCGTATCAGGAGCAGGGTCCGCATCAGGAGCAGGGTCCGCATCAGGAGCAGGGTCCGCATCAGGAGCAGGGTCCACATGAGGAGCAGGGTCCGCATCAGGAGCAGGGTCCGCATCAGGAGCAGGGTCCACATCAGGAGCAGGGTCCACATCAGGAGCAGGGTCCACATCAGGAGCAGGGTCCGCATCAGGAGCAGGGTCCACATCAGGAGCAGGGTCCACATCAGGAGCAGGGTCCGTATCAGGAGCAGGGTCCGCATCAGGAGCATGGTCCGCATCAGGAGCAGGGTCCACATGATGAGCAGGGTCCACATCAGGAGCAGGGTCCGTATCAGGAGCAGGGTCCGTATCAGGAGCAGGGTCCGCATCAGGAGCAGGGTCCGCATCAGGAGCAGGGTCCGCATCAGGAGCAGGGTCCGCATCAGGAGCAGGGTCCACATCAGGAGCAGGGTCCACATCAGGAGTAGGGTCCGTATCAGGAGCAGGGTCCGCATCAGGAGCAGGGTCCGCATCAGGAGCAGGGTCCGCATCAGGAGCAGGGTCCACATGAGGAGCAGGGTCCACATCAGGAGCAGGGTCCGTATCAGGAGCAGGGTCCACATCAGGAGCAGGGTCCACATCAGGAGCAGGGTCCACATCAGGAGCAGGGTCCGTATCAGGAGCAGGGTCCACATCAGGAGCAGGGTCCACATCAGGAGCAGGGTCCGTATCAGGAGCAGGGTCCGCATCAGGAGCAGGGTCCGCATCAGGAGCAGGGTTCACATCAGGAGCAGGGTCCGCATCAGGAGCAGGGTCCACATCAGGAGCAGGGTCCACATCAGGAGCAGGGTCCGCATCAGGAGCAGGGTCCGCATCAGGAGCAGGGTCCACATCAGGAGCAGGGTCCGTATCAGGAGCAGGGTCCGCATCAGGAGCAGGGTTCACATCAGGAGCAGGGTCCGCATCAGGAGCAGGGTCCACATCAGGAGCAGGGTCCGCATCAGGAGCAGGGTCCGCATCAGGAGCAGGGTCCGCATCAGGAGCCGGGTCCACATCTGGAGCAGGGTCCGCATCAGGAGCAGGGCCCACATCAGGAGCAGGGTCCACATCAGGAGCAGGGTCCACATCTGGAGCAGGGTCCGCATCAGGAGCAGGGTCCGCATCAGGAGCAGGGTCCACATCAGGAGCAGGGTCCGCATCAGGAGCAGGGTCCGCATCTGGAGCAGGGTCCGCATCAGGAGCAGGGTCCGCATCAGGAGCAGGGTCCACATGAGGAGCAGGGTCCACATGAGGAGCAGGGTCCACATGAGGAGCAGGGTCCGTATCAGGAGCAGGGTCCGCATCAGGAGCAGGGTCCGCATCAGGAGCAGGGTCCGCATCAGGAGCAGGGTCCACATCAGGAGCAGGGTCCACATCAGGAGCAGGGTCCACATCAGGAGCAGGGTCCGCATCAGGAGCAGTGTCCGCATCAGGAGCAGTAGGTACCCGAGGATGAAAAGAGTGTACCCAGAAATTTTGTGGACAAGGTGGTGCTGCAAGTGGCAACTGTGGGCAGACTGGTGCAGACGTGGTTTGTTGGCGGTAATGCTGGGCTGGGGGCACATCGGTTAAGGTGGCCGGCTTCACTCGATCTATGCTGACGGTGTCATGTCTGCCATTGCGAATGATCATCAGGAACTTCGCTGACCATGCAAAAACTGGGAAGGGTCCGTCAGAGGGGCGTTGAAGTGGGTTGCGGTAAGCATCGCGCCTGACGAAGTCATACTCAGCATTGAGTAGTGCAGGAGGGATGTGTTCAGGGCGACAGGATTGCTGGCGTGGGGCAGTAGCTTTGAATGCAGTAACTGCTTGTCATAGTGTTTGCAGTTGGTCGTGACGGACAGCAGGAGTGATGTGTTCAAGGTCAGGAGTAAGTGAGAAGTCCCCAGGTAGGGGAAGGGGCTCGCCTAGGGTGAGATCTGCTGGGCTACAGTCCATGTCCTTGTTGTGTGATGCGCGGATGCCATGGTGCACTAAGGGTAGAGCATCCGTCCATCTGTAAGGGTTGTGCTGTGCCTTGATGGCGTCCTTCAGCTGCCGGTGAAACCACTCTACCATGCCGATGGATTGAGGGTGATAAGCGGTAGTGCGGTGCCTCGAAGTG
This sequence comes from Homarus gammarus, assembly GCA_958450375.1. Classification (NCBI taxonomy): domain Eukaryota; kingdom Metazoa; phylum Arthropoda; class Malacostraca; order Decapoda; family Nephropidae; genus Homarus; species Homarus gammarus. Next base: position 434,519 of record CAUDMG010002736.1, on the reverse strand, counting down.
CTGAGGAACTGTAGGAGGCTGTGCCAGAGTTGTGACTCAAACTGGGCTCCTTGGTCAGTGATGACGGTCGTGGGGGGACCGAAACAGGAGACCCAACCGGACAGGAAGGCACGTACGGCAGACTCTGCTGTAGAATTGGGCATGGAAATGGCTTCTGTCCACCTCGTGAAATGGTCAATGCAGGTGAAGATGTAGGTGTTACCGCAGAATGATGGAAGAGTTCCCACGATGTCGAGGTGCACTACCTGGAAGCGTCCTTTGGGTACAGGAAAGGTTTCTGAGGGAACCCGTGTGTGTCGATGTATCTTAGAGGACTGGCAGGCCAGGAGCTGGGCAGCCCATTTCCGAGTATTAGCCTTGATACCGGGCCAGACAAGAAGTTGCATGAGAAGGCACTGGGAGGCCCATACACCTGGGTGGCTGAGACCGTGGATGCGGTCGAAGATGGCGCGGCGGTGGATGTGAGGCACAGACGGTTTAGGCTGCCCACAGGACATGTCGCACCACAACTTGATGTTCATACCCGGAATGGGGAGTTCTTGGAGAGCGAGACCTGAGGGAGATGTCTTGTATGCTGTAAGGTCTTCGTCATTCTCTTGAACTACGGCGAGCTGTCTGTAATCCATGGGTGGAGATGAGGGAAAAATGCTGGATATACAACGAGAGAGGGTGTCGGCGATCTCGTTGTGGCTGCCCTTGATGTGTTGGATGTCTCGGGTGAACTCCGAGATGTAAACCAAGTGACGAAGAACAAGAAGTGTATGTGTCTGGGAGGCTGAAACGAAGGCGTGGACGTGATCAGTGAAGATGGTGAACTGACGGGCCTCGAGGAAGTGCTGGAAATGCTTGACAGCAAGATATATGGCCAGGAGCTCTCGATCAAAGGCACTGTACTTGAGTTGAGGTGGTTGAAGCCGCTGTGAGAAAAGGCAATAGGCATGAGAGTTCCATTGATCTCCTGTTGTAAGACGTCGCCCACTGCAGTAGAAGAAGCATCTGTTGTGAGAGTGGTCCAGACATTGGGGGCAGGGTGAGCCAGCAGGATAAGGCGTGGTGAATGCTGAGTCCATATGAGAGGGTTGTGAGACGTCTTGAGGAGTCCCTTGAGAATATCGTGGAGAGGAGCGACGATGTTAGCAGCCTGGGCAATGAAGTGGTGGTAGTAGTTGACTAAACCCAGGAATTTTCGGAGCTTCTTCGCTGTTTCAGGTTTGGGGAACTCCTTGATGGCAGTTACCTTCTGTGGTAGGGGTTGGATGCCGCTCGACGAGACTCTGTGACCGAGGAAGTCGATGGAGGAGGCTCCGAAGACGCACTTGGCAGGGTGAACTTTCATGTTGTTATTCTGCAGGCATTGGAGAAGGAGCTGTAGGTGGTGATGATGCTCGGCAGGCGTCGGAGATGCGACGAGAATGTCGTCTATGTAGACAGTGACAAAATCGAAGTCGCAAAGCATGTGGTCCATGTACCTCTGGAAGGTCTGAACTGCATTGCGTAGTCCAAAACTCATGTAGGCATACTCGAAGAGACCGAACGGAGTGGTGAGGGCAGTCTTCTGGATATCTGCAGGTGCCACTGGAATCTGATGGAAGGCACGCTCCAAGTCGATCTTCGAAACGGTGGTCTTGCCGTGGAGTTTGTGGTGGAAGTCTTGGACATGCAGGATAGGGTACCTATCAGGTTCAGGGCTCTGTAATCACGACATATCCTCCAGTCGTTGGATGATGGCTTTGGAATCATGTGAAGAGGAGATGCCCAGGGACTCTTTGAAGGTCGAATGATGCCTTCTTGCAGGAGTCTGTTGAATTCCGCCTTGGTTGCGTTCAGGAGCTCAGGGCGAAGGCAGCGAGGGCGTGAGAAGACTGGAGGTCCTGTAGTCTTGATGTGGTGGAAGTTTCCCGACGTAGGTGGTGGTAGAGAGACTCGGGGTGAGAAAAGTTCCTTGAGCAGGGAGGAGAACTTGTTGGACGGCGAGAGGCAGGTGTTAGTGTCGGCGACTGCGGCACGTGTACCCCAGATCGTGTGTGCTGTAGGCTCATGGATGAGGCAGAGGTTAGTTGGGTCGACGACGAGCTTGTGGAAGGTGAGGAAGTCGAAGCCAAGGATGGGTTGAGAGACGTCTGCCACCACAAAGGACCAGTGCAGAGTCTTGGGAAGACCGAGGTCTAAGGTGAGGATGTGTGCACCGTAGGAGGCGATGAGGGTACCTCTGGCGGCGAACAGGTCATATGAGGGTTGCTTTGATGTGTCTTGCGGTGAGGGAGGGACGATGCTGACCAATGCCCCTGTGTCAACGAAGAATTTCCTGCTGGAGATGCGGTCGGTGATATGCAGCAGTGAGACGCTTGAAGTGACGGGGGTTGTGTCGTCTACCAATCCCCGTTGATGCCTGGTCCCGAGTAATTGCAGGGGGCCTCACAACGTTTAGTGTTAGCATCGAAGTGTTGATGGTACCAGCAGAGGATAGGTGCACTGTGCTGGGAGCTGGCGGCGGTCTCCGAGGCAGGACGAAGACGTCGGGGTTGGTAGGGCACAGTGTGTGGGGCAGGAACAGGAGCAGCAGCTTTCATGGAGGGAGCAGAGCTGCTCGAGAGTGTCCATCCTACGGTGTAGAGACTGTAGCAGGTCCCTCATGTCCTGTGAGGTGTTGCTTGTCTGAGAAGCGTTGATCCGGTTGACAAGATTGAAGGTAAGTGACGGTGTGGCCGCTGAGTTGTCCGGGGCAGCAAGGCACACAGCAGTGTATTCATGGAATACTCTGTCTGCTGTGGCTGTGTAGGTCGCCGGGGTTATAGAGTAGTCCAGTGCGGACAGGGCGAGGGAGACTTCTGCGGGGAGCTTCTGGGCATGAAGCTGGCGCAGGACAGTGTCAGGAAGCCTGTCTGTGTGGCGGGAGTTCAGTCTACGCATCTCGTCCCAGAGACGTGCAGGCATTGAGTCACCAAGGGGTAGACTTGATAGGTCTTGCAGGAGACTGGCGCCAGGCCGCTGGTATCGCCTCTTCAGAGCATCTCGTAGAGCTGCGAATTGTTGTCAGCTTGAGGGATGGTGATGGTTTCTGAGACTTGCGTAAGAATACTTCACTTAAACACATCAGTTACGTTACTGCATCACTTGCATATTCAAACTATTAACTAAGTCAAAATCACTTAATGTGGCGAGGTATAACACAGAGCTGGACATTACCTGTGGGTGGAGGAGTTTCAGACGCTGGACTGACGCCAGGGACTGACTGACGCCCCGCACCCCGGCTCCCTCGCTCAGTTTCGAGTTCCACTCGACCAACTATTTCAGTGTACTACGATACTGTACCCTTTGACGTTTGAAACTAAGACTATGAACTCATTTCCATTTCCCAAGATTCCGTTTTCAATCTATGCTCTGACTGAGCTGTCGAAGACAAGAATTAAATTGATTTCAAGGTTCCGGATGGCAGTCCCTGGTGGGCGGAGCCTAAGACGAGTAGTATCCGATTACACACAGAGGACCCAATAGCCTGGCACAATATTTCATCATTTTTCTATAGTACATTTAATAGTACAGTGACCCCTCGTTTAACGAACGCCTCGGTTAACGAACTGCCTTCCATAAGGATCTTCAGTTCGGTTAACGAACAAAAATTCGGTTAACGAATTTCCTATGAACCGACCTCAACGTGTTTTCGCTTGCACTGGCCGGGCAACCAGCTTTAGTATCAGTCCGCCAATACATTAATCGGTTCTAGGGCTTAAATTCCTAACTATTTTAGTAAATATCAAGAAGTTTATACTATTCAATAATTTTAAAAGTTTAATATTCAATTTTTTAGTCATTTTAACAATTATTGAACATAATTGAAGGTAAAGTGACTAGTTTAAAGCGCAGCATCCAGCCTCTTAACACAGCAAACAGGCGTTAGTCTCTCTGTTTTCACTGGAGGTAACATCTTGCTTGAGACTCTCTTCAACTAAATGCTTTTTTTCTGTGTTTTCAAGCAAATTATTGGTCATTTTGAAATATATTTTACATATTGACAATATATAATGCAGTACAGTGTTGATTTAAAGGAAATAATCTTGAATTACACCAAGAGAACTAAAATTTTATGGCTGAAATGGTGCCGTGGGGTGACTTCTCTTCCACCCCAATGTCTTCTCTTCTTCCTTCTCCTCCACCCCATTGTAATTCCCATCATCATCATCATCATCATCATCATCATCATCATCATCATCATCATCCAGAAGCCTTCTACATACACACCTCAAAGTAAGTGAACTTTTCTACCATTTTTGTTGAATTTAGGAAATTTTCGGTGAGCTGGAACCAATTACCCAAAAAGCCATTGAAACAATGGTTTCTGTTAACGAACGACCTTCTGGAACGGATTGAGTTCGTTAACCGAGGGGTCACTGTATGTGATATTTTATATTACACTGCCCTGCATAGTTTTTGAGGTTTGTGTATTATTAAGCTTTTCTGGGTGTATTTTGCATGCTGATCTCAAAAATGTTATCCATTTTGCTCAATCAGGTCAGAATTTTGTGCTATAGCATTTTAAGTGGAGATTCAGGTAAAATATTGGCATTTTTCGCCCAAAATGGGGTCCTCATATTCGTTCATTAAAAAAATCATCCGAGACATTGGCAAGCCTCACAGAAAAGATTTCGGCCAGTTTTAATGCCCTTACGATGCATTTAAATACACCCATGTGCTCGCCGGCCATTTAAATGTCCGCCGTAACGCAAAGGAAAAGAGTATATGTCCGTGTTTTTTTACATATATTTGCTCACAATTAAATTTCTTTTTCATCTGGTGGTACATGACATGTTTCCTCTGTCTGTGGGATAGTCGAGCAGACAAGCAGCACTACATGCAACGTGACTGGCTTGCAAGAAGTGGACTTACTCCAGGTTCTCACAATGTTGTTGCCCATGCTCTGGTGAATCCGCAGAACATCAAGCTCGGTCTGTTCAAAAACTTTGTAAAGGCACTGGACAAAAAAAGCCAGGCTTTCAATTTTCTGAAAGAAAAATTTCCAAAAGTCAGTGAGGCAAAGCTGAATGCAGGAATTTTTGATGGCCCTCAGATCAGAGAGCTTTTCAAAGATCCCAAGTTTGATTGCAGCATGGATGTAAATGAGAAGAAAGCCTGGCATGCCTTTAAGTCTATTGTCTCCAATTTTCTTGGCAACTACAGAAGTCCAGAGTATGAACGAGTTGTTGAGGACCTACTTCTGAGCTACAAAGTTCTTGGTGCACGCATGTCCATCAAGATGCACTTCCTCAGCTCCCACTTGGACTACTATCCAGAGAACTGTGGTGATGTGAGTGAGGAACAAGGAGAACGCTTCCATCAAGATATCCGTGTAATGGAGGAGCGGTACCAGGGTCGCTGGGATATCAACATGCTCGCCGACTACTGTTGGTGTCTGAAATGGGACGCCCCAGACACCAACCACCAAAGAAATTCTCTGTGACAGCCATTTATGCATGTCTAACTGTAAAGGCATCTATGTAGTTGACATATTTTGGTCCTATGTGTTGTGGTTACATTTCTTATGATATATTTTGCATAAAAATTTTGACATCATACAGTAGAAGTCCAAAAATCCGGACTGCTTGGGGATTGGGTCGGTCCGGATTTTCGGATTTTCCATATTCTCAGGCAGTACTTTTAAAATTCAAATTTAATGAAGAATAAAGAAGAAATGAACAGGTACATTTTGACAGTTTATTCATTTGCAAATATAGCATGCTTCATTTATCAAAACAAGCAGTTTTAATGAAAAAGCTGTGAATTCTAAATTTTATTCTTTGCCTTTTATATATCATAAATTGTAGACTTTCCAATGTCGTATGTTTCCATTAGAACAGTATTGCTCACACCACGATCTAGTTTCTTAATTATTTCAAGTTTGTCACTCAATTTCAATGTGTTCTTCTTTCTCTTCACACAACGAAGTTTATCTACTTTAGGAGCCATTATTATGGGCTTGTACAGTAATCTGTAAATGGAAAGAGTAGGACTCAAAATATTGTTATATTACAATGGTATTCTATTCATACTGTGCTTGATATAATGCATTCACGGAAATGTAATATTTTTGCTGAACGTACGTGTTACAGTGGAAAGTGGGATAAAATCGTGATGAAAACATTGACTTTCTCTTTCTTTCGTTCAAAAGATGTTACCGTAATCGCTTTTCGAATGGTTTAGTTTAAAAACTGTTGTATTACAATAATATTCTATCCTAATTGACTTGAATAAATACTACGATACCATATTTCTGAATATTTTCATTAAAATCCATCAAAATCATTTTCCTTGTCATCGTCTGCAGCACCAAACAGCTTCTCCCAGTCCTCTCTTTGAACAGGGCTAGAGGGTACGTGTTTTTCAAATTGTTTTCAGTTAAAAAACTATTACATCACTCGTCTATTTTACCTAAACTGCGCCTGAATGAATATATTCGCGGAGATAAATAGTAGTTTTGTGGAAACGTGACGTATTTCAATGTAAAATAGGATAAAATACATGACGAAAACAAAAGACTTTACCTAAGCTTCCGATGTTCTTGAGATGTTACTCGTTTTTTTAATAGTTTTCGGTTAAAATTCTGATATATTACAATGATATTCTATTCATACTGTGCTTGATATAATGCATTCACGGAAATGAAACATTTTTGCTGAAATGGCGTACGTATTACAGTGGAAAGTGGGATAAAATCGTGACGAAGACAATGACTTTCGCTTTCTTTCGTTCAAAAGATGTTACCAAAATCGCTTTTCGAATGGTTTAGTTAAAAAACTGTTGTATTACAATAATATTCCCTCTTAATTGACTTGAATAAATACTTGAATGGAAATATACAATATTTTTGTTGAAATTACCCGGGTTTCAATGTAAAGTGTCGTAATAATAAATGGTAAACAATTTGCCTTCAACACTTGTGTTTCAGGCACGGCGAGCCTCAGTTTATAGGACGTAGAGCGTTTTTAGTGGTTTTGTTGTTCCATTACCCTCAAAAACGTGGGTGGAACTATAAACGAGGAATATCATAAATTAACGATTTCTTGTTCAAAAAACCAGGGTTGACTGATAACGAGGGGGGGGTTTATAGATGAGTATATACGGTATGTTGTCACAGTTTGATTGCCCATTTTAAAGTGGCGACCACGTGGTCGCTTGTTGTCGCTGTGCAGCTGTGGTGCTCACGCATGCGCACATGCACACAAATGCCCGCTAAAAAAAAAAATTGTTTTTGAAAAGTCCGGATTCTCGGGTGGTCCGGATTTCTGGCATCCGGATTTTTGGACTTTTACTGTATTTAAGAATTTCGATTTTTTCCTAATTCCCATAGCATGAAAATCTGACCTGATAGGGCAAAATGAATGGCATTTTTGGAATCAGCACGCAAAACACATAAAGAATCAGCTAAGAAACCTCGCACCTCATGAATTTTTTTTTCAAATGCAGCCCAGTGTAATCAATGACAAAAGATACACCATAACAGGCTGATCACTTGAGAATATATAGATCGGTGAGCCTGATCAGCCTAATATGTAAAGTACTTGAGAGTATTATCAGAGATGCTGCGATGGAACATCTACAGTGAGTTCTGCTATAACGCGTGTTTTGATAATGCGAATTTGCTCTAATGTGATTTATGAATTAGGAACGATATTTGTATAACGCGAACGCTTGTTTGCTGTAACGCGATTTTTGCTTACTATTTCTCCAATTTTGTGATACAGTGGGGTATGCTATAACGAATCTAATTGGTTTTAGAACCTTGTTCGTTATAGGATTAATCCGTTCCAGGCTCCCAAGTACAACCACTTAACACTGAAAAATATAATATAAAATTGTAAAAATTGTAAAAAAGTGCATAAATATGCATCTAAACCCCTGAAATAAAGAATATCATTAATATTTGTTATAAAAAACAATAAATTAGAAAAAAAAATTAAATAATGTTCGTTGTAGGAGTTTCGTTCGTTATAGCATTCTCAATTTTATAGGTAAAACCGTTCATTATAGGAATATTCGTAGTAGGATCTGTTCGTTATCGCATACCCCACTGTATTAACTGTGAATATAGTAAAGAAGAATATCAACAAGAAGCGTTCTGGTGATAGAATTCCCAGTGATGATCGTAAAAGAAAGGATATAACACTTGAAGAGAAGCTCGATTTTATCAACCTCAAAATCACCCTTCTCCCCCATCAAGTAAAGTGTTACATTTACTGTATGATTTCATTATTAGATATGAATGTAACATTTATTTAGACTGTGCTATCCTTTGTGTTAGGCTAACTACTAAATTTTTTCGATTTCGAGTAATCTGCACCTAACCCTATTTTCTCCATGAGCCCTGTTATTTCTATTACGCGATTTTCTATAACACGATATTTTACAAGAACACAATTATCGCGTTATAGCAGAACTACCTGTATACTATGAAACAACCTTGTAAAGGATTGCAAACAAGGTTTTATGCCAGGGCGCTCCTGCTTAACATAATTGCTCAAGGTCTTGGATATTTGGACCCATATTCTGGAACGGGGTGGTAATTTCGACAATATATACAGTAGTACCCCGCTTAATGCGGTCAATAAAACCCACAGGGTACCGTGTTAAGTGAAAACCCCGCTAAGTGAACAACAGAACATATGGGATTAATTCCAATAGAAACTGGCCCGACCCCCAAACTCCACTTTTTGACGACACATAACTATGTTGTAGTAAAAATTTTATCTTAACTTTATGATGGTATGAAAAACCAAGTAATATAGAAGAGGTTAGGTTAGGAAAAATAAAGGTTAAGTTAGGAAAAATAAAGGTTAGGTTAGGAAAACTAAAAGTTATGTCGAACACTTACGTTAGTAGAAGAGATGGGTCGGCGTACGGGGATGGAGGCTGGTTCCGAGGCAGAGGGCAGGCTACTGGCCCTCAGGTGAGTCACCATCACTGTCACCCACACTTGTTATGGCCTCCCTGACAAATCCCTCAAAGTCATCTTCACTGTCTCTACCTCTGTCACTATCACTGGCTTGGGCTGGCTGTGGTGGGTTGCGGGCAAAGAACTCGGTTATGCTTTTTTGATGGCTGGTGTTTATGTTGTCTTGATACACCGTGATGTACGGCTTCATAGCCTGCACCAGCCGGGTATGGTAGACTTCATAGCGGTCATCGTTATTGTCGCGGGAAAGGAAGGACTTCATTTTCTCTGCACACTCCATGGCACCCTTAATATCACTATGACTTAAACTGTGTTCTTCGGAGAATGACGCACCTTCTTCCTCCTCTTCACTGACGTTACCTTCTTCCAACATCTCGTCGGCAGTCACTTCAGGATCTCTGATCACCTCCAGGATGTCTTCGTTGGTGGTCTCGGAGAAGCCTTCAGCTGTAATATTGAGCGCAGCTTCTCTGGCAAGGTCCACTGCTACTGCAACAGTCTGAACCTCACCATTCACAGGTTGACTCCTCTTCTCAGCTGGCATGCCATGCAACACATGTCTCCATGCGTGACGAATCGTAGCAAGAGACAGCTGATCCATGCTTCCACCAAGAAGTCTACAGCTTGTTTGACATTAAACTTCTTCCAAAATTGTTTGACGAGAACTTCTTGAGTCGCCACCTCTTGTTCCTTGTCCTCGTCTCTTTTACTCTCGCTGTCGGTGTCATCCATCTTACGCAACTCATCCTTGGTGTTGGTAGAGTCGTTCAGGAGCTTGAACTTCTTTGCAGAGTACGCAGCTTTCACATTGCAGATCAACTCCTGGTCCATGGGCTGGATTAATGACGTAGTGTTGGGAGGAAGGAAGACCACTTTTACGTTGGGGTGACGATCCATAAGTAGGGGTGAGTGTCCAGGTGCGTTGTCAAGGAGCAACAAAATGTTGAATGGAACATTCTGTTGCTCGCAGAATTTCTTCACGTCAGGAACAAAACAGTCGTCAAACCAGAAGAGGGACAGAGAAGAGGACATCCACGCCTTACGTGCGGTTAGCCAGTGGACATTAAGCTTGTTCATGTCCATATTCTTGTAGGCGTGCGGCTTGCGGGCTGTGTGAATCACCGATAACTTTGGTTTACAGGTATCGGAGGCATTGGTGGTAAACAGGACGGTGATGCGTTCCTTCTGCAACTTCCGGCCCCGAATCTTGCTGGCATTCTTCACATCGAAGGTCTTGGAAGGTAGCTTTTTCCAGAAAAGACCAGATTCGTCCATGTTAAACACCTGGTCGTCGGTGTACTGTCCTTCCTCCATAATCTCACGTAAGAACGGAGGAAAATCTCTAGCCGCCACACGGTCAGCACTCGCTTCCTCACCACCAATGTTGATGTTGGTGATCTTGATCCTCTTCTTAAACCTATGCAGCCAACCAGAGGAAGTAGTGAAGGGTTTGGGCTCTGCAAGTCCCAGCTTACGTGACACTGCTGCGTATAGTTCACGTGCGTACTCCTGCACTGAGCGCGTGTCCACCGCCATGTTGCGTCGTGTCTGACAAATCAAATAACTCGCCAGCAAATTTTCCACTTTTGCCAGCACCCTGTTCTGGCAATACTTGATCATTGAAGCACCTGCAGACTTTGTGATTTTCATGTGCTCTTTGATCTTGGCTGCATCCTTCTTGATAGTGCGAATCATAGATTCGTTGACGCCATGCTGGCGCGCGAGATCAACTTGTTGTGTTCCTTTCTCCAAATCTTGAATGATCTGGTATTTCACTTCGTAGCTTAGACCACGACGTGTCTTCTTGGGCTTAGGGCGGCTGGGTCCAGGTAAGGAAAGGTCTCTCTCTGGTGGCGGTGGTAGTCCGGCGGAAGCCATTTCACAGAACAATGGATTCACGTATACACGGAGTGGCCTGGAGGGATGAAACTGCCGCGGCTAGGTAAAGGATGGTCTTTCCTCCCTCCGTCCCTCCCCTGGGTGGACACGTCATAATACTTTAAGCCAATTATAGCTAGCAGCAGAGGGGGGTAGGGATGCATGGCCAATCACAGTCCGATACGTCATATGACGTCAGTGATAACGCAACAAAGACACACACTGCGCAACCTTACCGCACTGCTTGCCCAAGCGGAGGGAGGAGGAGGGAGAGGCGAGGAGCACAGGCAGGCGGGTGGGGCGAATCTAAAAATAGCGTCGCGCCGGACACTCTCCGCGTAATGGGGTTCATGTACCGCGTAATGTGAGCACGTTAGGTTCTGGCAAGGCACCGCGTAAACGTGGAAACGCGGAATGTGGGACCGTGTAAAGTGAGGGTTAACTGTACATGGAAAGACACGGCAGTAACAGATGGCTATATACAACGCAGACAGCACTTCAGATAAAATTAAGAGACGCATGTAAGGAAGCAAACAACAAAAATTGGAATGATATCACTGGTCAATATAAAAAAAAATTTTCATGGTTCTGGATCAAAACAGTCTGATTCTAGTGTAGTTGTATGTGCTAAACTCAATTATGACATTCGTATAGCTTTATCAGGCTCAGTTTTCCAGAACCAGCATATCTATATATTTAGTGTACCATGCTATTCATACAGTAATTTATATGCTTATTGGCTCCACTTATGCAATTATTTTGTCCTGATTTGTGCTTTTTTGTTTGTTTCAGTTTGCTGATTCATGATATTGCATATCTACACCTGCATGATTTGTAATTACTCTGAAATTAACAAAACATGGAACGTCGGAAGTGTGTGAACGGTGCTGACAGTTTTTGCTACATATGTGGTGCCTTCACTCCTGGTAGCCTCAAGAAACCAATCACAAAAACTGTTCGACTGAACTACAAAAGTTACTTCAAATATCATTTGGGTGACCAAGACAAGAAATGGGCACCTCATGTAGCCTGTAAGTCTTGTGTTAACCACCTGAGCGAGTGGATGTGTGGTAAACGAAGTTCAGGAATGCCGTTTGCTGTACCAATGATATGGCGTGAACCTAAAGACCACAGTAGTGACTGCTACTTCTGTCTCACAATTATTAAGGGAATAAAAATCAAGACACGAGGCAAGGTACAGTACCCCAATATTGCTTCTGCAATCCGACCAGTACCGCGCAGTGCTGAACTAACAGTCCCAAATCCACCGACTGAACAAGAATTGAGTGATTCCGATTCTACCTCTACCTCAATGGAAAACGACTACCAGGATGACTCTGAAAATACCAGGCCTAAACTATTTACTCAAGAAGCGCTTCATGATCTCATCAGGGACCTAAACTTGTCAAAAGAAAAGGCTGAAGTTTTGGGATCCAGACTAAAGCAGCGTAACCTGCTAGAAGATGGAGTGCATATCACTACAGCGCGTTACCGACATAGACAGCTGTCTGCATTTTTCAAGATGGCAAACAACCTTTGTTATTGCGAGGATGCAGTATCTCTCATGCAACAACTCTGCAAGTCTGAAACATACAAGACAGAGGATTGGAGGCTGTTTATAGACTCAGGAAAAGACTCTCTGAAAGCTGTTCCTTTACACAATGGCAATCGGCTTCCATCTGTCCCAATAGCACACGCAACAAAAATGACAGAGCTATGATACAATGAAAATTCTGTTGGCCGCTATAGAGTATGAGAAACACCAGTGGAAGATATGTGGCGATCTCAAAGTCATCAGTTTACTACTGGGCCTTCAGAGTGGCTACACAAAGCACATGTGCTTTTTGTGCTTGTGGAACAGCAGAGCTGATGCAGAGCACTGTGTGAGAAAGGATTGGCCGACAAGACCAAGAGATGTGCCTGGAAGGTTTAACTGTGCTCACAATCCGCTTGTAGATCCAGAAAAGATATTTTTGCCTCCACTGCATCTAAAGCTCGGTTTGGCTAAAAATTTCATCAAAGCTATGGATCAATTCGGTGCTGGGACTCTATACTTATCTCAGAAACTAGGTGGTGTGGTTTCCGAAGCCAAGTTGAAAGCAGGTGTCTTGAATGGACCACAAATTCGTATACTAGTTAATGATAGCGAATTCACCAAAACATTGAACCCACTGGAGAAAAAAGCATGGGAATCATTTGTCAATGTGTCAAAGAATTTTCTTGGAAACTATCGTGCTGACAACTGCAAAGAAATCGTAACAATCATGCTTCAGAATTATCATGCATTGGGAGCAAGGATGTCCTTGAAATTGCATTTTTTCCACTCTCATATTGAATTTTTCCCAGGTAACCTTGGAGACGTTAGTGATGAACACGGCGAAAGATTTCATCAAGATATCGCCATAATGGAGAGCAGATATCAGGGACAATTGAGTCCTAACATGATGGGCGACTATTGCTGGACACTGCAACGAGAAGAGAGCAAGCTGTACAAGAGAAAGAGTAAAGTTCAGAAGCACTTTTAGAACTTCATATTTTGTCATTATAAAGGATTTGAACTTATGTTTTTTGGTACAATTTTTTATGAGCTAATCTGTGATTGGTTTAAAATTGTATCTTGCATGACGCGATAATGTTACTATATTTACTATTTTTTTTATTCTTTAAGAAAGTAGGTCTGATGGTAGAATGAAACATCCAATTAATATTCATTAATATGAAATTAGTCATGAAAGCACAGTCACATGAGATAATCTCATCTTTTGCACGACACGTGATGGAATATTAAATATCTGTACCTATTGATTTTTTTATAACACCTGGTCTGATAGAACAAAACAAATATCAGATTCGAATTCAGCAATGTGAAATTAGTTGTGTGAGCATGATATCATATGTGAACCATTTTGGCTGTTGACCAGTGTATTATAATGGGGGCCGACAAGACGAAAGACAAAAACATTTTGGACTTCCATGAACAAGATGATGGGGCATAACAAGCAAAAAACACCATACATTAAAGACCATAATGGAACAAAACTGTATGAGGAAAATGAACAAGAGTCAACATTCAAAAGTATACTGCCAGATTCTGGGTTCACTAATTCTAAGGGGATAACTTAACTCTATTCTTAATTTTAAGGTCGCTGCCACCAGACCCCCTCTGGACAGTATGTAGCTCGGTAAGTAGCGGGCAGAGTAAGCTAGACATTGGGTTGGGTTTTTCATTGACCAAATCGATAGTGGGAAGAAGGGTGAAACAACAACATGTCTAAACTAGTTTATTCCTCAAAACATATTGCATCCCGGCAAAATACAAGAAGAGTTAGCTTTCCTCAGAAGAACAACTACGACTTACGTTATACTGCCCAAAAACACACCTCTTACATCCACTGCGTGTCATTAACACCCACATTTCATAACACTCACTGACCTCCTTTCCTCGGTCATTCCTTCTTACACTGACGCCCAACACAACAGACTGCTCCACCTGTTAGAATATAGCACCCTAGGTTACAGTATAGCACCACATCACCACATTACAGCACCACCTTACCAAGGTACCGCACCCTGGTTACACTCCACACCTACAAGTATGGAACTCCTCGATATTTCTACCAGGCACCTTTTTCGCACACTGCTCTTGGTCAGTAGAGAGGGGTTACTCCATAAGTAACTATACCAGTACTGTTTCTACGCCTGGTATTCTAGGTCGCTCCAAGTGACGACCGCGAATCTTCTCAAACATACTATTATGTGCTCCTATTCCTGGGTGGTGATATGCCGGGAATCCACAGGTTCACAGTGGAGGAGCATAACGGCGTACAGTCACCTCACATGGTGCAGCCCTCACGGGAGTAATGGCCGACGTTCTGAAGACGCTCAGAACTCGTGGTACCTGTGTTGGTGAGAAGACGGGCGACACTGAGAAATAAGGCATGATGGGCCGTTATCACCCACCCTAACACATTACTACTTCACTTTATAACATCAGGCAAGGTTTTAAGATGTAAAATACCGCTAAATAGGTCTTTCTAGAGTTGGATGGAGCACGATGTAGGGCACTGACCTGTGTTGGTTGTACTGCGCACATCATTGTCATTCCTGAAAACCCTTTAATTCATATTACGCTACATAACATTCAAATCCACCGCGCTTGTAGAATCTCAGAAAACGGGAAACATTGATGAAGGATAACTCACCTACTCAATGTTACTGAATCATGTGTTGTATTGTACCCAGGTACAGTTATATAATAGTAATTGTATGTATTCATAGCATTAAGGAGAACTCAGGGTATCCATAAGATGATTGGGAAAGTCCAGTTGAGCTGGACTAGTGTACTCTAGGACTAAGTGTGGATCATGGTTTGAAGGTCATACTATTTACGCCTGTGAACGTGTAGCGAACATAACTTCCACAGATATCATGAAAATACATGAGAACAATGATCTGGAAAAAGGATAAAGGTATGAGATTTATGTGAAGTGTTGGAAGTGATCTAGAAACTATGCTTCAAAAAGAATATCTTGTATATACCCACCCCATGAAAATACGATGCTAGGCTTTGTTTGAGTCGGCGCTTAGGCCGCCTTGGGTGTGCCGCGTTGATATTATAACCCCATGAATTTACCCAGGAACTAGCAAACCAGACCCTTACCTTAGTGTGTAATTTAGGATTAAGATATGTATTTATAAAGCATGAGGTCACAATAGATAGGAAAATGGAGATGTGGGAACCATAGGAATCCAAAGTGAAAATTGAAGATTAGAAACTGTAGGCTTAAACAGAGAGGAGGGTGGGAGTCGGGACATCACCCTCAGTGATGCCTCGACTTCTCCCAACACAGGTCAGTGTCCTTCATCATGCTTTATTCAGCCCTAAAAAGGACTTATCTGGCAGTTTTTACCTCTTAAAACCGTGCCTGATGTCATAAAGTGAAGTCATAGTGTACTAATGTGTGGTGACGAAAGCCCCTCCGTCAGTATTCTCAGTGATGCCTCGACTTCTCCCAACACAGGAGGACACATTCTGAGCGCCTACCGGGCGTCAGCCATGACCACACTGTGAAGGCCACACCACAGTGGTCATGCACTTTCACTGTGAACCTGTGGATCCCCAGCACACCACCCCAAATGAGTAGAACAAATAAGGAAACGCTTGAGATACTCCGCGGTTGTCACTTGAAGCGACCTATGATACCAGGCGTAGAAATAGTACCTGTACTGGTATATCTCTGGGTGTAGCCCTTGTCTCTACCCACCGAGTGCGGTGTGCGCGCGAGGTGCCTGTTATGTATACCTAGAAATTACAAGGAGTCCCATACTTGCAGGTATGGAGTGTAACAGGTGTGTTGAGCTGGGGCTACAGGGAGG
Organism: Homarus gammarus; assembly: GCA_958450375.1. Lineage (NCBI taxonomy): Eukaryota > Metazoa > Arthropoda > Malacostraca > Decapoda > Nephropidae > Homarus > Homarus gammarus. Next base: position 418,321 of record CAUDMG010002736.1, on the reverse strand, counting down.
TGAGATGGTGTTACTATGTATGATGACCTAAGGTGCTATATTCCATACAGGTGGAGCAGTCCGAAGTGTTAAATGATATTGTAAGCAGGGTAACCATGTGGGGATGGGATGTTTGTGTTCACACTCAGGATGGGATGGAGAAAGGAAATTCACAATGTGCTCTTTGTATACATGTTGTATTGGATGTACAATGCAGCTTGGTGCTGGGAAGTGGCAGCGTGGTTACAAGCGTGATGTAGAGAGAGCTGGTTGGTGAGGATGCTCAGAGGAGGACAGCTTGTGGGTCGCCATGCTCGCCGGCGGGAGTGAGGGCCGCCAGGCAGCGGCGGAGGAGGAGGTGTAGCTTGCTGCGGCTGTAGCTAGAAGAAGAGAGAGCTGGTTGATGAGGATGCTCAGAGGAGGACCAGCTTGTGGGTCGCCATGCTCTCCGGCGGGAGGGAGGACCGCCAGGCAGGCGGAGGAGGAGGAGGTGTTGCTGGCTGGTTTTGTGTAGGTAGAAAGAGAGCGGTCACCACGAGGTCAGGTCTTTTATAGCGGAGGTAGGCGTGAGTAGATAGTTGACCCCTGCTCCGTGGGCGGCGCTGGTTGACCTAGACCACGAGGCATACACTGGGGAATTCGCGAGATCGGCTACTCAGCGACAAACAGCGTTTGTAGGGGAAAATCCACTACAATACTCCCTCCTTCCTCCAGGCGGTGTAGGAGACTTGTTGTCTGCAGGGTTGCATGGAACATGTGAGGCAGAACGGGCGGTACATGCCACATGTGAGACATAACGGCGAGGGCGTGGATTAGCCGGCCGCTAGGGGTGGCAAATTTGTCTAGATACACGAGATCTGTGGGAGGAGAGAGGGACAAGGAGGGTTTTGGAGGCGATGAATGTTGTGCTTCCCTCACGGCAGGTACAGAGTCGTCAGATGCGCCTGCTGGGGTGTGTGGGCCTGGGTCAGGAGCAGGGGCTGCGTCAGGAGGAGCGGTAGGGGGTACTGCTGGGTCGGGCGCGGCGTCTGAGGCAGGACGGGTGTGTTGAGGTCGGTAGGACGTGGCGCTTGGGGTAGGAAGAGGAGCGGCTGTCTGCTTAGAGTCGCAGAGCTGCTCTAGGGTGTTTAACCTGCGGTGTAGAGACAGTAGCTGCAGAGCCGATTAGAGCTGCTTCTGTGTGGTTAAGCCAGTCTTCCATGTTGCTTGAAGAATGGGAGAGTGATCGGTTTCTCCTCCATCCTGCGTGCGTGCGAATCTCCGGGGGTCACCATTTGTGGGGTTTTTGGATGTTTGGTTCTCACTCAGGATGGGATGGAGAAAGGAAACTCACAATGTGCTCTCTATATACATGTTGTATTGGATGTACAATGCAGCTTGGTGCTGGGAAGGCAGCATGGTTACAAGCGTGATGTAGAGAGAGCTGGTTGGTGAGGGTGCTCAGAGGAGGACCAGCTTGTGGGTCGCCATGCTCGCCGGCGGGAGCGAGGGCCACCAGGCAGGCGGAGGAGGAGGAGGAGGTGTTGCTGGCTGGTTGGTGGAGGTAGAAAAAGGACAGGTCACGACGAGGTCAGGTCTTAAATAGCGGGGGGGATAGGCGTGGCTTAGTAGTTGACCCCCGCTCCGTGATGTATGGCGGCGCTGGTTGACCTAGACCACGAGGCATACACTGGGGAATTGGTGGGGTCGGCTACTCAGCGACAAACAGCGTTTGTAGGGGAGAAATCCACTACACTACTCCTTCTGTATTTCAGTTTCACTATATTTTCTTCAATCCCTAATAATCTTCTTTCACCTCATAAGTAATGACTCCGCCGCCGCCGTAGACATGATTCTACTCTCATCGACTGGACCAGCGACACCTTTCAACAGCGCCTCACCAACCAGCTCCTCGCCCAACAGGACCTCTGAGCAAGCTTCTCACTACCCAGGAACTCTTTAGCACTGCACTGTACAACAATATATATATATACAGAAAATGCATTGTGAGTTTCTATTCCACCTCATTCCTGAGTGTGAGATATCTTACATGTACAGTCTCATTCAAGATTCTTCGAACACTGCTGGAGACAGCTGGCAACTCAAGGCCGTTTGTTTACTATACTAAGTAGCAAAAATTATGAATGAATGTAAAAGTGATCCGTGATCAGTTACTTAGTTCCCAGTTGCTTAATTTATGGTTGAGCTTTGTAGTTTCGTATTATATTATACCTTTCTGCTGGTATATACTGTTAATTTGATTTTAAAATGGATAGAGCAATGGGCCAACCTATATGAATTTATGTTTAGACAATTAAACATAAGTGAAAATTGGTAAGTATGTTAAAGAACACCATGCATCGGGCACAGCTGTGTGCTGGCTGTTTATGAGGTTGCCTGTTTATCATTAATTTATACTAATATTATCTTGAAACGTTTAATCCCTTTCGGGTAATTAATCCAGTTGTATGTAACCGATGCTAAACAGACTTCTTTCTAAAGACGCAGATTTCATGCAACACAAACTCCTGTTTAAATTCGCTGTGGAATTAAGCAGAATCATCATTTCACTGCTACCTGTAGTAAGTGTGTGTGTGTGCATGTGGAGTGTGTGTGTGTGTGCATGTGGAGTGTGTGTGTGTGCATGTGGAGAGTGTGTGTGTGTGTAATAATAAATAAATACTAATAATAAACGGTTTATTAATAGAGTTGCAGCCGGTGACTGAAAATATACAGACTTACATTTGATTTAGACATAATGATATAATATGCATTGAATACATTTACAGGGCTGTACAGTACATAAATCAGGAGTTGTATATTATTTTAACAAATGATGGGATGGTGCTGTTCTTAAATCTATCGAAAAGGGCTCTTATGGGCTGAATTTTGTTGTAGTGGCACACTGCGCGAGTAGGGTGGGGGGCTGCAGGTGGCAGGAGGTGGCGATGGCGAGGGTGGTGCAGTAATCCACGGCCAAACCTTTCCAGTGTTTGGTGGTGGAGGTCACTGAGGGATGGCATTTCCAGGGTGGAGAGAGCGTTTATTGTTGTTGTTGTTGAGATTGTCGGACCGTAGTCCGACACGGGCCTTTGCCTATAGGTGGCCCGTTTGGTGGTTCCGGCTGGAGCTCCTGGAGCAGCCAGACCGGATTGGGACTGGAGGTGGTCCCACCTGCAGATTGAAAGGATACTGCAGGTTGCAAGTGTGAGCGGACCCCCGATCAGTGGACACTTACCACCAACCCCCACTCTTGGACGTGGTCAGTTTCAGAGTAGCGCGCCCCCGAACTGGGGTCCGCACTTGCTGGGAGAGGATACTTTCTAAGCTATCTGGGTGGTGGGTATCGTGTGATGACCCGGAGAAGGTGGTGAATGTGGTTTGTTTGGGCCTTTCGGGTTAGAGTGGCCGCTGGTGTTGTGTGTGCTTCCTGGGAGATTTGAGTTCTGTTTCGGAGGCTTTGTGTGACTTCGCAATCGAGGAGATAGTGTTCAAGTGGGTTGGCTGCTGGCTCCTGAGAGTAGGTGCATTCCATGACATCATTTCCGATCATCTGCCAGGAGCAGCACTTGTACCCTAGTTGTAGTCGATGAAGGCTGACTTGGGTTTGTCTTGGTGTTTTCTTCTCCGCGAAAGGTGGTTCCCCTTTTGTAGCCGCCAGGTACCATTTGGCTGATTGGGAACCAGCGTTGAATTCATGAAGGAAGCTCTTTTTGATGTGGAGCTTGCTAGTCTTTCTGAGGTGATTCTTGATCTGTTGCACGCTTGCTGGAACTTGAATGTGTACGCTACTAGAACGTGTAGCTGCCTTGGCTGCTTCGTCTGCCACGTCGTTTCCTCCGATCCCTACATGACTGGGAATCCAGTGTAAGACGACTGGGCGGTTTTGGCTTTGGAATTCCTGTAGCTGTGCGAGGATCGAGGTTATGATGTGGACGTTGTCTCTTGGTTGACTGTGTTGCAGCGCCTACATGGCCGATTTCGAGTCCTTGTGAATTATGATGGACTTGTTGTGTTGTGTTGCAGCGTGTTGTAGGGCCTTTGAGATTGCTACCAGCTCTGTTTGTAGGGTGGAGCAGTCATTGGAAAGTCTCCATAGGAGGGTCTGACCTTGGGTGTAGAAGGCCGCTCCGGATGTATGATATTTTTCGATCCACCGAGCCGTCTGTGAAGTATGATGCTGCATCAGCCGGTGTCTCGGTGGCTATGGCTTCCAGAGTTTTTTTTTGAGGTCCTCCTTCTGGAGGTTGGCTTTACTATCGCCTAGGTCGGTAATTTTGAGTGTGGCTGGTGGAGGGCTCCATGGTGGAGGAACAGCGTAACCATTGTCTCGTGTGTCTTGGTTGTTCTTGACGAGTGTTTCTGCTTGCAGGTGTCGGATGACCTCGTGCGACCAGGTGGCCCCTCGCACTTTGCGGTCGAGGTGGAGGGAGGCACTGATTCGAATTTTGGCAGCTGTGGGCTTATCTGATCTACAGATTTTGGCGAGGAGACCGGCTGTCACCTGCTTGACTCGTACTGCCAGGGGTGGTAGTTCGGTTTCCATTTGCAAATTGCAAATTCTGGTCCACATGGGTGCTCCGAGCATGGTCCTGAGAGCATTGTTTTGGATGACTTCTAGCTTAGCTATCTGGTCTTCTCTCAGTCCAATGAGTGCTGGAGCACTGTAATCTACCAGCGATCTGATGGCGGCCGTGTAGTAGGCTTTGAGCACATGGAGGTTTGCTCCTGCGGTTGTGCTGGTGAGCAACCCCATTATATTGTGTCTGCTCTTCGTCCTGGCCTGAGATACTCGAGTTGCGGCTTGAAAGTGAGTTTCTGGTCAAACCAGATTCCAAGACACTGGTGGGTGTTGGTCCAGACTACCGGCGTGTTTTGTATGGAGAGCATCTTGTCTGGTGTGTCTGTGCAGATGGCCATCGCTTTCGACTTGGCTGGATTTATCTTGAGTCCAAGTCTGTTGCACTCCTCTTCTATAAGTTGGAGTGCGTGTTGCGTGTTGGCTAGTCTGTTTGATCCTCTTACTATAAGCTGTAAGTCGTCTGCATAGCATAGGAGCTTGGCTGTTTGACAAGATTTTCCATCAGGACATTCAACAGCATTGGACTGAGGATGCCTCCTTGTGGGGTTCCGTTTTCATGGACCCTGTAGCTTGAGGTTGCTCCCTGAAAGCGTACTCTTGCTTCTCTCTGTGTGAGGTAGTTCTGGATCCACCCCAGCAACCTTCCTTTGACGTCTTTTTCAGCGAGCGTCGTTGTAATGGCCAGTGGATTTGCTAGTTCGAAGGCCTTCTCCAGATCGAGGAAGACCACCAGAGCTGGTTTGTAGTTCACTGTGCTGAGTATCTCGGCGATGTTGTTGCCTGTGCCGGTGTTCTTGGTGTAAGCAAAGATGTGAGGGTGTGGGCTGCCTACTTTCCACTTGAGTCGGTTGAGAGCCATTCTTTCTCCCGTTTTCGCTATGCAGCTGGGAAGGGAGATGGGCCTCGGTTTGTCTGGTTCTCTGGGCTTCGGAATGGGCTGTATATCTGCCTTCTTCCATTCCGGTGGGAGTCTTTGTGCTGTCCACGAAGCATTGATGACTTGTAGCAGAGCCTCGTGTCCGGCTGTACCGGCATGGGAAAGCATGGAGTAGGTTATCCTGTCGGCCCCTGGTGCTGTGTCCTTGCTTCGTTTTAGCGACTTCTGGAGTTCTTGCTGGTTGAAAGGTCTGTCGGTGTCATCTTCACTGTTGCAGGCCTCTTCGATCATCTGGAGTCTGACCTGTCGCAGACGCCGTTGTGTCTCCTCCGCCTGTCTCGGGAGGTTTTTCGTTGCTGCTCGGTTAGAGAACAGTTTTGCAAGTCTCTCGGCTTTCTCTTCTGGGTTGGGATGGGTTGGTGGTGGTGGTGTTGCCTTCCTAGATGCCCTTCGGATCTAGGCCCACATCTTAATAATAATAATAATAATAATTAACGGTTTATTGAAAAAGTTCTGCAGCCCGAAGGCTGAAAATATACATTGGACATAAATGACTTATTACATACATTGGTGGTTTAACAAAAGCCTTCATTAGAGAAAGGTGAAGGAACATACAGTGAACATACAGATTAATGTAGGATTGTACGTGTTGAACAGCAAACACGTAGTGTATCAACTCCCTCCCAGATGGTGTTAGGAGGGACCTCACGTGATGTAGTGGTTCCCTCAGATGGTGTTATGAGGGACCTGACATGGTGTAGTGATTCCCTCACAGATGGTTTTATGAGGGACCACGTGGTGTAGTAATTCCCTCACAGATGGTGTTATGGGGGACCTCACATGGTGTAATTACCTCACAGATGGTGTTATGAGGGTCCTCACGTGGTGTAGTAATTCCCTCACAGATGGTGTTATTAGGGACCTGACGTGGTGTGGTAATTCCCTCACAGATGGTGTTATGAGGGACCTGACATGGTGTAGTAATTCCCTCACAGATGGTGTTATGAGGGGGCCTCACGTGGTGTAGTAATTCCTTCACAGATGGTGTTATGAGGGTCCTCACGTGGTGTAGTAATTCCCTCACAGATGGTGTGATGAGGGACTTGACGTGGTGTAGTAATTCCCTCACATATGGTGTTATGAGGGACATGTGGTGTAGTAATTCCCTCACAGATGGTATTATATGAGTGAGGTTTGGTCCCAGGCCTTCCTATCGTAGACTGATTAACACATCGCTGGTTATCACGGGCCCTTATCACTGGGTGCCTGGGACCTCACTGTGTACGACTGTTGCTGTTGAGTTGTTCTCACTGACTTAAGCACTGTTCACCTCTGTTTAACACTGGTTCCATTCCTTTCCTAAATGAAATTGTAACTTCTGGCGAGAACTTGTTGATATTCCGGTGGGGAGGAGGGTTCAGGGGAAGGGGTTGGTATGGGCCAACTTAACAGTTGACCTGGCTGCTCCGAGAGGAGCGCCAGGTACGTCTTGACCCTTCGGTGGTCAAGGATCTTGCCAAGGGAGGTGTGCTCGTTCAATTCAGAGCACCACTTGAGCCAGCTTACGTTTTTTTATTTCTTCCTTTTCTTCCCTGGTATCCTTAACTATGACTTGCAGGAGATGTCTGTTTGTTTCCGTGGGATGTCTCCTGTAGTTTCTTTGGGCCATGTTCACTCTGTGGTTGAGTTCTTTCACCCTGGGACAGTAGTACCAGTAATCATTGTACTGTCTTGATGTGGGTTTTGTTTTTGGGATAGCCTCTTCTGCCGCTTGGTGAAATGCCTCGACCAATTGTTGGTGGAGGGTTGTCTCGTCCACGGGTGCTGCGCCGGCCGGCTGTGAATTTTCGTGCCACTTAGCCAGGTGTTTCTTAAAGAGTCCCCAGTCTGTCTTTTGGGTATTGTATCTCCATCTCGTGGGGGTGGAGTGGGGAGTTTGTTCACCTTCAGCATTGTTAGGGTGGCGAAGTGGTCGCTGGTCAGCGTGGGGTGTAGCTGCCAGGAGGCCGAAGGCTGTAGTGCACTGGAGACGAAGGTTAGATCTAGCCTTCTTCCCCTAGTGTGGGTGGGCTCTCCGGTGTTCAGGAGGCTGATCTCGGGTGTATCTCGAAAGGTGGTGTATAGGTGTAGGCCGTCTTCATTTGTCGGGCTTACCGAGCTTAGGAAGGGATGATGTGCGTTGAAATCCCCTCCTATGAGTGTGGCGTGGTCAGCGGCCGAAGCAAATAATTGAGTCACCTCCAGTGAGCCCCTTGGGTTCTTATAGATGTTGTGAACAGTTAATTCCCGTTCTTGGAGGGTTACTTTGATGGCCTGTGTCTCGATGTTTTCCCCACATGGAAATTGCTGCGTGACCTCGGAGGAGGGTATGCTTGACTTGACCAAGATCATACATCCTCTTGTTGACGCCTGCGTGAAATGCCTCCTGTATGTCTTGTAACCTCTGAATTTGAAACAGTGGTGTTCTTGTAGAAGTGTTTCTTGTAGCAGTATGATGTCAAGCTTGTCCTTGGCTGCTGCTTCTTGTAGGAGGTGTTTCTTGTTTTTGATGCCCTGAGCATTCCACGTTAGGATGTTCAGGGTGCTGATGTTTTCCACCACTGTTTCATCACTGACTAATGGTGGTCCTCAATGGAAATGTCCAAGTCCGATTCCAACTGGATCAGGTTCATATCTTCTTGTTCTGTGGTTCGGTTCAGGGGAGTTGAAACGTCCAATTTCTTTCTGAGAGCTGACAGTATCTTGGGTTCCCTGGTGGCCTTCTTCGGTGTAGAGTGTACCTCGGCTGTCACTCGTGTGAGGACCGGCGTGGCTTCCTCCACTGAGGTGGCTGGAGCTGTGGCGACTTGCCCGAGGACGCTCCCCATGAGTATTTGGAGCCGTGTGGGTTGGATCTTGTGGCCCAGTAGTCCGGCTAGGCCCTCCGCGAAGGTTGTCAGTACCTTGGCTAGGTCTGATACGTGTATCATTCCTTCTGGTGCCTTGGTGTGTGCTTCTTTTGTCTTTTTCGTGGTTGTGGTTGTCTGCTGCTTGGGTGGCTGAGGTGTGGCCGTAGTGAGGCCAGGAAACTGGGCTGCACTTTGGGTGTTGACCGGCTGAGGAGGTTGGCTTTGTTGTTTTGGCCTTTGGGTTCCCCACACGAAGGTACTTGGTGGGGGCCGGTCTTGCTGCTGGTCGGTTTGCCTGGATCCTCTTTGTCCTCTCGGAGCATCCAGGGTTCCAGGCGTGGTGTTTGCCCCCGCAGTTGGCACACTTGGGGGCAATTTTTTCTCCATTTTTCAACTTGGTGAGGCAGGAGTGTGTGCCGTGCTTCTGTGTGCAGACTGCGCAGATTTCCTTGTACATGCACCTTGTCTGATGGTGCCCGTATTTCTGGCATCTGAAGCACCGCAGGGGCTCTGGGACGAAGGGCCTCACTTCGTAGATCCCCCAGGTTTTGAGGTCTATGGTGCTGGGGGGTGAACTGTAGTGCGTTATGAGCACTTGTTTTGTGGTGGCCGTCTTGTCGGACGGGGGAGAGCATCTCTCGGATTTTAGGATCTTCGGGTGGTTCTCCAGGGGTTCGAGGGGTAGTTCCTTTGGGTACCGGAGGACTACCGACTTCATCAGTTTCTGGGCGGGGTCCAGCTTGGTTGATGCAACGGTGGTGGTGTTTTGCAGGTAAGTGTCGAGGGTGGTGGCGGAGTCCTTGTCTTTGGGGTGAATAATCATCTCCCCCTTTAGGTTGGGCCGCACTGAGAACTTGACCAGTGGATTTAGCTTTTCCATCTCTGTGGTGGCGGCATATGTCGTTTTTGTGTCCGTTTTCGTGATCTGGAATTTGGCAGTGTCGTTGGAGGTGAGCTGGTGGTGGTGATGGGTGCCTTTTGGTCTGCTTGACGGCATTCGTTTCCCGAAAAAGCACGTCGGCGTTTTTTGTTTTCTACCTTCGTCCAGTTGTCGTCCTCAGTGATGGTGGAGTTGTTGGAGGTGGTGGCAGTGTTCTTGCTTTTCAGGGCTTCATTGAAGGCGCGTAACTGGTCCTGTCGTGGTTCGGATCGTCAGGTTGGCGGTTCAGGCGGGGGTCGCGGTTAGGAGGGCGTACGCGCTCCACAACCGGTGTTTTTTTTTTATTTATTTATTTTTTTTTTATTAAAACCTACCTATTCCGGTTGAGTAAGTAGCAGAGGAATTTCAGCACTCCCCACAGGCTGGTGGTCGTAGAGTGGTTCCTGAGCTTCTCTCCCGGAGCCCCGTTGGGGAAGCCTACTTCCTCGTGTATGTGATTGCTCACTTATAGACGTGAGCTAAGTGTGCCTATTGGGGAAGGAATAAGGATTGCTACCCTCTTTCCAGGTGGACCCGCACGATCACGGTTTTCCTGGAAAGACTCGGCTGGGATGGGTTTTTGCTCCAACCCCCTTTCATGTTCACAATCTCCTGGGAGGGAGGTGAACAGTTACAGTGGGGACTGCAGGACGAATACACTTTTTGAGGGTGCAGGTCCCTAGGTCAGAGCGAAAAAAGGAAAAATAGCAGTAGAAGGAAAAGAGCTCAAACCACGTCGGGAATATCACGCTATAGCTGCTCTCCAGCTGGAGTGTGGGTCACTCACACCACCAGTGGGGAGGGCAAGCTAATGCTCGATAAACCGAAAACGCTCGTGAGTTGTTGTCGACGACGTCAGTGGTGGATGGTCTGGTCCGGGAAGATGGCCAACGATGGCACAAGAGAGAGGGCGGTCTTCACAGTTCCGGGTCCAGCAGGAGGTCTTGTTGAGAGGTCTTCTTAGTTCAGGAGCGATGTGTGAAGTGCGGCGTTGTTGTCCTGGTGCCCCAAGACTCGATGTCGAGCATTTAAATCACCCAAGAAATATGCTGGTATGTTTCTTCTCAGGAGTTTGAGCATGTCTACTAGTGGGAATATGGGTCTTCTCGGAGGGAGGTAACAGGTGCCAATTATAATAGGTCCTGTTGGACAGTTAATTTCGATCGCCAGAAAGTTTTCTTGAAATGAGTCGTGTATCTTGTGTTGTATGTTTTGTTTGATGGCTATGGCAATTCCATCATGTAGTGTGTCTTGATTGTTTTTTGGGTAGACTGTGTAGTTAAATAGTTTTATTTTTTCTGAGTTTTTCTTGCCATGCGAATTGATGAGAATAATATCTGGGTCTATGTTACGGTATGTGTTATATAATTCGCTTGCTCTTTGTGGGATCCATGCTAAGACATTATGTTGGATTATTTTAAGCTTATTTATTATGAAGGCTGGTGCCTGGAGCTGGTTTGCGCCATTTTTGCTGACCGGTGCTCCCCTGACACCCTCCTGTCCAGGCCCAGGCAGATCTTTTTATATGTTGACTGATCAACTCTCTCTATTCTGTTGTGCTTGTGAGTATTCTTCCCTTCTTGATTAGTGTTTCAATATGTGCATCATCTAGGTTTTTGTCTGAGTATGTGTATTTAATCTTGCCTTGCCTTATTTCTGCCAATAGTCTTTCTGTTGAGACTATGGGGGGAGCAGTAGTGGAGTAAGATCGTATACCAGTTTCATGCCCTAGACCTTTGTTCTCCGTGGTCTCTCTGGGAGCAGGTGGTGCCATAGTTCCTGCTTGCTTCTTTTTTTGGGTGTTGACTCTGACGGCTTGTTCTGTTATTGTGGTGGTTTCATCTTCGCTTGCGTCTTCCATCGATTCTTCCTCGCTCCTCGCTTACTGGTTCGGGTTGTATGCCTGAGGTAGTCTGTTCTTGAGTTGATGGTTCGTGAGTTGATGGTATTTGAGTTGCAGTGCTCTCTGATTTGTAAATTAAGTTGAAAATTTCAGTGGAAGGCACATCGTTTGGGAATTCTATGTCTGGCAGGTTGTTGGCGGCGAACATGTCCCTTGCTGCCTTGGCAAAAGTTCCAGGTCTGGCTATATTCATGATGTGGGCATGGATTATGGAGGTCATTATTTTTACGGAAAGATTATTTCCAAGCTGAAGGAAAATAGGTTGCTTTGCGGGGGGTGGTGTGGCGACTTTTTAGAGAACCTTTGTCGTTTCTCTGGTTAGTTTTGTCACAGCTGAATATGTCTTGTTTTGCTGTTCCTGCGTCTTCTCCCTCTCCTTCTCCTTCTTTTGGTTAACTATTGCTTTCCGTATGGGGCAGCGAGTAGCCAGTGTTCTATGATCTCCTTCGCAGTTTAGGCATTTGGGATTATCTTTGTTTTTGCACTCTCTAAAGGTGTGCCCCTTATTCCTGCATTCTGAGCAGTGTTTGGTGTCCTTGTTAGGGCAGTCTGTAGCCATGTGTGAATATTGGTAACAATTCCAGCATGGAATGATGGGGAAGAATTCCTCCTGTTCCACCTGGCTGCTGCTGACATGGTAGTAGGAGAGACAAAGTCCCTCCTGGATTGCTTTTTGGGCCATGGCTATTTCCGTGAATCGTATTTTGAGCATGGATGGCAGTCTGGGCAGCTTGACCACTTCCTCCACCTTGGCCCATTCGTTTTTGTCGTCTATATCAGATACCAACTGCTGTTCACTTGATTCTTCGGTGATTGCTTTATCTAGTCGTTTGACCACAATTGATTTCCTCGCTCGGAGTTGAGGAGGAACTGCATCTTCAAATTTTGCTGACTTGAGTTTCCTTGTGCTGTCATTCGATAAGAGTAAGTCCATATCATTCTCAGTCAGGCACAGGGCGATGAAGGAGTCCTTGGTCGTGATGAGGTTGGATATTTTGATGAGTAGGGTTGCAGTGAGGAGTCTTGCCAATTCGGTTTTTCTCTCGTCAGTCACGCCCCCTTCATGAGAGCGTATCCGTACCCGGTGTGCCCTCATTCCAGAGAGCATGTGGTGGACATGCCACCCTTGCGTGGTTTGAGATTGGAGACCTACCTATTCCAGGACAGGAGTTTGTTACAGGAATTACAACACTCCCCACCGCCACTTGTTGGTCGAGTGGTCGTAGAGTGGTTCCCGCAACTCTGTCCCGGAAGCCCCGTCAGGGGATCCTACTTCCCTAGTGTTAATGAATGCTCACTTATAGACGTGAGCTAGTGTACCTAATTAAGGGGGGGGTGGGGATTCAGGATTGCGACCCCCTTCCCAGGTGGACCCGCACGATCACGGTTACCTAGGAAGGCTCGGCGGAGGGATGGGTAGTGCTCCTGCCCCCTTTCTTGTTCACAAACTCCTGGGAGGGAGGTGAACAGTTACAGGGGAGACCCAAGGACGAATACACCTTAGGGTGCAGGTCCCCAGGCCAGAGCGATAAAAAAGGAAGAAAAGAGGAAGAATAGCCACTGGTGTAAGTGGCACCGTGGGGTCGCGGCAGAAGTCCGCTGCAAGAAGCCGTTGCAGAGCACCCAATCAGGGCCGCCTCTGATCAGGAGTCACCCCTGATCAGTGGGGAGGCACAGAAAGGGCGTTGTCTGGAACAAGCTTCCCACGTGTCAAAGTGATGGTTAGTGAGGTGGTCGTTTATCGTCAACGGTAAGAGATAGGCTGGCTGGCTTGGCAGTGAAGGGTCTAGAGAGACGTCCATTCACAACGAAGGCTGGCTGTGAATGTGATGGATGAACAGTACATACCAACAGAAAGGTATAATATAATACGAAACAACAAAGCCCAACCATTAATTAACGGGGAGCTAAGTAACCAATCACCGATCACTTTTACATTCATTCATAATATTTACTACGTACTATAGTAAACAAACGGCCTTGAGTTGCCAGCTGTCTCCAGCAGTGTTCAAAGAATCTTGAACGAGACTGTACGTACGTGTGTGAGCCCATACAAAGAGATAATAGACAAGCAAAGGGAATTTGACAAGTGGCCACACACAGTACGCTACAATATAACATGCATAAAAGATAAAGAACGACAGGCAATAATTAGATTATAAAGAATAAAACGTTTTAAGAACCTTAGCATTAATAACAAAAGAAAGATTTATATAGCCCTTGTCAAATCAATTATGGACTAACCCACCCATCCCATTGAACAGTACAAAATATAGCCTTCATATATATTTGTAACATAAAATATACAGACCACATCAGTAATGAACAGCTACACAAGAGAGCAAACCTCCTAGTAATCAATGTAGAAATACACAACAAAGCCGCAAATATTTGGAACAAAGTGACTGACTCAACACAGAAACTTACCAAAACTGGATAAATAATATAGATAACGAAGAATTCCAGGAACACAGTTGGTTTAAATCAGCCAAAAAGAAAGTAATTGAACCATCTTCTGCCCCAATATACACATAAAACATTAATATAGAGAATAAAAGATGAGAGTTGTAGAACTGTTGTACAAGAACGGGAGAATCGACCCAGAGGAATGTGAGTTCAGAATTGCTGGATATGACTCATTTACGAACCTTTCACAAGAAACTTGCAAGAGGGTTGTGGTTATCTATGTTAGGCAAGACCTCAGAGCCAGCCAGGCGAGGGTACAAGGAAAGGATGTTTTTGAAGAGTCCAAGTGGTGTAAAATTAAAGGGAGGGGACTTACTTATTGTCGGGTGTATCTACAGATCCCCCAAACTGTGGCCCACTAAATCAAAGGAACTTATGAGCCTTAATAGACAACGTGGCGATGCTCAACCCTAGCCACCTCCTTATCATGGGGGACTTTAACTATGGTTACATCGATTGGAGAAATGAGTTCACCCCAAATTACTTGAATAACCCTGCTACTCTTTTTGTAGAAACTCTGAGAGATAATTTTCTGTTCCAACATGTTAGAGACCCGACACATTACAGAGGGGAGCAAACACCCAAGCCACTTGACGTCATCATAACAAACGAGAAGGGTATGGTGGCCAAACTGGAACACCTTGCCCCAGTTGGCACCAGTCACCATATAGTGTTGTCATTCAGATTTAACTGTTACCTAGTTCAGGATATGGCCAGGCCAAGGTGCAAATATTACAAGGGAAATTACAACGGGATGAGGGAAGAGATGAGAGGTATCAACTGGCCTGACTCATTAAGGCACAAGAATGCAGACACTACGCTGAATATCATAACTAGTAGAGTGACCCATTTGATCGATAAATATATAACCAAGACCAAACCCAGTGCCTCTAGGAATACGAGGAGATCCCTACACATGAACCATGCGGCGGCCAACAAAGTTAAGAAGAAAACCCAGAATTTCAAGACGTGGGTTGGGTTAAATGATGAGCAGGACAGGAGGATGTTTGCAAAGGCCAGAAACCAAGCAAAGATAGAATGTAGAAAGGCTGAAAAGAAGTTCCGGAGGCTGGTTGCAAGCGAGGTCGAGTCAAACCCAAAAGCGTTTTACCGCTATGCAAAGTCTAAATTAAAAACGCGAGTAGGAGTATCAGACCTGAGGCTTGGAGACGATAGTTATGCAGATTCTGACCAGGATAAAGCTGAGGCATTGAGCAGCTTCTTTTCCTCGGTGTTCACAAGAGAGGATGCGATTAACCTTCCTGAGTTTGAGAACAGACAGTTCCACACAGCACTGACCCACATTGTGTTCACAGAAGAGGGTATTAAAAATATACTGTCAAAGCTAAAGGTCCATAAGAGTCCCGGCCCTGACATGGTGCATCCTACAGTGCTAAGAGAGTCGAGCAACGAGCTTGCCGAGCGCCTGAAGATCCTGTTTTGTAAATACCTGGATGAACTAAAGGTACCCAGTCAATGGAAAGTGGCTTATGTGAGTCCTATCTTGAAGAAGGGCGATCGTCACTCCACCAACAACTATAGACCGGTGAGCCTGACCAGCATAACATGTAAAATACTTGAGAGTATTATCAGAGATGCTGCCATGGAACATCTACTACGAAACAACCTTGTAAAGGATTGCCAACACGGTTTTATGCCGGGGTGCTCCTGCTTAACACAATTTCTCAAGGTATTGGATATTTGGACCCATATTCTGGACCGGGGTGGTAATATCGACAATATTTACCTTGATTTTGCCAAGGCTTCCGACAGTGTACGCCACAAAAGGCTGAAAATCAAACTGGAAGGGTACGGAATTCGGGGAAATGTCCTAGCGTGGATAGAAGACTTTCTACATGACTTCAAGCAGTGTGTGGTGATTAATGGTACGAAATCATCATCCGTACCTGTCATAAGCAGGGTACCACAGGGCAGTGTATTGGGCCCGCTGTTGTTTGTTTGTTTCATGAATGACATGCCTCATGTTGTACACTTCTCCATACAAATGTTTTCCGATCACGCCAAGTTATTTCGGGAAATCAAGAACTAAGCGGACTGTGAAGAGCTGCAGAAGGAACTCTGTGGGCTCCAGGAATGGTCGAAGAAATGGCTACTTAGATTCAATGTCACGAAGTGTAAGAGGATGCACCTGGGGTGTACCAACGGTAAGGAGGCGTATCATATGTCACAACGGGATGAAGAAACTGCACTATTTGAGACTGAATTTGAGAAGAACGTAGGTATGTATGGTGACAATGAGCTGAAGTTCTCGGGCCATTGCGAGAAGAAGGTAAATCTGGCAAATAAAGTATTGGGTCTTATAAGAAGGTCGTTCAGATATCTGGACAGACTGTCCCTCGTAACGAACTTCAAGAGTGAAGTGCTTCCCCATCTGGAGTAGTGTCACCCCGTCTGGTCCCCGAGATATACTAGGGACTGTCAGTTGGTTATAAATGTTCAAAGGAGGTTCACCAGACTGGTGGCGACCCTTCGGCACCTCAGCTACCCTGAGAGATTGGAGCGACTGAAATTGCCTAGCTTATACTACAGACGGGCAAGGGGTGACCTAATTGAGGTGTATAAGCATCTCAAGGGCACTACTCAGTCGAGTGTCCTTACTTGGAGCTGGCGGACGCTCGCCCCACAAGGGGTCACAGCTCAAGATTGAAAAAGCCGCAAGTCCAGAAAACTGTGAGGGCAAACTTTTTCGGAATGAGAATTGTGAACTCTTGGAACAATCAACCAGAAAGTGTTGTGACGGCACCGAGTGTGAGCTCTTTCAAGACAAGACTTGACCAACGCTGGAGCGGGTTCAGGTACATTCAGGAGCCGGTGCATGCCCAGTACTTGCCAACAGTGCGTAACAGAGACGTGACCGATCGCCCAAGCGGCTAACAAGCCGATCTTTTGGTGAAGAGGATAAAAGAAAAGGAAAAGTAATGAGAGACGTGACTGATCGCCCAAGCGGCTAACGATCCACTAAGATTCTGGCAAGCCTCTTCATACAGTGTAATTTTAGACTAACACAACTAACATTTAACTAACACATTAGAAAAAAAAAGTGACTGCCCTCCCAGTCACACAAGGACCTGGGAGGGCTCACTAACTCCATTGCAGTAAAGAAAGAATATAATAAGCAGCACTATATAAATAACCCAATACTAATACAAAGGTCTGACGACCCAAGGGATCAAAACAAAGATAAAACACCAATAGGAAAGATGAAGTGATCTGGTTGAGCCCAGATTCTTTCTACTCCTACTGTATTTCAGTTTCACCACTTTTTCTTCAATCCCTAATAATCTTCTTTCACCTCATAACTCATGACTCCAAAGCCAAAGCCAAGAAGGTCATTCTACCCAACGCTCTCAAACAGACAAGACCTCTCCCTAGCACTGCACTGTACATGTAATATATATATACTGTTACGAACCACACTACCAATTGCCATGATCTACCTACCCAGCACTACGAACCACGCCATCTATTGTCCTGATCTGCCTACCCAGCACCACGAGCAAGGCCATCTAGGGACGAAACCCGAGTATGACTACTCTTAGTTACCACTCCGGGGTTTCCCTTCTCCATATCCTGGTTGTTACGTCACCTCCTCAAAGTCTTCTTCGTCAGCTCCAGTTCGATGAGAGTTGAGTTCACTTTGGGAAGTGACCACAGGATCACCTATCCTGGAAACCTACAGCACAGTGACTACCTACCGTCTTCTACCATACTCAGCCTTACTCGTCAGCCATCTCAGCTCCGCACTTAAGTATTTGTAATCTTATGTTACCTCCCACCTCCACCTTGCTTCAAATTATTGTATGTTGTATAAATATGTATATACTGTTAATGTTTAGGTTAAGTATGGTTAAGGGTAAATTATAGAAAGCTGATTATTTTGTTAAGGAATTTATGGTACTTTATTACACACAACAAAAACTCGCATCCTTTGTCTACCCTTTTATAGTCCGATTGTCTTTGGGTTTTTTTTATTGTTGTTGCCTGTTGGGATCTGGGTAGACTTTTAACTATATTCTAAATCCCCAACTCGTAACAATATATATATATATATATATATATATATATATATATATATATATATATGCAAGTAAATCACTGTAGGTGCGCGTGATCTAGGTATATGCTGATAACCACAAGGAAAGAAGAAGACACGAAGTTCCCAAGCGCTTTCGTATAATTCACATCTTCAGGGGGTGAGTACGTATGTACATGAGCCTAACAAAGCGAAATTTGACAACTGGCCACATACACTACGCTACAAATGGTGAACCCCGGAGTAACGCACTCACACAGGATGGATAAGAAACGGATCACTCTTCCAGTCTTCAATCACAACACTGAAGACTGGCTAATCCACATGGAGGCAGCTCTCATCGGCTCAACAGCTACAGACGAACAGAAGTACGTCGCCCTGGTCTGTTCCCTGCCCACAGAAGTCGCCACACAAGTCTCAGAAGTCACCACTAAGCCCCCAGATGACAGCAAATTCGCAGCTCTACAAGACGCTCTGAAGAGGCGATACCAGCGGCCTGACACCAGTCTCTTGCAGGACCTATCCGGCCTCTCCCTTGGCAACTCAACGCCTCCACGTCTCTGGGACGAGATGCGGAGAGTGAACTCCCGTCACACAAACGTGCATCCTAACACTATCCTGCGCCAGCTTCACACTCAGAAGCTCCCTGCAGAAGTTCGTCTCGCCCTCTCGGCATTGGACTACTCTACTACCTCGGCGACCTATGCAGCCACGGCAGACAGAGTATTCCACGGCAGACAGAGTATTCCACGAATACACTGACTGCTGTCCCTGCCGCCGAACACACCCTAGCCGCCGTTGCCGGGCTAGAACAAACTGATGACATCCGTGTCAAGTTTCTTTGGATCCCGTCACATATAGGAATAACTGCCTGTGACACTGTTGATCAGCTTGCCAAAGAAGCTACACAAGAAGAAGATATTGAAGCCACTCTCGCCCTCTCCCTGAATCATCTCAAATCTCCCATACACGCCACACAACGAGAGGCATTCAACGAAAATTAGACACACCTGAAACAACGGGGTAGCGTCACACTATGCCACTATGATGCTGTAACCGGTGACGACAACCGCCACTACAAAGAATATCAATCCCTGACTCGATCTCAACAGCTTATATACATGAGACTGCGCCTAGGGTACAGGTACCTATGGGAGTACATTGGCAACCCTGAGCCTCACCGCACTGTTTGTAAACTTTGTGGCCAACCCGACTCTCACACCCTCTCTCACTACATCCTCACTTGCCCTATGACCTCCTATAGGTCCCCAGCCATTACCAACACCTCTTCCCTCCCAGACCAGATAGTCCTCCTCCTAGTCACAGGCCTGGCATTTGACATTATTAGGGACCTGCCACACTTTGCCATAAACAGATAAAATGTACCGGGAACTTTCCCCCCCACACACTCGTCATTCCCTCACTTTATGTAACTTGACAGAACCTATGACCCTTCAGGCTTTTATGCCCTTAATGTATGAGTCATAAAGGCAAGTATGAACTTTTCATACTTCCCTGTTGGGCGCTGTAAACGCTTCTGCGCTTCACCTTGCACAGGATGTAAGGGGGTGCCCAATAAACTAGCCCCCTCGGGGGCAAATCTGAATCTGACTGACTGCTGTGGGGCCGTGTAACCAGTGGGGTTCCCCAGGGGTCAGTACTAGGCCCACTCTTGTTCATAATCTACATAAACGATTTAGATACTGGGATCAGCAGTGACATAAGCAAGTTTGCGGATGACACCAAAATAGGGCGGCAAATTAATTCAGGGCAGGATGCAGATGCACTGCAGGAGGATCTAAATAAACTACAGGGGTGGTCTGAAAAACGGCAAATGAAATTCAACACCAGCAAGTGCAGCGTACTTAATATTGGAAGAACAAATACTTATAATGTATACAGCCTTAACAACATCAACCTAGAGAAGTCGACTTGTGAAAGAGACCTAGGGGTACTTGTAAGCCCAGACCTACGGCCTAGAAAACAGTGCGTTAATGTTCGAAATAAGGCAAACAGAGTATTGGGTTTTATATCTAGAAGTGTAAGTAACAAGAGTGCAGAGGTCTTATTGCAACTATATCTTGCGCTAGTCAGGCTGCACTTCGATTATGCGGTTCAGTTCTGGTGCCCCTATTATAGAATGGATATAAATTCACTAGAGTCGGTGCAGCGAAGAATGACAAAAATGATTCCGGGACTTGGAAACCTTCCATATCAGGATAGGTTAAAGAAACTTAACTTGCATTCCCTAGAAAGACGAAGAGTGCGGGGAGATATGATAGAAGTATTCAAGTGGGTGAAAGGAATCAATAAAGGGGATATAGATAAAATTCTTATAATATCCGAGCAGGATAGGACTCGGAGCAACGGATTCAAGTTGGATAAGTTTAGGTTTAGGAGGGAGATAGGAAGAAACTGGTTCACAAATAGGGTGGTGGACAAGTGGAACAAGCTTAGCAACTTTGTAGTAAGTGTGGGAACTCTGGAAAGTTTCAAAAGGAGGCTAGGTAGATTCATGGATGAGAGAGAGTGGTAGAACTCTCGACAGGAGCTGCCATGCACAGGTTAACCGGCCTATTGCAGACTCCTTATTTTCTTATGTTCTTATGCTGCCGCGAACAACTCAGTGGCCACACCATCACTTAGCTCCGGTCTCGTTAACTAGATCAACGCTCCTCAGAGAAGTAGCATTCCACCAGACAAACAAGACATGGGGGACCTGCTACAATCTCTACACTGCAGGATGGACACCCTCGAGCCCCTGACCCACGCACTGTGTCTTACCAACCCCGACATCCCCGTCCTGCCTTAGACGCCGCCGCCAGCCCCCAGCACAGTGTACCTACCTTCTGTTGGTTCCATCAACGTTTTGATGGTAACGTTAGACGCTGTGAGGCTCCCTGCAACTACACGAGGAAGGGACTTTGACGGGGATTGGTAAACGCCACAACCTCCGGCACTTCATGCGTCTCACCGGTGCATGTCACCGACCACATCCATGGACTCAGTCACCCACGTGTACGGGCTGCCCAGTGCCTGGCCTACCAGTCCTGTAAGATACATCAACCCACACGGGCTCCCTTAGAAACCTTCCCTGTGCCCAAAGGACGCTTCCAGGTAGTGCACCTTGACATCGTGGGACCACTTCCAGCATCCTGCGGCAATGCCTACATCTTCACCTGCATTGACCGTTTCACCAGGTGGACAGAAGCCATTCCCATGCCTAATGCTACAGCAGAGTCAGCCATCCACGCCTTCCTGTCTGGATGGGTTTCCCGTTTCGGTCCTCCCACGACTGTCATCACTGACCGAGGAGTCCAGTTTGAGTCACAACTCTGGCATAGTCTCTTGCAGTTCCTAGGCACTTCCAGACACCTCACTACTTCTTACCACCCTCAATCCAACGGCATGGTACAGTGGTTTCATCGTCAGCTGAAGGACACCATCAAGGCACACCACTACCCCAACAGCTGGACGGATGATCTACCCTTAGTGCTCCTTGGCATCCGCGCATCCCACAAAGAAGACATGGACTGCAGCCCAGCGGATCTCACCCTAGGCGAACCCTTTCGCCTCCCCAGGGACTTCTCACCTACTCCGGTCCTCGACCACTTCACTCCTGCTGTCAATCACGACCTACTGCAAACACTACGTCAGGCAGTTTCTGCATTCAATGCTACTGCCCCACGCCAGTGTTCCCATCGCCCTGAACACATTCATCCCGTACCTCCTTTGCCAGTCTGCCCACCATTGCCGCTTGCAGCACCACCTAGCCCACAAAATTCCTGGGTACCCTCTTTTCATCCTCAGGCACCTACTGCTCCTGATACGGACCCTGCTCCTGATATGGTCGCTGCTCCTGACATGGAGCCTGCTCCTGATGAGGATCCTGCATCCGGACCTATGGACCCAGACACCCCTCCTGGCGCCCCTGAGGACTTTGCACCACATTCCTCGCCTGTTCAACCTTCTCTTATCTACAACCCTCCTTCTCCCTTTGCTTCTCCCACAGATTTCGTGTCACTAGAGAGTCGTCACCCGTAGCGGCCAAGTGGTTCACACCCCCGCCGGTTATGTCTCACATGTGGAATACAACCCTGCCGTCAAGTTCCTGCAGCACTCAGAGGGGAAGGGGAGTATTTTAGTGGATACTCTCCCCTACAACTGCTGATTTGTTACTTGACTTCCGCTTACCAGCCAACTAGCAGCGAGTTCCACTGACCAAGCCTCGCTTTCGGACTGCTCGGTGTTTGGCCAGTTACCGCCTTCACCTCAGCCAATCAGCAGGGCCGCTCACTTCCAATTTGTCTATCTGATCCGATCTCTCTATCTGACTGGATTCCCAGTCATTTAGGGATCGGGGGAAATGACATGGCAGACGAAGCAGCCAAGGCAGCCATACGTTTTAGAAGCGTACACATTCAAGTTCCAGCAAGCGTGCAACAAATCAAGAACCACCTCAGAAAGACTACCAAGCACCACATCCAAAAGAGCTTCCTTGACGCTTTCAATGCTGGTTCCCAATTTGCCAAGTGGTACCTGGTGGCTACAAAAGGGGAACCACCATTCGCGGACAAGAAAACACCAAGACAAACCCAAGTTAGCCTTCATCGACTACGACTAGGTACAAGTGCACCTGGCAGACCATCGTAAATGTCGTCAGGGAATGCACCTACTGTCAGGAGCCAACGGCCAACCCACTGGAACACTATCTCCTCAATTGCGAAGTCACACAAAGTCTCCGAAACAGAATTCGAAACTTCCAAGAGGAACACACAACACCAGCTGCCACTCTAATCTGAAAGGCCCAAACAAACCATATTCACCACCTTCTCCGGATCATCACACGATACCCACCACCCAGATAGCTTAGGAGTATGCTCCCCCAGCAAGTGAGGACCCCAGTTCGGGGGACGCGCCACTCCGAAACTGACCACGTCCAAGAGTGGGAGTTGGTGGTAAGCGCTCACTGACCGAGGGTCCGCTCACACTTGATAATAATGATGGGATGGAGAGAAGAGAGCCATTAGCTCAGGAAGGTGGAAGACGGTGTAGGAGAAAAGCAAAGGTTAGGAAGTGGGAAATAAAGAGGGAGATTGATAGCAGGTGGGCTTGTAGGGTTATGAGATATTGGTTCACTCACAATGTGCTCACTGTATACATATTGTATTGGATGTACAATGCAGCTTATTGCTGGGTAGGTAGCATGGTAATAAGCATTGAGTAGAGAGAGCTGGGTGGTGAGGGTGCCCAGAGGAGGGACACGCGGCTTGAGGAACGCCAAGGTTGCTGGCGGGAGCGGCAGCCGCACGGCTGGCGCGGAGGAGGAGGAGGTGCTGCTTGCTGGTGACACTGGGTAGAAAAAGAGGTTGGTCACAGCAGTGTCAGGCCTTATAAGGCGGGGGTAGGCGTGGGCGGCGCTGGAGGCGTAGGCTGGGGAATTCGAGAAGGTTCAGTGCTTGCAGTGGAGGAATCCACTACAGGCTGTCCACCTTGCGGGGACGGGGTTATGTCTGTCACGTCAGCAATTCAGGTCCACTACAGCAAGGGAAGGGAAGCCAAGCTAATCTAAGCTAAGATAGTTTGTAGTGTTTGAGGAAGGAGGCCCTCCATGTCCTTTGAGTCTCTTGGTTTTCATTTTGTACATAATGGTTCTGGTTCTGTGTTGTCATATGTTATGCTCTTTGGCTACCTGTTGTGTGTTCTGGTAATGTCTTCTTGTAGTTTTTCTCATATTGCTAATGCTTGATTATGTGTTCTGATATTGATTGTGGTTAGGTTATGTTCTGTGTATTGCTCGCTGGAATTTTTTGTATATGGTGGTCTGAGTTTTGCTGCTCTTCTGAGGGCTACGTTTTGAACTGCTTGTATTTTGAGTCTATTTTATTTTGTTATTGTTGAGTAGAATTGGGGGATATTCCAGGCGTGGTCTGACGAGTGCTTTGTAAAGGTGTAGTTGTGTATTGGTGTTTAATTTGCGGAATCATCTGAGTTTAGTTAGTTGGGTCTTGGCTTTTGAAATTCTTTCTGTGATATGTGGTAGTATGCCGTTCCTTGTAATTTTGAGACCGATGATTTTCCCATTTTCTGCGTATGGTTTGTTTTGATTGTTGACCATGATTGGGTAGGGTCTGGTTTTAGCTACATGAATTATCTTAAATTTTTGCGTGTTTGTTTTAATTTTTCATTTCCTTTCACAATTATAATTGTTTATGGTTTCTATTTCTCTGCTTGTTCTGATTGCCATCATTTGTTTGGATTTACCTGGGTATTGTATAATCTGGGTTACGTCGTCTGCGTATGCAATGTACTCCAAGTTTCTTGGTTTGGGCATGTCCGCTGCATATATGGTGTATAGTGTTGGTGATATGTTGCTGCCATGGGGCACTCCACTGTAGAGGGTGAAGTTTTGACCTATGTAGTTGTCGATGGTGAGTTTGCATTGTCTATTGTCAAGGAAGTTGCAGAGGAGAGCCATGATATTGGGTGGCATGTTGAGTTGAATGATCATGTATTTGAGCCCTTCATGCCATACTTTGTCGAAGGCTTTGCTGACATCTCTGAGTACTATGTTACATTGGTTTCTGTTGCTGGCTGCATTTGCGATGGGTTCATATATTAGGGCTATTGCAGTGTAGGTGCCTCGGTTTTTCCTGAAGCCGTGTTGTCTATGGTTGTATTTATCTTCATGCTCTAGGTGGTTTCTTAGTCTCTGGTTTATTATTTTTTCAAGGATTTTGCCAGGTGTTTCGAGGAGTGAAATGGGTCTGTAGTTTTCTGCCTGTGTTGGGTTCTTTCCTTGTTTTGGAATGAGTCTTATTTTTGCCTTTTTAAATTTGGATGGGAATAATCCGCTTGCTATTGATGCATTGAAGATGTCTGCAAGCTGTTTGATCATTGGTGGTGGTATGTTTTGCAACACAGTTTTGTTTATTTGACTTATTCCGGGCGATTTATTCTTGAAGATGGCAATTGTTTTTGTGATGTCATGTGCAATTAGTGGGTCGTTATTATCTAACGTGTTGAGGTTGATTGTCCTGGATTGTTGCCATTTGTCTGTGTTTTGGTTCAAGTGTGTTTCCACCAAGTGTTCTGTTTCTCTGCAGAAGTTTCGGTTGTCCTCATCCGTGATTTGGTAGATGCTGCTCCAGAATGTTCTGAATATTGGTTCCTTGAGTTTAGGTTCTGTAATCTCCTTGCCATTGTTGTCTATATGGTAGCTGCTCTCCTCCGAGTTGGTTTCCATGAGATTTTTTTATTTTAGCCCAGAAGGCTTTTGGGTTTCTGTAGTCTGCTTGTGTGTTGGTTATTAGCTGGTTCCATTTCTCATTGTGTTTTACTTTGCATCTCTCTAATAGTTTTTCTTTAAGATTTCTGTATAATACAGTGATGTGTGGGCTCCAGCTGTGTGTTTTTATAAATTCATGTAGGTTGGTGAATCTGGTTTGGATGATTTTTTCTTCGTGTGTTAGTTGTGCATATGGTAGTGTGCGATATGTTGTTTTTGGGATGTTGTTTTTCATGGCTGTTGTGAATTTCGAATACCAGGTTTCTAAGACAATATCGATCTCGTTGGTGTTTTTGTTGTGGAGAGTTATAGTTTCGTCGGTGTTGAGAGCTGTTTTGAAACTTTCCCAGTTAGCTCTATTAAATGAATATCTTGGTGTCGAGGGAATTTGTATTGGAGAAGTGGAAATAGTGGCTATTGTGGGTATGTAGGGTTTCGTGATATAATGTTGTCTAGCACTCAGGATGGATGGAAACTCTAAGGTGGTTTTCTTATATAATATAAGTTATATGATAGACAGTCTGGTGCTGGAGGTGCCGTGTGGTGAGGAGCTCCTCAGTAGACACGTTAGGTGAGTAGCGTGTTGAAGGAGGTAGATGTGCAGGAGCTTCATTAGAGAAGATGTTGCCTGTTGCTGGCCTCCTGGTTGAATGAAAGCTGGACAGCGAAGAGCTTGCTGGGAGGAGGTGTTGCGTGTTCAGGAACCGAGAGCAGAATGAGAGCTGATTGGTGAGGAAGCTCAGAGAAGGACAGCTGGTGGGTCGCCATGCTCGCTGGCGGGAGCGAGGACCGCCAGGCAGGCGGAGGAGAAGCGAGGGGCCTCCAGGCAGCGGCAGAGGAGGAGGTGTTGCGTGTTCAAGAAGAGAGGCTACAATGAATCTCAATGGAGAGACAGAGCTTATATACCCAGCAGCCGTGAGTCACCTGTGAGTCATGGTGGGAAACCCCAGAAAGTCGCCGGTCTTTTGACTCAGTTGCTAGGATACTGTGGCATCTGGTGACGCCCCCCCTTGGGCCGCTAGTTTGGTTGCTAGGGAAGACGTAGCAGGTGGGATGCAGCTACGCAGTTGTAGGGGAGACATCCACTGCAGGTATGTGGTCACTGGTGCTGGCGGGTCAGGTTTTATGTGTGTCTGAAAATGATGGTGTCTGTTTGTCAGAATTATGTCGGGATTCCCAGAGTTTCCCGGTGTTATGAATGTTTGAAAGTCTGGGCATAGGTGTGTAATGCTGCCTTGCTCAATTAGGTTGCGCAGTACTACTCCAGCAGGGTTTCTGTTGTGATGTCCAAGGGTTGGGTGTCGAGAGTTCAAATCGCCTAGGAAGTATGCCGGGCTGTTTCACCTGGTTAGTTTTAGGAGGTCTCCTGTCGGGAATATTGGTCTTCTGAATGGTAGGGATGATGTTCCTATTATTGTTGATCCTTTGGTGGTGTTTATTTCTACTGCCAAGAAGTTACCTCGGAAGTTGTCAATTATTTTGAGTTGAATCGTTCGTTTAATTGCTATTGCTGTCCCGTCATGTAGTTCTTCGTAGATATTTCTTTGGTAGACGTGATAATTAAATATTTTTATTTTTTCGTTGTCTTTTTGCCCGTGTGCGTTGATAAGGATGATGTCTGGGTCTATTGTGCTGTATATGTTAATGAGTTCTGTTTTCCTCGCCAGGGTCCAGGCAAGGACGTTGTGTTGAATTATCTTTAATGATTTGTTTTGTATAGTCGTGGATACCGAGAACTTGTTGCAGGGTGTTTGCTGTCTCGTGTATCTCCTGGCGAGTGCCTATTCCTTTCTTCCTTGACTCCCGTTCTGATTTTCTTAAACTTAGTTACGTCTACCCTTTCAATTTTGTTATATTTGGTGTTTATTAGTCCTGCATTTATCAACGTGTCTATGTAGGATTCTTTTACCCTGACATCTTCGTAGGTGAATTTGACTATGCCTTCCTTGATTTCATGCAGAAGTCTATCACTTGATATTGTAGGTGGTGTGTTAAGTAAGTAGAAACGGATACCGATCTCATTTCCTAGGTCTGCTGCCTGCACTTTGGTTGGTGAAGATGGGGGGGGGGGGGGGGGCACGATGGCCAGTGAGGGATTCTTTTCTTGTTTTCACTTTGGTTGGGTCAGCTTTTGCAAGTTGTGGTTTCTCTGTTTGCTGAGTTGTGGAATCTGATGATTTGTGGTGTGGTGTGACTGGTTGGCTGATTGGGTCTATTTCCATTACGTTTTCTTCTATGACGAGTGTGGTTGTTTGCTCCGGTGGTTTAGTTATTCCCAGGCTATTCTCGGTGACAATTTTAAATATTTCTGTTGAAGGGGCGTCGGCTGGGAATTTCACCTGCCGCAGATTATTGGCAGCAACCATTTCCCTGATCGTTTTTCCAAAGGATCCTGGCTTTGCGATGTTGTTGATGTGTGCATGAATAATAGTGGTTAGTATTGTGAATGGTAGTCCTTCGCTCAAATTAAGGTATGTAGGTTGCATGAGGGGGTTTTCTTTGGGTTTCTTCAGGACTTTGGAGGTGGTATCTTACAGCTTTGCAATTGCTGCATATGTCTTGTCATGGTCTGTTTCTATCTTCTTATTTGCCTTTTTTTTCTCTCAGATTCCTAATTATTTCTTTCCGTGTGGGGCAACGTGCTGCTAGTGTTCTGTGGTCCCCATTGCAGTTCAAGTATTTGGTGTTATCCTTGTTGCTACATTCTCTGAATGCGCTGCCCTCTGCTGCGCATTCGGAGCAGAACTTCTTATCTTTTTGGTTACATTTTATTGATAGATGAGTGTATTTGTAGCAGTTCCAACACGGTGTTATTGAGTAAAATTCCTCCAGCTCAATTTGTTGTTTTGATAGGTGGTAGTGGAAGATGCAGAGGCCATTCTCTAGGGCTTATTGTGCCATGAAGATCTCTCCAAACCTGACTTTTATCATGGTAGGAGCACCAGGCATTAGCACCACCTCCTCAACTCTAGCCCATGGGTTCCTCTCTTCCATATGGTTAGCAATGTAGCTTGGTGTTTCGTTCAGTATGTTCCTATCTACCCTTTTGATAACTACGGATTTTTTTGCACGTAGTTGTGGTGGCATTACTGTTTCAAAATCCCATTCTTTTAATTTCTTTGTTGAGTCGGCAGAGAGCATGTTGTCTACGTCCTTTTCTTCCAGGCAAAGGACGATTAATGAGTCCTTTGCTTCAATCAAGGCGGCGAATTTGATGTTTAACTGGGCACATAATAGTATGCCCAGTTCCTCCTTGCGTTTTTCGGGAGGGAGCGTACCCGTATCCTGTTTCCAGTTGTCCTAGTCATTTGCTTTGGTCTTTCTCCGTGGCATCAGTCTTGTTGTGATTTGACGAAAGTTACGGGCACCCTACCTATTCCGGGCGAGCAACCTAACACAGGAATTACAGCACTCCCCACCTCCACTTGCTGGTCGAGTGGTCGTGTAGTGGTTCCTGTCTCACAAACCCAGAAGCCCGTTAGGGGAACCTACTTCCCTATTGTTGATAAGTGCTCACTTAGAGGCGTGAGTTTATAGTGTACCTATTCGGGGGGGGGGGGGGTGGAGGATTAAGGAATGCGACCCCCTTCCTAGGTGGACCCTCACAATCACGGTTACCCAGGAAGGCTCGGCGGAGGGATGGGTTCTGCTCTTACCCCCATTCGTGTTCACAAACTCCTAAGGTGGAGGTGAACAGTTACAGGGGGGACCCAAGAACGAATACACCTCTAGGGTGCAGGTCCCCAGGCCAGAGCGAAAAAGAAGGAAAATCAAAGGAAAGCACCCACTGGTGCAAGTAACACCAGTGGGATCGCGGCCCAATTTCCGCTGCAGGAAGCCGTTACAGAGCACCTAATCAGGGCCCCCTCTGACCAGGAGTCACCCCTGATCAGTGGGGAGGCACAGAAAGGGCGTTGTCTGGAACGAGCTTCCCATGTGTATAAGTAATGGTTAGTGAGGTGGTCGTTTGCGTTCCTATCGTTAACGGGTAGAGACAGGCTGGCTGGTTTTGGCAGTGAAGAGTTCTTGAGAGAGGTCCGTTCAGGGCGAAGGATGGCTGACGAATGTGTTGTGTTGTGAATGAGCTCCGTCGAATCGAATCGATGGGTGAAGTAAAGTATGAAGAGATCTTGACGCTGGTGCGTAGATTGGTAGTGCAGGAACTGGACTTGAAGAATGGTGGTGGAATTTGGAGGGACTTGGGGTTGGTGGATAGTGCAAGAAGAAAGGCGACGAAATTGGAAAGTAGTAGTAAAATGCTAGGTCTTGGGGCTCAACCCAAGTGCTTCTGTCTTAGGTGTTATATTTATGTCAGGTGTTTGTATGTTTAGCAAGTGTTGCAATTTTTTGCCTTACATTTTCGGGTCTTGTGTCCTCGCTAATGGTGAGGAGTCTAGGGCAGGTACTTGTGTTGTAAGTGGAAGGGCTGCCAAGGTTGTCACTGGGGTAACGTTGCATCTTTCAATAGAGTGGAACTGGTGTGGATTCTAGGGCTCTTTTTTTACTGCGAGGGAACCACGAGTGTTCTCTTCTTCCTTCTTCTATCTCTTACATCCATTCTGTGATTGGTCCTGGCTCTGTTTCTTCTAACTTTGTCCATATTCTTTTTGAGTGTTGGTGTAGGTAAACGTTTAGGGGTTCTATTTGCGCTCGTTGGTGTAGTTGACGGTTGGTGACTATGTCAGGATATCTGATGTTGTAGACATCCCTTGGGGCTAAGTTTTGAATTGTCTGCAGTTTCTTTATGTTTTTTTTTTTTATTATTATTGCATGTAGGGGAATTGGTGGATATAGTACTAGTCGGGATTGGACATAGGTTCTATATAACTTTAACTTGTTTTTTGCTCACAGGCTTCGAAAGAGTTTTAATTTAATTTCCATGCTTCTGGTTTTTGCAAGTTTTTCGGTGATGATTGTTTTGTAGCCTTTTGTTGTTATCTTCAGCCCTAGTATACTGCCAAATCTGGGGTCACTAATTCTAAGGGGAAGTACTTAACTCTAATCTTAATTTCTAAAGGTCGCTGCCACCAGACCCCCTCTGGGCAGTATGTAGCTCGTTAGGTAGCAGGCAGAGTGGACTAGGCATTGGGTTAGGTTTTTCATTGACCAGATCGATAAGGGGAAAGAAGGGTGAAACCATAACATATCTTAACTAATTTATTCCTTATAAAATATACTGTAACAAAAAATACAATTGAGCTGGCCTCCCTCAGAAGAACAACGATGATTTTGGTTACCCTGCTTACAATATCACTCCACACTTCGGACTGCTCCACCTGTATGGAATATAGCACCTGAGGTCATCATACATAGTAACACCATCTCACCTCCCTGTAGCACCAGCTCACCACACCTTTTTACTTTTACTTTTATCCTCTTCGCCACTGATCGGTTTGTTAGCCGCTTGGGCGATTGGTCACGTCTCTTTCTGGTATACTCCACACCTGCAGGTATGGGACTCGTTGTAATTTCTAGGTACACATATCAGGCACCTCGTTCGCACACCGCCCTCGGTGGGTAGAGACGAGGGCTACACCCAGAGGCATACCAGTACTGTTTCTACGCCTGGTATTATAGATCGCTCCAAGTGACGACCGCGGAGTTTCTCATGCGTTTCCTAATTTGTTCCTACTCATTTGGCGTGGTATGCTGGGAATCCACAGGTTCACAGTGGATTGGCATAGCTGGGAGTAGTCACCACCTGGTGGGACGCTCACAGGGATAATGGCCGCCGCCCAGCAAGGCACTCCAACCGCGTGGGACCTGAGGTGAAGGTAGACCGGAGGACACTGAGAAATAATGCCTGATGGGCGGTTATCCCACACCCTAACACATTACTATTTCACTTATACATCAGGCAAAGCTTTAAATTGTAATAACTGCTATATAAGCCTTTTTTACAGGGCGGGATGTAGCCCGATAGAGGACGCTGACCTGAGGTGAGGGTAGACCGGAGGACACTGAGGGCAGTGCCCAGTCGCTCATCACCGCGTAGGCCTACAGTTTCCAATCTTTAATTTTTGCTTTTATTTCTTACGGTTCTCACATGAACACTTTCCTGTATATTGTAACCTCATGCCTTATAAACACATATTTTAATCCTAAATTACACACTAAGGTAAGGTTCTGGTTTTCTAGTTCGTGGGTAAATTCATTGAGTTATAATATCAACGCGGCACACTCGAGGCGGGCACAAAGGACGCTACCTTGAAACAAAAGCTGAATGCTCATGGCGTGGGTATATCCACTTCACTTAAAACTGTAATTAGGGATCCTCCTCTCACACATTGCACTACTTAAACCAGTGCCTGATTTAGACCTGTGGAGGCCCATGGGCAGCCTCTTTGTGGAGGCCCCCCTCATTATAACTACCCAAGAGGGTGGGGTGGCTAGTGAAGTGAGCCTAAACATCTGGGAGTTCCGGGGAGCGCTGTAAGCCCCCCGGGAAAATCTTGAAATTTGAACACTTCTTTGGAGAATTTTGAAGCCATATGCGGTTATATTGAGGAAATTAGAACATTGGGAAATTTTTAATTAACTGTATATTTAGTGATAGTGTACAAATTCCCAACACACACACACACACACACAAAAGTGAGACATGACTGGAGTCATTCATGTGGTTTCAAGTCGACCAGCCCTGATATAGCTACTACCGCACATGTCAAAAATTTTCAAGAGACTTCACAGAAAAGAATATATTATTAGTTATTACAGAGAGATGATTCTTTGCATTATTAATCAAATAAAGCTCTACTCAAATAATGGTTCTGTCGAAGAATGCATGTATAGGCTTCTTTAAGTCCAAGGTCAGATAGATTCAGAATAAGTATTAACTCAACTATAAATAAAATTGAAGTTCTGCATCCAATAGTAAAACAAATAAACAATTTAATGAATTTGATAGAATTATAACAAAAGTATGAACATGTCGGAAAAAACAAGAATTTTAATAAAAATAACTGCCATCGACCATGGATAATGGATATATTGAACACAAACATTAATCAATTGCAAAATAGAAAATAAACATTACCTTTATTCACAGACCAGGCACTTTACGTGACCTGGCCGCTGCAAAGTTTTTGATCAACTTTTCGAAGTCACTCTCTCTGAGGATGTCATATTCGAAACTCATCAAAGCCAGGTGGCTGAGCCTATCATGACACATTGTAGTACGAAGTCTGTTTTTAATAAACTTCATTTTACTGAAAGAACGTTCTCCAAAACAATTTGTGACCATGAGCACCAAGTACAGTTGGTCCTCCTATTACGCGGTCCCGCATTCCGCGTTTCACCGTTAACGCGGTGCCTTGCCAGAACCTAGCATTTTCACATTCCGCGGTCGTGAACCCCATTACGCGGAGAGCGGCTGGCAAGCCGCGCCATTTTTGGATCCAAACCTCCCGCCATCCACCATGTTGTGTAAGAGGCGCGAAAATGGTGCGCACAAGGTCGCCCAGTCATCAAAACATTACCGAGTTCTTCACCCGCCACCCACTACAGCCGGCCCAAGTCAGTGATAGTGATAATTATAGTGAGGATATGGACTTATATGAACTTTGGGGGGTTTGACAAAGAGGCCCTGCAAGCCTCTGTGGTGGATAGTGATACAATTGATACAAGTGATACAGGTGAGGGCCAATAATCTGCCCTCTGCCTCGGAATCAACCGCCCATCCCCGTGTGCCCAGCCATCTTTTCTACTAATGTAAGTGTTAAAAAACCTAATATTATTGATATTTCTCTTAATTATTAATTGTGTGTGCATGCCATCATAAAGTTAAGATAATATTTTTACTACAACATAGTTGTGTGTCGTCAAAAAGTGGAGTTTGGGGATCAGCCCGGACTCCATTTCAATTAATCCCATATGTTATGTTATTCACTTTACGCGTTTCTCACTTTCCGCAGTACCCTCCGGGTTACATTAACCGCGGAATACGAGGACCAACTGTACATCCATAGCATTATTTCAACATTTGGATATGTATCTACAACTTTCTTGTCAATCAACAGTTTGTAAAGGTAATGTGCCCTCCCTTTCTCATCATCTTCGTCTTCAAGAAATTGAGTGAAGAATGCTGTAAACTGCACAAGTTCAACTCCAAGTGTTTGATCCAAATCGTTTTTTTACTCAGCAACCAATTTTGCTGCAGCTGCTTCAATTTCGTCACAATTCATTGACTCCAGTTTAGACAAGAACCCAAAAAGTGAACAGGTTTCCTCATAGGCCTTTAACCGTTGATCCAGTGAACTCAGGAACTGATCAATTGCTGGAAGAAAATTCTGAACCCGAAATTTTTCTGACTGTGAGAGGGCTGCTTCTTCTGATTGTCCACAATCCAATGGATTGAGTCGTACATTACGTTGACGCTTGCGTGTCTGTGAATAATCACGTTGGATATGGAGGATATAGGCCTGACTAATGCAACGTTTAGGAAGTTACTAACTGCCGTAAAGCATGATGGCTGTTGCTGGTATTGCTCTGGCTGCATAGTCAAGGTGAATGAAGGGATTGCAAGCCAAAAGGGAACGAGTTCTCTAAGGACGAAAATAGATGAAGCAGGAGCCCTGCTGGTTGACTAACTGGAGCAAGTTGGGAAAGAGATCCTTGCTAAGACTGAGGAAGTAGCTGATAGAATGGAGGTGATTGCTAAGAGGAGTTATGCTGACGTATTAGGAGGGCCACGGGAGGGGGCGGAGAGTAATGCAGAATCAGTACAGGTTCTACAACAGCTTGGGACCTTGAAGAAGTGTGTCGAAGAAATGAAAATTAACGGACCTACTGTTAGGGGAGAGGAGGAACACCAGGAACAGCTCCAGCGCAGGAACAATGTAATAGTTTTTGGAGTCCCTGAGAGCCAGGCGGAGGGAACTGAGAGTAAGGTAACACACGATAAGGTGCTGTTTCAAAACATTTGCACAGAGGTTCTGAAGATTCCATCAACCTCTCAGGATGTGACGAGGCTGGGACAAAAGCAGGGGGCTAAGCCTCGCCCACTCAGGATCACACTAGTGAGTGAGGAGGAGAAATGGGAGGTTATTCGGCAGGCAAAAAACTTAGCAAGGAGCGAGACATTTCGGGATGTATTCATTAGCCCAGAACGCACGGTAATGCAGAGGGAACAGCACAAGAAGCTCCTGCAGGACTTGAAGCAGGAGAGGGAGGAGTCGAGGAGGAACGGGGACAGGTGTACATGGGTTATACTCAGGGGGAGGGTAGTGGAAACAAGAGTGCCGATGTCATGG
This sequence comes from Homarus gammarus, assembly GCA_958450375.1. Lineage (NCBI taxonomy): Eukaryota > Metazoa > Arthropoda > Malacostraca > Decapoda > Nephropidae > Homarus > Homarus gammarus. Next base: position 384,135 of record CAUDMG010002736.1, on the reverse strand, counting down.
TCACATTGACTGCTGATCTATTTAACTAATGATTCTTATTAAACTCCACGCCCACAAAACATGAGTGAGTTAATGACCCCTGAGAAGATTTGTTTTTTCCCCATAGACGCTACACTTGTGTTCCCTCCCAGAGTCCCGCCTTTGTGAAGACAGTTATCAATGCGTGGTTTATTCCACTTTTTCCTGGGAAGCTCAATCTTGAATTAATCTGTGTATATCAACTCAAGTAATTCGCCAGACCTTTGTCAACTGAGGGTCATCTTTGAATGAGTAACAGTTAGTTTGTTTGTAATTATTGTCATTGCGTGAGTAGCGATCACTGGCAACTCAGGGGTATTTACACCCGTGAGCATCGCAGGGAAAGCGTTCCTTGACGCTGCTTCAATGTTTCTCCAGATCCCATTGTGAGTCTTGCATCGCTCAACCACTCAACAACAGCCCCGGATGTAGTAGATAACCAGCAGGGACCATATATGAAACGATGGCACCAATGCGGCCTGATTAATGGGCCCCACGGCTTCGTTGGGCCAGACCCCAGACTCGCCATGTGTCTGGCTACCCCACAATAACAACGGTCGTGAGCCCTAGTGTTCTACCCTGGGTTACTCCTTGGAAGTATATGTCCACAGAGAGTGTTGTAAGATGTATGTTAGGGATAATTAGTTGGAAATAATTATCCCATGTTGGGTAGTGGACCCCTGTATATGCTAGTGTCAGTATTAACGTATATGTTGAGTAAAATAATCTACAATGAGTGCCATGTAATGTAACACCAGTAATGTTGTGAGTAAGAGTAAGAATGTAAGATCTGAGTCATTACTGTTGAATAAGTAAATAAGAAAATAAGTAAAGAAGATGGAACTGAATCTGCAAAAAGCCCAGGAGTTGAGCCTGGTAGTTATATGATTAATACTATATCTTTTCCCCTTTGATTTCATATTAATTAATTTGTTTTTAGAGTACTTTAGGTGTATTCCTTTCTCCCACAGTATTTTACCTTTATTTCAATCCAAGTGACTTGATACCAGAATTACCCTACCCATGTGCCTAGACCCTCGACCATGCTACCAAAAGAATGTCCATGCTACCAAAAGAATAGGTGATGGAACTGAGTAAGAGTAAAACTAAGAGAAGTAAGTAAGATGAGGGTGGTGTAGATACAATGGGAACATGCGCCCTCACACCGACACAGGGCCAGGGGGCAGCAGTGCACCCTCCACCCACTCAACCCCCCACCCGGGAGGCGGCACCAGCTCAGCCTACCGGACAGGAGGGGGCGAGCGCCGTGTAAACAATGACATTTCTAACCACACCCTGCAAAATACAGTGTACTTAGCAAATGCTGCAGCTTCTGAGAATGTGGGGGGAGCGGGTTTATTACTAAGAGCAGAGACGTTACCGAGAACAAATTCTGGCTTGAATGTCATGTACACTAATACTGACACGTTCCTTGATAAGAGAGAGGAGTTTAAAACACTACTAAGAGTACACCAACCAGATATTGTAGGAGTTGTAGAACTGTTGTACAAGAACAGGAGAATCGACCCAGAGGAATGTGAGTTCAGTATTGCTGGATATGACTCATTTACGAACCTCTCTCAAGAAACCTGCAGGAGGGGTGTGGTTATCTACACTAGGCAAGACCTCAGAGCCAGCCAGGCGAGGGTACATGGAGAGGATGTTTTTGAAGAGTCCAAGTGGTGTAAAATTAAATTAAAGGGAGGGGACTTACTTATCGTCGGGTGTATCTACAGATCCCCAAACTGTGGCCCACTAAATCAAAGGAACTTAAGAACCTTAATAAACAATGCGGCGATGCTCAACCCTAGCCACCTCCTTATCATGGGGGACTTTAACTATGGCGACATCGACTGGAGAAACGAGTCCACCCCGAATGGCTTGAATAACCCTGCTACTCTTTTCGTAGAAACTCTGAGAGATAATTTTCTGTTCCAACATATTAGAGACCCGACGCATTACAGAGGGGAGCAAACACCCAAGCCACTTGACCTCATCATGACAAACGAGGAGGGTATGGTGGCCAAACTGGAACACCTTGCCCCAGTTGGCACCAGTCACAATACAGTGTTGTCATTCAGATTTGACTGTTACCTAGTTCAAGATAAGGCCAGGCCAAGGTGCAAATATTACAAGGAAAATTACAATGGGATGAGGGAAGAGATGAGGGGTATCAACTGGCCTGACTTATAAAGGTATAAGAAAGCAGACACTACGCTGAATATCATAACTAGTAAAATGACCCATTTGATCGATAAATATATACCCAAGACCAAACCCAGTGCTTCTAAGAGTACGAGGGGATCCCTACACATGAACCATGCAGCGGTCGACAAAATTAAGAAGAAAACCCAGAAATTCAAGACGTGGGTTGGGTCAAATGATGAGCAAGACAGGAGGATGTATGCAAGAGCCAGAAACCAAGCAAAGATAGAGTGTAGGAGGGCTGAAAAGGAGTTCCAGAGGCTGGTTGCAAGCGAGGTCAAGTCAAACCCAAAGGCGTTTTACCGCTATGCAAAGTCGAAATTGAAAACGCGAGTAGGAGTATCAGACCTGAGGCTTGAAGATGGTAGTTATGCAGAGTCTGACCAGGATAAAGCTGAGGCATTGAACAGCTTCTTTTCCTCAGTGTTCACAAGAGAGGATGCAACTAACCTTCCTGCGTTTGAGGACAGACGGTTTGACACAGCACTGACCCACATTGTGTTCACAGAAGAGGGTATTAGAAATAAACTGTCCAGGCTAAAGGGCCATAAGAGTCCCGGACCTGACATGGTGCATCCTAGATTGCTAAGAGAGTTGTGCAACGAGCTTGCAGAGCCCCTGAAGATCCTGTTTTGTAAATGCCTGGATGAACAAATGGTCCCCAGTGAATGGAAAGTGGCTTATGTGAGTCCTATCTTCAAGAAGGGCGATCGTCAATCCACGAACAACTATAGACCGGTGAGCCTAACCAGCATAATATGTAAAGTACTTGAGAGTATTATCACAGATGCTGCGATGGAACATCTACTACGAAACAACCTTGTAAAAGATTGCCAACACGGTTTTATGCCGGGGCGCTCTTGCTTAACACAATTGCTCAAGGTCTTGGATATTTGTACTGTACTCATATTCTGGAACGGGGTGGTAATATCGACAATATTTACCTAGATTTTGCCAAGGCTTTCGACAGTGTGCCCCACAAAAGGCGGAAAATCAAACTGGAAGGGTACGGAATTCGGGGAAATGTCCTAGCGTGGATAGAAGACTTTCTACATGACCGCAAGCAGTGTGTGGTGATTAATGGCACGAAATCGTCATCTGTACCTGTAACAAGTGGGGTACCACCGGGCAGTAGGGTGTGTCATAGGAGGGAAGATCAGCTAAAACTAATGGCCCATCACTTTTTTGGTAGATTTTAGTGTATATAAACAGAAAATAATTTCAGTTTCAATATTTTGCAACCTTTTGCTAGGTAAATTTTAGCGTGATGGCTATTGCTGCTCCGTTGCTAAATTCTTCGTGTGTGTTCAGTTGATGTGTGTAATAGTTCAAGAGTTTTATTTTGTCATTGTTTTTCCGTCCGTGTGAGATTATGAGAATTATGTCTGGGTCTATGTTGTTGTATATGTTAGTTCTGCTTTTCTTGTATGTGTCCAGGCCAGGACGTTGTGTTGTATTATTTTCAGTGTTCTATTTTGCGTAATCGTGGGTCGCGGGAACTTGGTGCGTGTTGTTTGGTTGCTCGGGTCTCTCCGGGGTAGAGTCTTTGTCTCTCCTCCTTCAGTCCTGTTCTTATTTTTTTTAATTTTGGTAAGTCTACACTCGCGATTTTGTTATATTTGCTGCTTATTTTTCCTCCACGTATTAGTGTTTCTATGAATCCCTCTTTTACCCTGTTGTCTTCGTATGTGTATTTGGTTGTTCCTTCTTGAATATCTTTTAACAGTCTCTCATTTGTTACTGTTGGCTGGGAGTTGACTGGGCAAAACCTGATTCCTATGCTGTCTCCGACGTCGGCTGGCCATTGACCAGTGGGGTTCTCTCTGCGTGGTCTTGCTGGTGTTGACTTCGCTGATTGGTCGGTTGTGTTCTTTAGGGTCTCTTAGTGTGTTGTGGTTAGTTGGGAGTGGGTTGTATCATTTGCAATCTCTGCTCCTGTGCATTTTTCTTGTTGTATTATTTTATCTTACCTTTCTTTGCTGGTGATTCCTAGACTGTTTTCGGTTATTATTTTGAAAATTGTCTGCTGATGGGGCATTGTCTGGGAAGTTTACCTGTGGTAGGTTGTTCGCTGCAAACATTTCTCTGATAGTTTTTCTGAATGTTCCCGGGTTAGCCACGTTGTTTATGTGGGCATGTATCAGTGTGGCTAGTATGGTGATGGGTAGACCTTCACTTAGGTTCAAGTAAGTGTTTTCTGCGTTGGTTTTGTCTTTGGTTTTTTTTAACACTTTAGAAGTAGTGTCCTGCAACTTTGTTATTGCAGCAAAGGTTTTGGTTGGGTCAGTTTCTATATGTTTGTTCGCTTTTCCTTTTCCTTCATGTCTTTGATGATATCCTTCCTTACTGGGCATCGTGCTGCCAAAGTGCGGTGAGGTCCTTTGCAGTTCAGACATTTTGAATTTTCTTTGTCGTTACACTCCCTGAATGTGTGCCCTTCAGCTCCACATTTTGAGCAGTACTTTTTGTCTTTATTAGGGCACTTGGCTGATAACTGTCGTGATCCCAATATCCTTTATACCTGGGGAGTGAAACCTACCCCAAGTTATCATCAAATAAAGGAACAAACAATGGAACACGGCAATAATTATCCCCACAAAAACCGACTCAACTGAATGTACTTGAATAAATAAGAATAAGTTGGAGTAAGCGAGTCACAAATGGGAAGATAATTAAATAATTCAATTTATGTTCTTAAAGGAGTACTGTCTAGCAACCATGGAATTTAAGGGAATAAGTGATTGGATATTAAAATATGAGTGATGCCGAAAGGGTGAAAATATACCGTTAAGGAGTTAAATCAAATGAATACTACTTAACATTAACTATATTAAACACAGACATCACAATATATACACAGCAATCACAACCAACTGGTTATTTCCTACCAAACAGGAGATTCCTTAACACCAGGATCCTTTCCTAGGCCTAAGTTAATCTGTCACTAATTACCAGATACCACTAGGGTATTGTAGATGACTGAACAAAGCACGTCTGTACTCAGTCGGCGTGGACACGTCCTACCTATAGCCTATACCAACGGTTACTAGAGAGAGAGTCTCTGGCCAGCATATGAGTGAAGAGCGTCTTAGATCACGTGACTCAGGACAGTTGCCAAATAGTCTTATAACTAATTAATACTACTCTTGGTTTGACTTAACAGAGTAACACAAATGATGCATATTAATGACATACATAGATATACAATTAACCTAAGTAACTAAGAACAACAATAAGATAATAGTAAAATTAACAAGTTATTAATAGCTTGTGTGGAGTGGAGGCGTAAACAGATACCACACGACATGCTTGTTGCTATGGGTTACAGGCACATGACCCCTCCCCCCAAAAAGTGAGCTTACAACTAACTGGAAGCGAAAATGGATATACAGCTACAAAGTGAAAGTAATAACTAACACAATCAGTTTAAATCAATATGAAGCACAATAATTCATAATATAACACAAGATACTCAATGACAATAAAACAAAGAAATAATTTACATACACACATAGTTTCTAGATAATCAGATTCGAGAAAGTGCATCAGCCAACACATTCTCTTTTCCGCGGATATGGGAAATGTTCAAGTTATAGGGCTGAAGTGATAGGGCCCACCTCAAAAGTCTTTGGTTGGTATGTTTCATCCTGTCAACAAAAGTAAGTGGGTTATGATCAGTGAACACCTGAACGGGATAAGCAGTGCTGCCAACATATACTTTGAAGTTTTCTAGTGCCATGATCAGTGATAAAGCCTCCTTTTCAATGGTGGCATAGTTTTTTTTATATTTGTTAAATTTTCTAGAAAAATAATACAGTGGATGAAGCACTCGATCACTCTCACCCTCTTGCAGACGCACAGCACCGGCGCCAGTTTCACTGGTGTCGACATGGAGAGTGAACTATTTCTGGAGGTCAGGGGCAAGTAATACAGGAGCATTTGCCAGCAGGGATTTTATATTCTCAAAAGATTCCTGGCAAGCCGTAGTCCACTTGAAGATTTTCTTGCCACTCAGCAGGTCAGTCATGGGAAAGGCAACGGAGGAGAAGTTTGGGCAAAAGCGGCGGTAGTACCCCGCCATACCCAGCAACCTCATCACACTCTTCTTATCGCCTGGCACTGGATACTGTTGAATTGCCTCAATTTTGGCTGCTATAGGCTGGACTTCCCCTTGTCCGACCACACGCCCCAAGAAAGTGACGTGGGCATGGCCGAACTCAGTTTTGACGAGGTTCACCGTCAGCTTGCTTGCAGCCAGTACGGGGAAGAGGGCTTGTAGACGACTCATGTGATCTTCCCAGGAACTGCTGAAGATGATGAGGTCGTCTAGGTAACAGCGGACACCTTCCAGACCAGACGTGATGTAATTCATGAGGCATTGAAAGGTTGCAGGGGCGTTCCGCATACCAAACGGAAGGACTGTGAATTGGTACAACCCCTCAGGAGTGACAAAAGCAGAGATGGCCCTGGAGCGTTCAGTCAGTCCTATCTGGTAGTAGCCCTGGAGGAGATCCAACTTGGTCACGTACCTTGCCTGTCCAAGATCGTCGATCACGTCGTCGATGCGTGGCAAGGGATAACCATCGGGTTCAGTGACAGCGTTCACCTTGCAATAATCCACACACAGCCGCATCGACCCATTCGGCTTTGGAATTAGAACAACAGGGGATGCCCATAGACTGATGCTGGGCTCCACGAGGCCCAGCTCTTGAGGACGCTGCACCTCGGCTCGCACACACTCCCGCTTGAAGGCATTAAGACAGTAGGGACGCTGTCGGATTGGCTTGGCTCCCCTGGTCTCAACGTCATGCTCCAGCACCAAACAGGAGTGTGGGTGATCACCAACTATAATAGGATACTCCTGTAATAGAGACTTTATATTATTGGCTTGGTCACTAGAGAGATGGCACAACATAGCATTGGGGTCCTCCAAGATAGTCGAGTTTTCCACTTTTACACTAGACCCATTCATTATTTCAGAAAAACACTGATCTTTATCTTCTTTACACTCTGGCAAAATGATACAAGTTGGCAAGGATTGATCAACACAAGCAACTGCTTTACACAGGGTTTTGTCACGAACATGATATGACTTTAAAAGATTGACATGGATAAGGCGATTTTTCTTACGCCGTTCAGGGGTGCTAATCACATAATTCACGGACCCCTGTTTTTCTAGTACTTCATATGGACCACTGTATTTAGATTTAAAATGGTGATCAAGTAAGGGCAGGAAGGCCAACACCTGCTCCCCCACTTGGAATTCTCTAGGTTTTGCCTGATGGGCCTTATCAAAATGCAGTTTCATTCTCACCTGAGCACACCTTAAGTTGGACTGGGCAAGTTCTACAGCTAGACGCAACTTCTCCTTGAATTGGACCACATATGAAACTAAGGGCGTCGCCCTCTGGTCACTCAACCAACTCTCTTTTAACACCTTAAGAGGCCCTCGCGCCTCATGTCCCTAGACGAGCTGGAAGGGCGAGAATCCTAGCGACTCTTGTTTACTGTCCCGAACAGCAAACAAAAGCAGGTCAACTCCCTCGTCCCAATCCTTCCCAGTCTCCAGACAGAAGGTGCGCAACATGAGTTTTAGTGTCTGGTGAAACCTCTCTACCACCCCCTGTGACAGGGTGATAGGCCGAAGACCTCGACTGCTGGACTCCCAGGTTTGCATTACCTGATTAAACAACCGGGAAGTAAAATTGGAACCCTGATCTGACTGCACCACTGTAGGAAGGCCTACTTGAGTGAAGAAGTGGGTTAAGGCTTTGATAACATTCTTCACTGTGATGCGGCGCAAGGGAATGGCTTCAGGATAGCGGGTTGCACAATCAATAATGGTTAGCAAGAACTGATGACCACGAGGGGTCTTAGGTAAGGGACCGACACAATCTATGACCACCTTACTAAAGGGCACTTCAATGACTGGGATAGGCTGCAGAGGGAATGGTTTGACACTGGGGTTCGGTTTCCCCGCTTCCTGACAATCATGGCAAGTGCGACAGTAAGAGCTGACGTCTTTCTTCATCCTAGGCCAAAAGAACTGGGATAAAATTTTTGCATAGGTCTTTCTAACTCCTAAATGACCACTCACCCCATCATGAGCTATACTAAGTATGTCCTGCCGCAAAGGTTTGGGAATAACAACTTGATGATGAACTAACCAAGGGTGATTGGCAGGAGAATTGGAGGGACGTAACTTCCGCATTAATACCCCCAGACCTTGTGTAGTAGCAATTTGATTCTTGCTCAGCTTCTGACTCAGTAACTGACCTATTGAGAAAACCTACTACCTCAGGATCCCCAGCTTGTAGCTCAATAAATTTACTCCTAGTGATGGGAGAGGAACCAAAACTGGTGATATTTGGGTCCTATCTCCATCAGAACTAATCTGGAGGTTATCTGGTTGTGGGGAGTCCTCAAAAAATTCACTGAGACCAAGATCAGTATGGTCCGGCTGGATAAGATTATCCTCGGGCTTCTCACAGTCCTGGAGGGAAACTCCATCAACTTCACTAGTCTTTTCTACCTCTGTACTGCGGCTCATGCTACGGGTCACAGCACACGCAGGGAACAACCCTGGAAAGTCTACTTCTAACTGCCTAGTATTATTCTCGGCAGTGGGACAAGATGAGACCATAACATTAGGGAACATCATGTCCCCAACGAGGTCATTTCCTATCAATAGAGAGACCCCTTCTACAGGTAAGCTATCTACTACTCCTAACGTGACATAGCCTGACTTTATGGATGACCACAGGTACACTTGACAAAGAGGAATACGCGACCCACCGGTCAAACCGTTCACAAGCACCCAGCTACCAGTATAACATGAATTCAGGAATGGAGCAGCTTCTTTTGTAACAAGAGATAAGGCTGAGCCTGTGTCTCTCAAGAGTTTAACAGAAGTGGGTTGACTGAATTGATCCAGAGCTAAGGAACCAGGGGAACAAAATGGTTCAAAGGTTGATATCACAGAAGAGGGGGAAGCATCCAGGGCAACAGTCTGACTGAGGGCAGTAACACAGGGCTCCAATAATTTCTCCGATTGCTCGGCCACCCTGACCAAAAGAGAGGGGGATCCTTGGTGAGAGGAATTTCTTTTATTTAAATTGAGACAGTCTCTGATGACATGTCCTGGCTTCTTACAGTACTTACAACCAAAGTTTCTCTCACCAGTAAGGGTAGATCCACCTGTCCCATGGACTCACCTGGGGTAGATGGTGCAGAACCTGAGGGTCGGGTCGATATGACAAGAGGCAGGGACCCCGGTGTAGATGTTGGTGTGGGCCGCCTAAAGGAAGTGAAGGACTGGGACATGGGAGCATAAGACCTGGAATTTACATGTCTATTAGTTAAGGAATAATGGTCAGCCACTGGACCAGCATCAGCCAGGGTACGGATACCTCTCTGATCCAGGTGTGCTCGAATGTCGCCTGGGATACATTTTCTAACATCCTCAAGCAGGATTAGTTCAACAAGCTTGCCATGCTCTACATGGGCAGACTCACTTTCAATCCTCCTCCGACAAAGGACCTGTATCTGCCTGAAGAACTCCACAAATGTTTGTTTGTCAGTCTTCCGGCAGTTACGGAACTGTTGCCGGTAGGCTTCAGGAACAGGTTTATAACTATTCAAAACCGCGGACTTAATAAGGACATAGTCTAGACATTGATCCTTAGAGAGGGCAGAAAACACATCTAATGCCTTACCAGTGAAAGATCTATAAATAAGTTGAGACCATTGAGAAACAGGCCACTTGTTAAGTCGGGCAATTTTCTCAAAAAGAGAGAAGAACTTGTCTGGTTCTTCCTCATTAAATTTAGGAACGCTGTTGAGACGTTTGTCTACAATAAATGTTGAAGTATCACTACCTTGAGCCAAACCTCGTTGTTTGAGAGTTTCCAGCTCCACCTCAAGCCTTTTGAGTTCAACTTGTAAGGCCAAATTACTTGGTGTAACAATTTCTCCTCAATTTCCCGACGGTTGGGCTATGATTTCACTGTCAACACGGTGGTTGAGGACAGCCTCTTCTAACCTAGCCTTATTCATGGAAGATCGGCCTTCTAAATCATAATAATGAGCAAGGGATTGCCACTCTGCCTTAGTAAGCCCCTTCAGTCTTTCGGCTGAAGGTGAGGCCAAAAAGCTTTCCAGGTCAAACATGTTGAACTCAAAATCGTAGCAAAAAAAATGTAACCGTGACAGCTAAGCTAACTAGCTAGCTAATCAATAATATTAAAATGCAATCAACTGTGGAACACAGCAAGGGATTAACCAAACACGTGGTACACAAGATAAGGGTTAACTCACCAGTAGCTTAAGCAATAAAACAGGAGCAATATAATTAAATGAACACTGTGAACACAGCAACTTGCATCCAAAAATACTTAGCTATGAAACAACAACCTGGCGAGTAAACAACACTTAATATGGCACAACAATGGTTAACTCCCGGACAGCCCCCCCCCCCCCCCCCCCCGCTTGTCGTGATCCCAATATCCTTTATACCTGGGGAGTGAAACCTACCCCAAGTTATCGTCAAATAAAGGAACAAACAGGGAACACGGCAATAATTATACCCACAAAAACCGACTCAACTGAATGTACTAGAATAAATAAGAATAAGTTGGAGTAAGCGAGTCACAAATGGGAAGATAATTAAATAATTCAATTTATGTTCTTAAAGGAGTACTGTCTTGCAACCATGGAAGTTAAGAGAATAAGTGATTGTATATTAAAATAAAAGTGATGCCGGAAGGGTGAAAATACACTGTTAAGGAGTTAAATCAAATGAATACTACTTAACATTAACTATATTAAACACAGACATCACAATATATACACAACAATCACAACCAACTGGTTATTTCCTACCAAACAGGAGATTCCTTAACACCAGGATCCCTTCCTAGGCCTAAGTTAATGTGCCACTAATTACCAGATACCACTAGGGTATTAGGGTGTGTCATAGGAGGGAAGATCAGCTAAAACTAATGGCCCATCACTTTTTTGGTAGATTTTAGTGTATATAAACAGAAAATAATTTCAGTTTCAATATTTTGCAACCTTTTGCTAGGTAAATTTTAGCGTGAAATTTATCGAAAATCTAACGTACAGCTGCATTAGTGCATTACAATTAAATAGTGAACATTGCTTTCTGACTTCATTCTTTAACAACCCAACTAACAATATTTTTTTCTGTTTCAGATTCTGATTCATTTATAAGTTGATAATATTTGCGATGGCTGCTTGTGTCAGGACGAGGAACCAAAAATCCAGCCATCTCAGTCACTATCTTGGGTCTGGGAGAGAGCTCCTGAAGTCGGAGTTGCCTACATTGAGAGATGCTTTGGGATACGGTGTTTTAATCAGACAAATCAGTGAAAAGAACCAAAGAACTTACACAAACAAAGACATTGCCAGTGATATGACCAAAGCTGTCTTGGCACAGTACACTCTGGCTAACGCTCAGTTCAAGCCTCCAGTCATAACAAGTCAGAAGAAGATTAGTGAGAGACTGCTAGCCAGTTGGGAAAAGGCAAGAGATATCTCTCTTGGAAGAGGAAAACTTGCAGTTAAGGACAGCTTTGCCAAGCAACTGGACCAGTTATTTGACATAATTACTTGCAAGTGCCCAATTGTTCTCTGTCCTGAGCTTGGATGAGATCGTGACTGTAAATCCGAGGCCCACATCTCCTGTATTTGCAAGCGTGAACTGAAGATTCCTGTGATCGAACTGGCATTTGTCAAAGCTCAGAGAGAGAAGATTGGCAGTATAGGGGCTCTCATGATTTCTAGCCAAGATATTCTGGAGTCCAAGAGACAGGAGGCTGCCACAGAGAGACACAAGAGGAGAAGAGTTGCCGAGGAAAAGAGACTTGAGAAGGCCCAGGGTGAGGTAAAAAAGGCCGATGATTGGAGTCAAGCTGATTCAGAGTTTAATGATTTCCCCATGGCTGATCCGAGTGCTGACCAGGAGAATGGTGACTTTGTCCCTAACCCAGAAAATAATGATCCCAAACCTTCCAGGCATAACATTCGAAATAGGAAAGATATCTCGAGCATAGCTCTGGCCAGTATGCGACACCACACTGGTCTCAGAGAAACTGCAGAGATAGCAACAGCTGCCTGGATTGACGGTGGTTTGATAACACCTGATGATGTTCACCTGGTGATAGATCATAACAAAGTAAGGAGAGCTCAGGAGAAACTTGTCAGTAACCTAGAAGAGGAGTTTGATAAAGGGATAAGAGAAAATGGAATCAATTGTTTGTTCTTTGATGGGAGAAGGGATGACACTAAAGTGTTCATGAAAGTTGGAGATTCTGACAAGTTGTTCCCTGCCATGGTGAAGGAGGAACACTACTCCTGCTGCAGTGAACCAGGAGGGAAGTATTTGTGGCATTTCACTCCAGAGAAAGATGACATCAGGAAACCAGCTGAGATAGTGGCAGATAACATTGAGAACTGGCTCAGAGAGAGGAACGTAGACCAGACCCTGCAGGCCATTGGAGGGGACAGCACCAACACGAACACAGGGTGGCAAGGGGGGGTCATACAGTGGATAGAGCGGAAGATTGGGAGGAAGCTGGTCTGGATTGTTTGTGACCTCCACACCAACGAGTTGCCACTCAGACATCTGATCCAGGAGCTGGATGGCAAGACTCTTTCAAACAACAGATGGTCTGGTCCTCTTGGCAAGATGCTGGACTCTGCCACTGAGTTAGAAATAAATCCGAGCTTTGAAAAAATCACAGTTGGCCCTCCACTCGTTGAGCTTGCACATACTGTCATTGACGACCTGAGCACTGACCAGTACTATGGTTACATGATTTGCAGTGCCATCAAAACTGGGGTCATGCCTGATAGACTTGCTTACCTGCAGATAGGTCCAGTCTCACATTCTAGGTGGCTCACAACGGCTCTCGGGTTTTGCAGAATTTGGGTCCCTCATCATAAACTGAAAGGGATCCAGCTTCACAACCTGAGACTTATTGTCCAATTCATCATGAGTGTCTACTTGCCAAATTGGTTCAACACCAAGGTCAAGTCATCGTTCTCCGAAGGTCCGAGGCATGTTCTCTTCCAGCTTGAGCTCCTGAGGAGTCAGCCAAGGAAGGTTGTTCAGATTGTGGAGCAGACTGTGAGGAGATCTTCCTGGTATGCTCATCCCGAGGCAGTTCTGCAGACAATGCTCTGCAGCAAGGATGAGGAGGAGAGAAGAGTGGCAGTCAAAAAGATCTTGGATATGAGACTTATGAGAGGATCTGGGCATGACGAATCATTTGGTGGCGATTCCTTCAGGGTCAGGAAGACTCCTGAAGTCAATCTTGGTGCCAAGACCCTCACTGATCTCATAGATCTGGATAACATCCAGGCTGGCAGTGAGCCCCCTCTTACCTGCAGCCTCACCAATGTTCAAGTCAGAGCTTTCCTGGACAACCCCATGCATGTCCCTGCCTGGCCCTCGCACACCCAGAGTATAGAGCGTTGTGTACAGCAAGTGAGCGAGGCCAGTAGTCACGTGTACAGCCAGGAGAGGAGGGAAGGCTACATCCGAGCTCAGGTGGTCAGCAGGGAGGTGATGAGTAGAAACAGAAGCAAGAAAGACATGTTCTCTATGGTGTGCAGCAACACCGGGTCGTAGTAGTAAAACCGGTTTTTGTATTTGATGATTTTGTTTTCTAAAGGAATATTAAATTTAATAAATGTGTCAAGATCATTCGTTTCACTATTCTGGATCATTTTCATCCTAATAAATTAACCTGATACATTTACTTTACTTTAAATAAGCTATTTAGTGGTGTTGGTAAAAGGGTGGGAATACTGAATTTTCATAAGATTTCAAGTTAAAATTTACCAAGCAAAAAATGAAAACTTTTCAAATCTGAAGATATCACATGATTCTGCACATAGAACTACATCATTAATATCCATGGGCCGATTTTTCAAATTCAAAAAAAAAAAATTCGCCTCCGTATGACACACCCTACTAGGGTATTGTAGATGACTGAACAAAGCAAGAAAATCAACTTCAAGCTAACAAGAATACCAAGACAGAAGACCAAGACATTTCCTCCAAACAAGAAAACACCACACCCAATCAAGCCGACCAAGTACTGAGAAACCATTGCCCAACCCAACACGCACCTGACGCTAGACCTGACTCTGTCCTGCCACCTCCTCGCCGTGTCCAGGCGAGTTGCTGCTGCCTCCAACTTAAACCCCCACACGCAAGCAATGTTTAGCCACGGCACCTTTCTCTCCTTCTAAAATTCACTTCAATCCTCCCTTTATCCTTCCCCTGAACCTCCTTCCCCCCTGTCACTAGCATTTAAGTCAAGTCAGCTGTAAGCTGCTTGGCTGGTAAGCGAACGGCAGGTGATCAGTCGGCAGTTGTAGGAGAGAATACTGTATCCACTACAACAGCTTAAGATTGAAGAAGCCGCAACTCCCGCAAGTCCAGAAAACTGTGAGGGCAAACTTTTCCGGAGTGAGAGTTGCTTTTACTTTTACTTTTATCCTCTTCGCCACTGATCGGCTCGTTAGCCGCTTGGGCGATCGGTCACGTCTCTTTTCATTTATCTTCTTCACCAAAAGTTCGGCTCGCTAGCCGCCCGGGCGATCGGTCACGTCTCTGTCACGCACTGTTGGCAAGTACTGGGCATGCACCGGCTCTTGAATGTACCTGAACCCGCTCCAGTGTTGGTCAAGTCTTGTCTTGAAAGAGCTCACACTCGGTGCCATCACAACACTCTCTGGTAGATTGTTGCAAGAGTTTACAACCCTCGCTCCGAAAAAGTTTGCCCTCACGGTCTTCTGGACTTACTGCTTCTTCAATCTTGAGCTGTGACCCCTTGTGAGGCGAGCGTCCTCCAGCTTCAAGTAAGGACACTCAACTGAGTAGTGCCCCCTGAGATGCTTATGCACCTCAACTAGGTCCCCCCTTGCCTGTCTGTAGTACAAGCTAGGCAAGTTCAGGCGCTCCAATCTCTCAAGGTAGCTGAGGTGCCGAAGTGCAGGCACCACTCTGGTGGCCCTCCTTTGAACATTTTCAACCAACTGACAGTCCCTAGCATATCTAGGGGACCAGATGGGGTGACAGTACCCCAGATGGGGAAGCACTTCACTCCTGAAGATCGTTACGAGGGACGGACCGTCTAGATATCTGAACGACCTTCTTATAAGACCCAATAATTTATTTGCCTGATTTACCTTCTTCTCACAATTGCCCGAGAACTTCAGCTCATTGTCAACATACACACCTAGGTCCTTCTCACACACAGTCTCAACTAGTGCAGTTTCTTCATCCCGTTGGCACATATGATACGCCTCCTTACCGTTGGTACGCCCCAGGTGCATCCTCTTACACTTCGTGACATTGAATCTCAGCAGCCATTTCTTCGACCATTCCTGGAGCCCACAGAGGTCCTTCTGCAGCTCTTCACAGCGAACTCTTGGAACAATCTACCAGAGAGTGTTGTGACGGCACCGAGTGTGAGCTCTTTCAAGACAAGACTTGACCAACACTGGAGCGGGTTCAGGTACATTCAGTAGCCGGTGCATGCCCAGTACTTGCCAACAGTGCGTAACGGAGACGTGACCGATCGCCCAAGCGGCTAATGAGCCGATCAGTGGTGAAGAGGATAAAAGTAAAAAAGTAAAAGTTAATCATTTTATCTCGACCGCCACCACCACTTATTCAGCTGGAAATTTAGAGTTGGATGCACAAGCGTAGCAGCCTCTTTCCAGAACGTCATCTGTGAATATCTGTTAATAATCAACCGCTCAAGCGGCAAACGAGCCGATTAGTGGCGAAGAGAGTAAAAACTAAAAAAGATAACAAGCCAAACAGGCTGATCAGCAGCGAAAAGATATTGTTGCTGGCTAGCTGGGAAAAAATAGTATTGATTTTATAATGCAAATCTATTAAATTTGCATACGCAATTCATATACGTCGTAAATATATTCTAAGTTGTACAAAAATTGACCTTAAAAACAATTCATAAGCAATACAGAGAGGAATTAAGTGGACTGAGTAGCGGCGCGGAGGAGACTGGAGCAAGTGCGTTACTGGGCCATGTCAAGTCCACCTGACTCCACCAAACCCTCGACCCCGAACCTCTGAAGAAGGTGTGAATAATCCTGATCTAAAATTAATGAAACTCCATTTCTTCGATACTGTACTTAATGATAAATAGGCTTAGGATAATTATGCACTTAAAATGGCTAAATATGCATGCAAATATGCAGTAGAAACTGAGAAAATATGCACTTTAAAGTAGGTTAATAAATAAAAACTACTAAGTTAATAACTCCTTTTCTGTACATTTTCTCAGTAAATTTACTTTACCAGACAGGATGTCGCCTAAGTAGGCTATTTTGAAGAAGGATTAAATACAAAAAAACAATATACTGACAAAGTAATTCAATAAACAATACTGAAAATATTCCTTTTAAGAAAATAGAAGAACCAAAGAGTGTCAGGAGGCAACTAATGGAGCCCGTGCATCTATATCCTGCCTGGCTGAACACTAACCCATCACGTGCAGGTCATGTCCACTGACCAGCCAATCACGGCCTAGCTAACCACAGCCTAATGTTGACCTATATAAGCGTCACTTAAGTTTGTTCCTTTTGGATATTATGACGCTAAAACAAAATCGCGTATTTTCAATTTTGTATTAGTGCAATAAAATGAATATTTATATTTCAAATATCAGTATTTCTGCCTCAGCGTTACTGTAATGCTCGCGAATTTTTTGACCCTTGAGGTTGAAAAATGTTTTATTATATTTTGGAATTTTCCAAATATATGCCTTAGAAAACAAAAAAATATGAATATGCACTTAAGCTCAAAAATGGCTTAGATATGCATTTGCATATGCACATATGCTAATGCATAATTATCCTAAGCCTAATAATATACATTAGCAAGAATATTATAATACTTTCTTCGGTTGAACTGACTTATTATCTATATTATTTGTGTAACTGTACTGTCAATGAATACATAGAGTCGCTATGAATTTGTATAACGATTATAGAGGGTATATTGGTGCCTGGTGTGGGGCTGGGTGTAGAGGAGGACGGCGGAGTGATACAGTGTGTTGTTGTGAGGGAGGCCAGTGGTCGGTGTAGCTCTGGTCACTGTTGATGGGTGATGAAAGATACTGGCGCCTCGACGTGATGATGTATATACACGATGTGCACACACTTGATCACACTACTGGCCATTACCGCGTATATAGCTAGCAGTTATGGTGAGTACAGTCAAGTCTTGTTTACATTGGGAGGATTCGGCTGCCCCAACACCATAGGCCTACAATAGTTGAATTAACCCTCAATCTTATGAGTTCTCTCTCTCTTGGCATCTACGTTCTTGTGATACTCACGTAGGTAAATAATTGGTATATATTCATCCATTGGCTGCTGTCAAGTTTTGGAATGAGAATAGGTTTTTTGACGTTTTATGGCGTGTTGGTAAATTTTTAGGTATTATTGCGTTTACACACCGTTCATTCCTACCACTAATCAATTATCATATACGAATAAGACGTCAAATTATAAGATAATTTTCATCTATTACATTACCGGCGGAATTTTGTAATAACGGAGATAGCTTCCCCTCAAAATTTTATTTTCTTCCATTAACCTCCCACCATTATTGTCTGCCTCTCACCCAGCACTGTGTGTCTCTCGCGTCTCATAAATCATGACGCTCATGCGTACCCGTACGTCACGCGGCCAATCAAAAGCGTTTTTCTTTTGCAACCAATTAAAGTGATTTTGGGTTTAATGCAGAGTATATTTGGCCCAATCAAAATCAAGTTTTATTTTGGGTCTCATATTTTGAAATTCAAGTTCAGTTCCGACCATGGAAGTCTGCGATGAATGTCACATAAGTATATGGAGCTGATTGCGAGTTTTTGGAAAAAAACGTTGAAACTAGCATTTTTTCGATCGCATGGTGTTCTTCCAACCTCAGTAAAGTGTACTAAGAGCAAGACTGAATGTAAATATTGCAAAGACCAACATATGTGGCGTTGTGTAAGAATCCCAGAATGCAACGACGAACAAGAACCAGGCCAATAAGGTAAGAAATAGGTGATTCCATCATATGGTGAGAGTCAGTTAGGTTAGGTTAGTTTAGGTATTTCTTGTGTTTTTTTTGTGTATTTTTTAGTCGCTTAGCCACTTTTTTCGGAAAACGTCAAACGAAAAAAAAAATTGCAAAAAAAAAAGGCTAATTTCCGCCCAAAATGAAGGTCATATTCGGTCTAAACACACACAAATACACTAGAAAAATATATTTTTTACTTGCTAAAAGTGAACAGTATGCCAATGCAAATTTATCAATTTTTATGGTAAAGGTTTACAAAACCGCTATCACCAGAAGAAAATGTGCGATTTGGTTTAATTTTTTTGTACACACTATTAGCATGATATTAAACACAGAAATGGAAAAGACAATGCATAGAACTTAGTAGAACCTGACCTAACAAACCCAACCTATTAGGTAATTTATTGATTTTTTTTATCATACTTGCACTTATCAGCTTACTAGCTGTCTGGGCGGTTTATCCAGTGTTGGTACAGAAGGAAACCGGGGACCGGGAAACCTGTGGTGTTTGGTAGGGTCACTTTGGATGAGTTAGGGTCATCTCGTACTCAAGATAACTCGTACCCAATTCACGTGATAAGTCGTACCCAAGATTACTTACACCAATTCAAGAGATAACCATCCCTATTAGTATATATACCATACATTTTAGCTTTATTTATGATTACAAAAAAAATTATGTAAATCTTGTAGGAAGAGCCGTCCTTCGGGGGGTGCGGGGCCTAGGGCAATTCGTTCACTGCGGGGCCCCTTTGCATTCGTGTAATTCACATCTTCAGGGGTGAGTACAGACTAAAGAGGAGTACAAAACATCCTCTCTACTTCCTGCTCTGTATATATACACCTTGTTTTGTACAATGATCCCTCGATTAACGAACTCAATCCGTTCCAGAAGGTCGTTCGTTAACCGAAACCATTGTTTCAATGGGTTTTTGGGTAATTGGTTCCAGCGCACCGAAAATTTCCTAAATTCAACAAAAATGGTAGAAAAGTTCACTTACTTTGAGGTGTGTATGTAGAAGGCTCCTGGATGATGATGATGATGATGGGAATTAGAATGGGGGTGGAGAAGGGAGAAGAGAAGGCATTGGGGTGGAAGAGAAGTCACCCCATGGCACCATTTCACCCATAAAATTTTAGTTCTCTTGGTGTAATTCAAGATTATTTTCTTTAAATCAACACTGCACTGCATTTTATATTGTCAATATGTAAAATAAATTTCAAAATGACCAATAATTTGCTTGGAAACACAGAAAAAAGCATTTAGTTGAAGAGTCTCAAGCAAGATGTTACCTCCAGTGAAAAGACACAAAGAATAACGCCTGTTTGCTGTGTTAAGAGGCTGGATGCCGCGCATTAAACTAGTCACTTTACCTTCAATTATATTAGATAATTGTTAAAATGACTAAAAAATTGAATATTAAACTTTTAAAATTATTGAATAGTATAAATTTCTTGATATTTACTAAAATAGTAAGGAATTTAAGCCCTAGAACCGATTAATGTATTGGCGGACTGATACTAAAGCTGGTTGCCCGGTCAGTGCAAGCGAAAACATGTTGAGGTCGGTTCGCAAGAAATTCGTTAACCAAATTTTTTTTCGTTAACCGAATTGAAGATCCTTATGGAAGGCAGTTCGTTAATCGAAATTACATTAAATGAGGCGTTCGTTAAACGAGGGGTCACTGTACTCCTCTTTAGCCTGTACTCACCCCAGAAGATGTGAATTACATATATATATATATATATATATATATATATATATATATATATATATATATATATATATATATATATATATATATATACTTCATTTTTAGTCCATATAACACGCGGACTTTGAACATATAATCAACGACCTCACCAGCAAGGAATCAAACCCTCGACCTACTGGGTGTGACTAGGGAACACTTACCGGCTAGGCCACAAGGACACTAAAAGCAGTTCTAGACTCTGTTATATTTCACACAAAGCCTGTTCATGGAGCTGATGGCGCCGTGAACC
This sequence comes from Homarus gammarus, assembly GCA_958450375.1. NCBI lineage: Eukaryota > Metazoa > Arthropoda > Malacostraca > Decapoda > Nephropidae > Homarus > Homarus gammarus. The sequence goes on along the minus strand of CAUDMG010002736.1, from coordinate 363,779 downwards.
TCAATGGGAAACTGCCCGTGCCTCTTATGTGGTGTCAGTAGCATTTTACCGAATCCAGCTGGTATGAAACGCGAGGTGTGTGTGTATATATATATATATATATATATATATATATATATATATATATATATATATATATGCAAGTAAATCACTGTAGGTGCGCGTGATCTAGGTATATGCTGATAACCACCAGGAAAGAAGAAAACACGAAGTTCCCAAGCGCTTTCGTGTAATTCACATCTTCAGGGGTGAGTACAGACTAGATAGAGTAATGCAGAACAAGATGAATATATACAGAGGAGGGTGAGACCAGGTCCACAATGGTCAGGTAATGACCCTACTAATCTTTAAATGGCACACAACGGTTGGTGGTTGGGTCAGATGGGACAGTGACCCGCCCTCTCACCTGATCACAAATCTTCTTAATTACAAAGTTGTCCAGCTTGTACATGCCGTTACTCAAATTCATGTTGAATGCTTCGGTATGTTTAATAAGACTAGATTCTATGATGTTCCTACTATCAATTGAATTACATGGTAATATTGAGGAGGCATTATCCCAGTCAATGCAATGCTTGTTATCCCTCAAATGAACAAACAGAGCATTGGATTCCTGGCCTGTCCTGACACTGTATTTGTGTTGTTTAATTCTAGTTACAAGATCTTTACCTGTCTGGCCTAAGTAAAACATATTACATTCCTTGCAAGGAACTTTATAAATGCAACCAATTGTGTTGTTGGGGGAGTTCTTGATTAACATTTGTTTAACAGTGCATGAGTTTTTAAATGCCACATTGACGTTCCAAGATTTTAGCTGTGCCGGAATGTGTGAGAAATTTTTGTGAAATGGTAATATTAAGATATTCTTATGGTCATGGGTGGGCTTGGGATCAGTTCTATAAAAAGTTTTCTTAGTAATGTTTAAGCATTTGTCTATGAAAGATCTAGGGTATTTAAGGTTTGAGCCAATATTATATATATATTTGTATTCCTCATCGATGAATTCCAGACTGCAAATTCTCAAGGCACGTAAAAACATTGTTGTAAATACTGACTGTTTGACTTTATTATGGTGGGCAGAATAATAATGAATGTATGAACACACATTGGTTGGTTTTCTATAAATACTGAACTTAAAAGTGTTACCTATTCTGTGTATCAGACAGTCTAGGAATGGCAATTTACAGTCTTGCTCTAATTCCACAGTGAATTTGATCGAGGGGGCTAAGTTGTTAAGTTGTGGTAGGAAAACTTTTAGGTCCTCATTACATGGCCAGAGACATAATACATCATCAACATATCTAAACCAGACTGCTGAGGGTGGTAAAATATTACTTAATAGTTTCTTTTCAAAGAATTCCATATATAGGTTGCTTAATACAGGTGAGAGTGGATTACCCATTGCCATACCAAATTTTTGAGCATAATATTCCCCATTGAATTCGAATTTGCAATCCTTAATACATAGTTTGATGAGTTCGATGAAGTCATCTTTCGAGACGGGCAGTGAAATGTTATCCAGGGAATCTATGAGGAACTCTAGTAAATCATCAACTGGGACCTTTGTAAAAAGTGACGTTACATCAAAGCTGACCAGTTTAAAATCATGATTAATGTGCAAGTTATTGAGTTTATCAACCAGATCCATATTATTCTTGATATTGGAGTTAGAAATGTTGCCAACTAGGGGGTTTAGTAAGGAAACTAACCATTTAGATAGTTTATAAGAGATTGACCCAACAGAGCTAATGATGGGTCTTGCTGGGTTATTGGGCTTGTGGGTCTTGATTAAACCGTACATGTAAGGCAGTGGAGGGGACGTTGAAGTAAGATGTTTAATGAGAGTAGCTTTGCCTCTCAATAGGGACTTAAGTTTTTTGTTGAACTGGGTGTTGACAGTGTTGAGAGGATTATTTATGAGTTTAGAATATGTTGTAGTGTCACATAAAAGGTCATTCATTTTTGAGATATAGTCATCTTTGTTTAAAATCACTACTGTGTTGGCTTTATCTGCTTTAGTGACATGTAGATCCTTATTTTTCTTAAGGGCTTGGAGTGCTTTGGTGAATCTTTCTGGACAGTTTGAAACACAAGGCTTGGACATAGATGCATACACAACACCTTTACACATGTTCACTTCTTCACTTGTCAAATTACCGAATTTCTTCAAATTGCAAAATGCTCTGGCTATGTCAACACTGTCGACTCCCTTGTTGGAACCATCAAAACTTAAACCATAGCCGAGGGCACACAAGGTATCATTGTCTAGTTGTTTAGAGGAGAGATTCACTACACAGTTGTTATTGGCATCCTTAGTCCAATCACTATTTCTAATAAGGAGTGCCAATTTGTGGTCTATCTTGGCTTGAAGATCAGAACGCGCACGTCTCAGGTTATCAAAACAGTAGTCCAACATGAACTTTTTCCAATAACTCGGTATGGTCATGATAAAAGCGCGCTTTTTTTGTCTTACAATACGGAAGGCTTCATCCACTTTGAATGTAAATGGTAGTGTTTATTGTATTCCATGCAGCAAATGTAATTGTAATTATGTAGGTCAGACAGGAAAAACACTGCAGCTCAGAATCAAACAACATAAGTATAATATTAGAACTGCATCTGAAAGCAGTGCCTTGTTCGTTCATGTTAGGAATAATAATCACCCCATTGCTTGGGAAAAAAGCTTAGAAGTTTTCAAATCATCTTGTGTCACAGAAAGACTTCTTGTTGAAGCTAGTTTGATTAAGGAATTAAAATCAATAAACCTTAGTGATGGTCAGTTCAAAACTGATAATATGTTACATAAATTTATTTGTCAGTGGCCCAAGGTTAAAAATTGCTTTAAAAACCTTTGATCTAGATGTATGATAGTTATTTTGTGGGTCCCCTTTTTTCTGACCTGACTTGACTAGTCACGTCACCTCCCTTCTCTTAAGCTCCTCTACGTGTGTGTTGGTGTGGGGATTAGTGGATGTCATCATTTTGACCTGACCTCATGTTTTTAGGTCACCCTGTATATTTAAGCCTCTCTCTGTCCATGTAATCCAGTTGCCTCTGAAGATGTCTTGAATAAAGACGAAAGCTAAGGTACTCCGTTGTTTCCATTTTCCCGTGTGATTTTATCAAGATTTATCTTATCCACGTTTTCATTGTGGATTTTCATAAAATATATATATATATATATATACACAGTTGTACCCCACTTAACGCGGTCAATTGAACCCAGAGGGTCCCGTGTTAAGTGAAATCCGCGTTAAGTGAACAACAGAACATATGGGATTAATTCCAATAGAAACCAGCCCGACCCCCAAACTCCACTTTTTGACGACACATAACTATGTTGTAGTAAAAAAATTTTCTTAACTTTATGATGGTATGAAAAAACAAGTAATATAGAAGAGGTTAGGTTAGGTTAGGTTAACATAGGAAAAATGAAGGTTACCTTAGAGAAACTAAAAGTTAGGTGGAACACTTACGGTAGTAGAAGAGAGGGGTCGGCATACGGGGATGGAGGCTGGTTCCGAGGCAGAGGGCAGATTACTGGCCCTCAGGTGAATCACCATTACTAGGTGAATCACCATCACTGTCACTTACAGTTGTCAGGGCTACCCTGACAAATCCCTCAAAGTCAACTTCACTGTCACTTTCACTGGCTTGGGCTGGCTGTGGTGGGTTGCGGGCGAAGAACTCGGTTATGCTTTTTTGACGGCTGGTGTTTATGTTGTCATGATACACCGTGATGTACGGCTCCATAGCCTGCACCAGCCGGGTATGGAAGACTTCATAGCGGTCATCGTCATTGTCGCGGGAAAGGACGGACTTAATTTTCTCTGCAAACTCTATGGCACACTTAACATCACTATGACTTAAACTAGGTTCTTCGGAGAATGACGCACCTTCTTCCTCCTCTTCACTGGCGTGTTCTTCTTCCAACATCTCGTCGGCAGTCACTTCAGGATCTCTGATCACCTCCAGGATGTCTTCGTTGGTGGTCTCGGAGAAGCCTTCAGCTGTAATATTGAGCGCAGCTTCTCTGGCAAGGTCCACTGCTACTGCAACAGTCTGAACCTCACCAGTCACAGGTTCACTCCTCCTCTCACCTGGTATGCCATGCAACACATGTCTCCATGCGTGACGAATCGTAGCAATAGTCAGCAGATCCCATGCCTCCACCAAGAAGTCTACAGCTTGTTTAACGTTAAACTTCTTCCAAAATTGTTTGACGAGAAGTTCTTGAGTCACCACCTCTTGTTCCTTGTCCTCGTCGCTTTTGCTCTCGCTGTCGGTGTCACCCAGCTTACGCAACTCATCCTTGGTGTTGGTAGAGTCGTTCAGGAGCTTGAACTTCTTTGCAGAGTACGCAGCTTTCACATTGCAGATCAACTCCTGGTCCATGGGCTGGATTAATGACGTAGTGTTGGGAGGAAGGAAGACCACTTTTACGTTGGGGTGACGATCCATAAGTAGGGGCGAGTGTCCAGGTGCATTGTCAAGGAGCAACAAAATATTGAATGAAACATTCTGTTGCTCGCAGAATTTCTTCACGTCGGGAACAAAACAGTTGTCAAACCAGAAGAGGGACAGAGAAGAGGACATCCACGCCTTACGTGCGGTTAGCCAGTGGACATTAAGCTTGTTCATGTCCATATTCTTGTAGGCGTGCGGCTTGCGGGCTGTGTGAATCACCGATAACTTTGGTTTACAGGTACCGGAGGCATTGGTGGTAAACAGGACGGTGATGCGTTCCTTCTGCAACTTCCGACCCCTTACCTTGCTGGCAGACTGGACAACGAAGGTCTTGGAAGGTAACTTTTTCCAGAAAAGACCAGATTCGTCCATGTTAAATACCTGGTCGTCAGTGTACTGTCCTTCCTCCATAATCTCACGTAAGAACGGAGGAAAATCTCTAGCCGCCACACGGTCAGCACTCGCTTCCTCACCACCAATGTTGATGTTGGCGATCTTGTTCCTCTTCTTAAACCTATGCAGCCAACCAGAGGAAGCATTGAAGGGTTTGGGCTCTGCAATTCCCAGCTTACGTGACACTGCTGAGTATAGCTCACGTGCGTACTCCTGCACTGAGCGCGTGTCCACCGCCATGTTGCGTCGAGCCTGACGAATCAAATAACTCGCCAGCAAATTTTCCACTTTTGCCAGCACCCTGTTCTGGCAATACCTGATAGATGAAGCACCTGCAGACTTTGTGATTTTCATGTGCTCTTTGATCTTGGCTGCATCCTTCTTGATCGTGCGAATCGTAGATTCGTTGACGCCATGCTGGTGCGCGAGATCAACTTGCCGTGTTCCTTTCTCCAAATCTTGAACAATTTGGTACTTCACCTCGTAGCTTAAGGAACGTCGTGTCTTCTTTGGCTTAGTGCCGCTGGGTCCAGGTAAGGAAAGGTCTCTCTCTGGTGGCGGTGGTGGTCCGGCGGAAGCCATTTTACGGAACAATGGATGCGCGTTTACACGGAGTGGCCTTGGGGGATGAAACTGCCGCGGCTAGGTCAAGCGTCGTCTCTCCTCCCTCCCTCCCTACCTCCCCCGGGTGGACACGTCATAATACTTTAAGCCAATTACAGCTAGCGGCAGAGAGGGGTAGGGATGCATGGCCAATCACAGTCCGATACGTCATATGACGTCAGTGATAACGCAACAAAGACACACACTGCGCAACCTTACCGCGCCGCTTGCCCAAGCGGAGGGAGGAGGAGGGAGAGGCAGGCAAGCAGGCGGGCGGGTGGCGCGTGGGGCAAATCTAAAAATAGCGTCTCGAGCCGGACACTCACCGCGTATATGATGAAAAAATCCGTGTTAAGTGAAAGTTCAGCTCTGGCGAGGCACCGCGTATATGATAAAATGCGCTAAGTGAAACCGCGTGAGGCGGGGTAATACTGTATTGATAAAATCACACAGGGGAAAAGGGAAACAACGGAGCACCCGTGTGATTTTATCAAGATTTATCTTATCCACGTTTTCATTGTGGATCTACATGAAATATATATATATATATGTGTATATATATATATATACACACACACACACACACACACACACAGTAATACGCCGATTTAGCGGTCAATTGAACCCGCGGAGTAGCGCGTAAAACGATAAACGCGAAAATGGAATAACAGAACATATGGGATTAATTGAAATAGAGACTGGGCCGACTCCCAAACTCCACTTTTTCCGACACAATACAGTACCTACATTGTAGTAAAAATAACATCTTAATTTTATGATGGTATGCACACACAATTAATATTTAAGAGAAATACAGTCACCAGGTTAATGTCCATTCAAATAATGGACTCAACTCCCCCCCCCCCCCCTCTTCCCACGCTTGCTGGCTCCTCCCTCTCTGAGAAATGTTTGGGTGAAAACACTAGATTTTAAGGTACTGTATATAGTAATAAATAATACCTCAGACTAAGGCTAGGATAATATAATTGACATTGCTGGACTCCTTGCAAGACCAGGAATATTTTGAATATAAACGTCATATATTTTGCACAAGAGATTAAATTTTGTCTCTGTAATCAAAATTCTTACATTAGATCTAAAATTTGTATGTCTAATGCAAATTCCATGATGTTTATATTCAAAATAATCACAGTCTTACAAGAATTCCAGCAATGTAAATTATATTTTGGTTGAGTAATTTGTATGACTTTTATGAGCTAAAACAAATATCTAGTAAATAAACAAATTATACTTCACCCAGACACTATCTGTCAGTCAAAATACCCCACCTCCGCTCCCCCCTCTTCCCACGCTCGCTGGGAACCTCCCTCCCTCCCTACCAAAGAAATGTATGGGTGAAAACATTAGGCTTACATTTTTAGTAATAAATAATACCTCAGACTAAAGTTAGGATAATATAATTGACATTGCTGGATTCCTTGCAAGACCAGGAATATTTTGAATATAAATATAATATATTTTGCACAAAAGATAAAATTTTGGCTCGGTTCATGTTACAAACTTTCCTTAGCCAGTCTAAAACTTCCAAATTTCTTTGTTCTGCAAACCACCGCGTTACAATCCGTGCAGTATGGATAGGACACCTATCTTGCATGAAAATGATGTTTTCGGGAGATGGGAAAGCATATGCACTGACAAGGAAAGCATAACTTTGAGTATTTCTAAGTACTGATCACCTGTGAATCTTCCTTCTTTGTCAGTCAGCTCTCCAACTCTGTGCAAATACATCCATCCCCAAACATTTCAAGTCACATGGCCACTCGTTGCTTCCTCGTAAATATGCTGTCTAGCATATCAGGTGTTGTTCCTCCTCCAGCAAAGCAGCTTTTCGTGAAAGGTAGATGAGGAAGTTTTTTCGTCAGTGAATATTACTCTTCCCCAGAAGTCTAGGCCTTCTTCAACATACCGTCGAGCAAACTGCAACAGGCCCTCGCTATGTCACTCATTTTACTTCTCCTTGGTGGCGGGAGTTCTATGGTGAATGCCTCCTTCGTGAAGTCTTCGCCTGATTGTTAAAGGCGATATATTTTCTTGGAGATCCTCGCATTGAAAATGAAGTCTTGAAGGGGGTTGGCTTCGGCGAAATTCCGGATGGCTTCAACTTGTGCAGGTGTTGTTCTGCGCGGCATTCCCGTCCTGTTGTAGTCCTTTAATCTTCCCTCCTCTTCCCATTGCTTAATCCAATAATATACAGTTGACCGAGAAACCCTCAATTCTCGGGCAATTTCAGTGGGTGAAAACCCAACCTCCTTCATGCCGATTATTCTTCCACGTTCAGTGATATTCTGCGTGTGGTATTCCATGTTGGCAGGGGTCTTCTACAACTAAAGGAGTGGAAGGGTAGTCAACACTGACAACACCTCTGTCTCCCTCACCTTCCCGCCAATAACGTCAGCGTTATATTTAAATTTTATTAGGCATTTATAAAAAATAAATAATATAAAAATTTATAATACATCATACACATTATTGAAAATACAGAATAATTTTTTAAGACACTAGAATAAAGGTGACGTAATCTACACAAGTCAGAAACAAGGATTTTTTTGGGGGGAGGGGGGGGGGGGCAAATAGTCACTCAACGAAAGAAATACCATTTGATGTTTACAATATTCAGTCTTGGAATGACAATGATATTGCTAGATAAAGGCTTGTAAAAGTAGTAGGCATATGCTACCGCACTAGTTCACACCATCAGGCAGATGGTTCGTAAGATTAATTACCATCACCTTCAATTGAACAACGTCATTATTACACACACACACACACTCCACACACACACACACACACACACTCCACACGTGCACACACACACACTCCACACGTGCACACACACACACTCCACACGTGCGCACACACACACTCCACATGTGCACACACACACTCCACATGTGCACACACACACTCCACATGTGCACACACACACTCCACATGTGCACACACACACACTCCACATGTGCACACACACACACTCCACATGTGCACACACACACACACACACTCCACATGTGCACACACACACTCCACATGTGCACACACACACTCCACATGTGCACACACACACACTCCACATGTGCACACACACACACTCCACATGTGCACACACACACACTCCACATGTGCACACACACTCCACACGTGCACACTCCACATGTGCACACACACCACACGTGCACACACACACACACTCCACACGTGCACACACTCCACACGTGCACACACTCCACACGTGCACACACACACTCACTCCGCACGTGCACACACACACTCACTCCGCACGTGCACACACACACTCACTCCGCACGTGCACACACACACACTCCGCACGTGCACACACACACTCCACACGTGCACACACACACACACACCATGCGTTCACACAGACACTCACACACTCCACACGTGCACACACATACACCCACACGAACACATACACACACTCCACACACACTCCACACGTGAACACTCACACACTCCACATGCGAACAAACACACACACACATCCACACGCGAACACACACACTCCACACGCGAACACACACACACACACTCCACACGCGAACACACACACACACACTCCACACGCGAACACACACACACACACTCCACACGCGAACACACACACACACACACTCCACACGCGAACACACACACACACTCCACACGCGAACACACACACACACTACAGGTAGCAGTGAACCGATGATTCTGCTTAATCCCACAGCGAATTAAAACAGCAGTTTGTGTTGCATGAAATGAGCATCTTTAGAAAGAAGTCTGTTTAGCATCGGTTACATACGACCGGATTAATTACCCGAAATGGTTTAAACGTTTGAAGATAATATTAGTATAAATTAATGATAAACATGCAACCTCATACACAACCTGCACACGGCTATGCCCGATTCATGATGTTCTTTAACTTAGGCCCCGGGTGACGTTCCAGAATGTCCGGCTATTTTCCCGCCTTTTTTTTTAAGTTGACTTTTTTCTTGGTTTAACCCCGCAAAGGGGGGGGGGGGGGGTACTGCCAGCAGCACCCTAACCCGGGGCTTAAGGGTTAACATACTTACCAATTTTGACATATGTTTAATTGTCTAAACATGAATTCATATACTGTAGGTTGGCCCATTGCTCTATCCATTCTAAAATCAAATTAACAGTATATACCAGCAGAAAGGTATAATATAATACGAAACAACAAAGCCCAACCATTATTTAAGCAACGGGGAAGTAAGTAACTGATCACCGATCTCTTTTACATTCATTAATAATTTTTACTATGTAGTATAGTAAACAAATGGCCTTTAGTTGCCAGCTGTCTCCAGCAGTGTTTGAAGAATCTTCAACGAGACTCTACATGTCTAATCACCCCACCTTTTTGGTTTCTCACTCCATATTTTGTAATGTTAGAGGTATACAACGTTGCTCATCAGCTGTTGAATAGCTTCTGGTAGTGCTGCGGCTCATTGTTGCCAAAGAAGGCTACAGACGCATCACCTCCTCATCAGTTATCACAATCTCCCTAACAACTACCTCTATTATCACCACCTAAATTATAATTCTAGTAATGCAGAGATGGATTAGCTTCAGCCAGAGCAGATCTCTATGATTCCCACTGCCTCCTGCCTCCCTCTCACCCACTGCGTCTCACCGATATGCTGCCTCTCTCACTCACTCACTCTTCACTGACTGTCATTCATGATATAAAATACCTCTCACTCACTCTACACTGACTGTCATTCATTATATAAAATACCTCTCACTCACTCACTCACTCTTCACTGGCTGTCATTCATGATATAAAATACCTCTCACTCACTCTACACTGATATAAAATATTGTACAGCATTTTGTTTATTTGTTATTAATTAATTAGTAAAAATAAATTTCTCTAATAATCTGTATTATAATTACCCCGTAGAGTGCTGTTTTAGGTACTGCTCCATTTTCTAGGAATGTATCCCTAGTGCCAAGAAAAGTTGAAAGTATAATTTCTAGCTTCCACCGTTGACACTGTTAATAAAGTTAGTCTTGGGCTCATTTCGGAAAGGAAGTAACTTAGTGCAATACAGTACAGTGCAGGTACACCATTGATTTTCCAGCACCCTTGGTTCCAGAGCCTTGCCGGATTATCCATTTTGCCGGACCAACCGAGGTCAGGTAATGATCAACGCTACACCTCTGACCCACTAATTATACACCTCCTGTGTCTCTAAAGCACCATGGACTGCTAGAAACTTAAATTAAACAAATATTAAATGTGAAAAAGTCATAATTTTGAACAACGTATTACTTAAATGTACTACACTAAAGGACTTAAAAGTTTTATCTCTTGTTCAAACCATGTGATGGTTATACTCAAATTAATTACTATCTTACAAGGATTGCAGCAATGTGAGTATATTCTAGCTGGGAGGATGGGGTGTTGACACAGCCGGCACTGAAGGTTACCTAATGCGTATTTATTTGTCATATAGAGGGAGTATAATTTTTTTTGCTTATAAAATGTCACTGAATTGACCTGAAGGATATAACTTACTTTGCTGGAATTCTTGTAATTTAGTGTTTAATTTGAGTACAAACATCCCATAGTTTGCACTAAAAAAAAAATTTAATTACAGTATTTAGTAGTCAACCCTCGTTAATTCGGACTAATAGGGGGGAAGGGTGTCCGTTTTAGCCGATTGTCTGAATTAACCGATTAAGGGTTTAATATTGTATAATATTGCATTATATTTCAAAGAAAATGCAGTGAGTTTGTCCTTAGCCTTGCATATGTCCGAAACTGTTTGCTTTTTATCACCATACTCGTCACAAACTCTAGCCACCGAAGCACCAGCCTCTAACTTCCTTATAAGTTCCAGTTTCTGGTTCACAGAAAGGGTCACATACTTCCTCTTCGGCGTATTAGAGGTACTCCGACTTGAAGGCACGATGTAAAATACAAGGCTAAAAGATGCCTAATCACTGAAATATCAACGAAAATTGCAGGGCAACACAACACTGATACTCGAATATGGCGCTAAGTCAACAATGACTGGCGGTCTGGCGTGCGCGCGCCATCTATCGGACAATCCCAGAACCAGAAATTTGATACGGACAGTCCCTCGCTTAGTTCAGATTTCGTCCAAATTATCCGAAATCCGGATTAAAGGGGTCCTAATTAACGAGGGTCGACTGTACAGTGGTCCCTCGGTTAACGAGCACAATCCCTTCTAGAAGGTTGCTTGTTAACCGAAACCATTGTTTCAATGGGTTTTTGGGTAATTGGTTCCAGCTCACCAAAAATTGCCTTAATTCAACAAAAAAGGTAGAAAAGTACACTTACTTTGAGGTGTGTATGTTGAAGGCTCCTGGATGATGATGATGATGGGAATTAGAATGGGGGTGGAGGAGAAGGGAGAAGAGAAGGCATTGGGGTGGAAGAGAAGTCACCCCATGGAGCCATTTCACCCATAAAATTTTAGTTCTCTTGGTGTAATTCAAGATTATTTTCTTTAAATCAACACTGCACTGCATTATATATTGTCAATATGTAAAATAAATTTCAAAATGACCAATAATTTGCTTGCAAACACAGAAAAATAGCATTTAGTTGAAGAGAGTCTCAAGCAAGATGTTACCTCCACTGAAAAGACACAAAGACTGACGCCTGTATGGTGTGTTGAGAGGCTGGATGGCGAGCATAAAACTAGTTTCATTACCTTCAGTTATGTTCAATAATTGTTAAAATTACTACAAAATTTAATATTAAACTTTTAAAATTATTGAATAGTATAAACTTGTTGATATTTGCTAAAATGGTAAGGAATTTAAGCCCTAGAACCGATTACTGTATTGGCGGACTAATACTACAGCTGGTGGACTGCCAAATGCAAGCGAAAACCTGTTCTGGTCTGCTCGTAAGAAACTCGTTAATCGAGGGATTGCTCGTTAACCGAAGTTAAGAATCTTATGGAAGGTAACTCGTTAACCGAGGGACCACTGTACGTTTGAGTGCAGTACAGGTTTACCTTTAGGACAATTATTTATTTTAGCTTTTTTCACATTACAGTATGTATTTAGGATGTTGTGTGCAGTAAATGAGTAAAAATAAATGAAGAAAGTTACATATATCTACCCGAAAATATGAGTTGAAAAACTTGTACAATACTGTTCTCAAATGTACTACATGAAGGACTAATATTTTTGTTTTGTGCAAGTTATATTCTGCTAAGTTTAGTCAGTGACATTTTATAAGATAAGAACTTTTAAGTCTAAAACTACCTTCACCTAGGCTGGGAAGTTAAGTGCCCTCTCATAATTTTGTCCGGACTAAAGGTGCTGGACCATCAGTTCCCGGGAAATGGATGGTTATAATTTGCAAAAAATTTCTTTTTGCAGCATCAGATTTGCGTTCCAGTCAATTTATGACTTCACTAATGCTGTACTAAAGTTGTACAAGGGCTGGAGTTGCCACCGCCTCATGTAGGTTGTTGAAATATGCCTCCTCCCCTCCTCCTGCTTTGTTTTTAGAAGCTCTTGGAATATCTATGTTTGTCTTTGATACCCCCAAAATGTTCTACACTACGGAGGGTATACGCAAACACTTGTTATCTTGAAAATAGGTTCTTATTCTCGTACGGGAGACAAATACAGAGGAACAAAGCTGGCTTCCACACCATAACGACTAGTGATCTCAACTCCTTGTATCACTCCGCGCTGGCATGCACAGATGCCAGCATTCACAAGCTGAATACATAATATGTAAATATGATAATTCACACACATAACATGGTGCATAATAAATGGAAATATTACATAGGATTAATACAGAGAACCCTCACTTTACGCGGTTAATTCAACTCACGGTGGCCCGCGTAAAGTGAGAAACGTGAAAGTGAACAACATAACATATGGGATTAATTGAAATAGAGACCGGGGCGACCCCCAAACTTCACTTTTCCTGACACAATACGTATGTTTTACTAAAAATAACATCTTAACTGTATGATGGTATTCACCCACACATAATATAGAAGGGAACAGTCAATAAACTGAAGGTTAGGTTAGAAAAAAACAAGGCTGGGGTTAACACTTACGTTAGTAGAAGATGGGTCAGCGTACGGGAATGAAGGCTGGTTCCGAGGCAGATGGCAGGCTACTGGCCCTCAGGTGAGTCACCATCACTGTCATCCACACTTGTCAGGGCCTCCCTGACAAATCCCTCAAAGTCATCATCACTGTCTCTACCTCTGTCACTATCACTGGCTTGGGCTGGCTGTGGTGGGTTGCGGATGAAGAGCTCTGTTATGCTTTGCTGACGGCTGGGGTTTATGTTGTCGTAATAAACCTTGATGTAGGGCTCCATAGTCTGCAACAGCTGGGTAGTGAAGATTTCATACCTGTTTGCGTCAGGGTCGTCGGAAAGGAGGAGTTTGGCTTTTTCGATACACTCGATGGCACCCTCAACATTACTATGGGATAAGCGGCATTCTTTTTGGGATGACGCACCACCTGCCTCTTCACTGACTTCATCATCATCTACCATGTCGTCGGTAGTCACATCAGGATCCCTCATCACCTCCAGGATGTCGTCGTTGGTGGTCTCGGAGAAGCCGGCAGCTGTAACACTCTGCGCAGCTTCTTTGGCAAGGTCCACTGCTACTGCAACAGTCTGAACCTCACCAGTCACAGATTGACTGCCTAGCGCCCGGAATGCCTTGCAACACATGTCTCCATGCGTGACGAACAGTTGCTACAGACAGCTGATCCCATGCCTCCACCAAGAAGTCCACAGCTTTCTTGACGTTGAATATTCTCCAGAATTTTTTATAAGTACTTCTTGCTCTGCCAACTGTTGATCCTCGTCGTCGTTGCTCTTGCTATCGGTGTTGGTGTCACTCAGGTTACGCAACTCTTCCCTGGTGTTGGCGTAGTAGTTCAGGAGCGTGAATTTTTTAGTAGAGAATGCAGCTTTTACATTACAGATTAACTCTTAGTCCATGGGCTGTAATATGGACGTAGTGTTGGGAGGAAGGAAGACCACTTTTACGTTGGGGTGACGATCTAACAGTAGGGGCAAGTGTCCTGGTGCGTTGTCCAGCAGCAACAAAATCTTGAATGGCACATTCTGTTGCTCACAGAATTTCTTCACATCGGGAACAAAACAGTCATCAAACCAGGAGAGGGACAGTGTAGAGAACATCCACGCCTTACGTGCTGTCAGCCAGTGGACATTTAGCTTGGTCATGTCCATGCTCTTGTAGGCATGCGGCTTGCGGGCTGTGTGGATCACCGATAACTTGAGCTTACAGGTACCGGAGGCATTGGTGGTAAACAGGACAGTGATGCGCTCCTTCTGCAACTTCCGGCCCCGACACTTGCTGGCATTCTTCACAACGAAGGTCTTGGAAGGTAGTTTTTTCCAAAAAAGATCAGATTCGTCCATGTTAAACACCTGGTCGTCACTGTACTGTCCTTCCTCCATAATCTCACGTAAAAACGGAGGAAATTCCCTAGCCGCAACACGGTCAGCACTAGCTACTTCACCACCAATGTTGATATTGATGATATTGTTTCTCTTCTTAAACCTATGTAACCACCCAGAGGAAGCATTAAAGGGTTTGGGCTCTGTAATTCCCATTTTTCGTGACACTGCAGCATACAGTTCACGTGCGTACTCCTTAACTGAGCGCGTGTCCACCGCCATGTTCCGTCGCGCCTGGCGCACCAAGTAGCTCACAAGTAATTTTTCTGTCTTGAGAAGCACCTGGTTGTGGAAATACTTGATCATAGAAGCACCTGTAGACTTTGTGATGTTCATGTGCTCCTTTATCTTGGCTGCATCCTTCTTT
Source organism: Homarus gammarus (assembly GCA_958450375.1). NCBI lineage: Eukaryota > Metazoa > Arthropoda > Malacostraca > Decapoda > Nephropidae > Homarus > Homarus gammarus. The sequence continues at coordinate 348,456 of CAUDMG010002736.1, read as the reverse complement.
ATCGTCCGGATCGTAGATTCGTTCACACCATGCTGGCGCGCCAAATCAACCTGTCTTGTTCCTTTCTCCAACTCTTGGATGATCTTGTACTTCACCTCGTAGCTTAAGGAACGTCATGTCTTCTTTGTCTTAGGGCGGTTGGGTCCAGGTAAGGAAAGGTTTCTCTCTGGGGGCGGTGGTCCGGCGGAAGCCATTTTACAGAACAATGGATGCACGTTTACACGGTGTGGCCTGGAGGGATGAAACTGCCGCGGCTAGGTCAAGCGTCGTCTTACCTCCCTCCCTCCCTCCCTCGGGTGGACACGTCATATTACTTTAAACCAATCACAGCTAGCAGTGGAGGGAGATAAGGATGCATGGCCCTATCACAGTCCGATACTTCATATGACGTCACTGATAACGCAACAAAGACACACACTGCGCAACCTACTCGCGCCGCTTACACAACATAGCGGATGGTGGAAGGTTTGGATCCAAAAATGGCGCGGCGCGAGAGGACCGCCAGCTGCTCTCTGCGTAAAGGGGTACACGCACCGCGGAAAGGGATCATTCCGGTTTCGGCAGGGTACCGCGTAAACGTGGAAACGCGTAATGTGGGACCGCGTAAAGCGAGGGTTGACTGTACATGTTCTGTAATACTTTACTATACATAATTAATAGAGTATTATAAGAATACACAGCTTGAGGTACTACTTCGTGTCCATATTATACAGAAGATTTATTTATTTTTATTGTAAGAACAGTATTTGACTTTTGTAATAATTAAATGTTTTTTTCCAGGCTACCCAGAGCTGCTGTTTGCCAATCGCAAAGATATTCGCATAATAGAAGTTGGGAAAGAGAGGCAGTCACGCCAAGTTATTGTGAAGGTTTGTACTAGTAGTTCTTCATGTATTCATCATGTGGTGAGAATGGGTGTCAAAAGGACTTCAAAGAGAAAAAATGTATTTTGGAGGGCAGTGAATAAGGTGAAAAGTCCACGAAGATAAATGTTAATGGTAATTAAAAGTGGGGATATGTTCTGGAAAAGAAAGAAGTGACATTGAGGTGTAAGAATATTTTGAACAACCAATGAGTGACTCGTAAGATAGAGGCACAGGTAACTTGTTTGGGATGAGGAGCAATGGAAATTTCGAAGTTGAAAGAGGCAAATTGATAAGGAAGAGATGAAACAGTCTGTAAGCAAGCATAGGAGGGGTGAGGTGTCTGGTGAAGTGAAATTGATGATTATATTGGCCATGCAGGACAAGGAAGATTACCAGAGGCAGGCAGGATGTGTGTACAGTAATTACCGTGTACAAAGGGAAGATGATAAAGAGTAAATACTAGATAGCATTAAGACACTTACTGGGTTACAGATGGTTCCATTTCTGGAGGATGTACTGTATGTAAGCCAAATTATCTGTAAATCAGAAGTGACCCTTCTATAGGTGATTTTTTAATGCACACAGTACAGTACTGTACTCATAATGTTCCGTATACAGTACGTATACTATTACTACTGTATACTTATATATTGTGCTGTACAGGTACAGTAATTCCATTTCCCTTGAATCTTGATGCTGATTTGCTCATCCACGCTGTAAGTTAGTTTCCCATACGTACTGTTGGGGTAGTGAGATCAAGATCACGTGAGTGTGTAGCGATAGTTTTTCCACCAAGCTGCTTATGGTAATGGGTATATCATAGTGGTACGCGTCCTCTCATCAGAAATCCGCGCTAAAATACCCATTAACATGTGTTAAATTTGCTATATTGTACTGGACTTGCCAGACCTTTACTCCTGATTGATTTTGAGTAACCAACTTAACCTTCCAAAAATGACACACAATGTCACATAAACTGCATCTACATTATTAAATAAATATTTTGAGAAAGTCCAGGAAGTTTATGCAATACTTCTTTGTCTCCACCGAATACAGTGGTCCCTCGGTTAACGAACACAATTCGTTCCAGAAGGTCGTTCGTTAACAGAAAATTTAGTTAACCGAATCCATTGTTTCAATGGGATATTGGGTAATTAGTTCCAGCTCACTGAAAAGTACATGCACAGTAAAAAAAATGCAGTAAAGTACACTTACTTTGAGATGTGTTTGTAGAAGGCTCCTGGTTGATGATGATGGGAATTAAAAGTGGGGTTGGAGAAGGGAGAAGAGAAGGAAGTGGGGATGGAGTAGAAATCACCTTCCAGGGGACCCATGCTTGATGCTCCTTTCACCAATAAAATTTTAAGTTCACTAGGTGCAATTCAAGATTATTTTCTTTAAATCAACACTGCACTGCACTAAATATTATCAATATGTTAAATAAATTTCAGAATGACCAATAATTGTACTGTAAAAACGTAAAAGTACTCTTGTGTTCAAGAGACCCACCAGCAAGATGTTTCCTCCACTGAACAGACACAAACAGATGTCTTGGTGGGTGAGTGAAGTGGTTGATGGGTGCACCAAAAACTAGCTCCCTGTAGTACTGCAATTATGTTAAATAAATGTTAAAATGACTAATAATTTTAATATAAAACTTGGAAAAATATTGAATAGCACAACCTTCTTGATATTTACTCCAATGGAAACGAATGTAAGCTTAGAACCGATTACTGTATTGTTGGACTAACCTACCAGCCAGTGAGCAAACTAAAACATGTTGACATGTTTTCATAAGAATTTTGTTAATCGAATTTTTGTTCGTTAACCAAATTGAAGATTTTTATGGAAAGTAATTCGTTAACCGAGGGACCACTGTATTGTGTTACTAAATTAAGAGCAGTAACTCTCGGCCTAGTTGTTATAATAGATACGGTTATATCAAAACTGTCTAATTTAAGTGATTTTATAATTATCAAATGTTGAAAACTTCAGCACTTTGTTTTTATTTCTTAATTGTCTTTAACTGTATTTGTTTTAGTTATAGTCTAACATCAGTGATGAGAAAATTCAACTGTGGGAGGGCCGAGGGGGCACCATTGTTGGGCTGTGCTTAGGGCATCAATTGGCCTTAATCCGGCCCTGCTTAACTCCCTTATGATAGTCCCGCTTCTCCTTTTCCTTATTTAGCTGCTTAGGTGGGGTCTGTCCCACCCCCACCAGCACGACCCCCAGTAGAGGTAGAGTCCATTATCTTGACTTGACAGGTGGTAGCACCACCCAGAAAAGCACATAATAGCAGCCCGGGCAGTCGCTAGGATGGCACGGGCTACAACGCGAAAGTTGCGTTCTTGTAAGCCTCTTTACGTTCACCACCGGCAATTCGATCACCAGAACGCTTTTTGGAAACATTCTTCTTACCTTGTCTTTCCGTATTCATCGCAAACACAACGAAATTGGAGAAAACGGTGAAAATCACGGAGCAATCGACAGAAACCGCGTGATTCCACTGATAACGAGTTGTAAACAGAGAGCGCTGGTGTAAACCGTTATTAGTCCTCATGACAAAACATTCTTTTTACTTATTTTTTTCATACAGTATTTATGGGTAACAGCTAAATTTGAAAAAAGCAAAAAAATTTAGAGAGTACCTCTCAAAAAACACTTCACAAGCAAAAGACACGAATCAGTTGAACATGTGATGTCGAACGTGAACTGTAAACATTGCGTAACCCCGCGCCACGCTTAAAACGTTGAAGATGGAATCAAAACATTGAGGATGGAATCGTGTTATAGCCAACATTTGTATGCAAAAGTTTGCATTTTACAAACAGCGTTCCCCTATTTATCAATCGCGTCACAACCAGTTTGCGATGACAAAACACAAGTTGTAGCAGAAATGACTGTAACTGGTATGAGGGCTGTGACGTCATTCAAGACAGTGGCCAGCATTCAGCTAGCTGGATCTCACGAAATTCACGATATTTTACGCCAAATATAAGACTTGGTTACATTAGGTAGCACTTGCAAAATTCAAAAACGCGAAATGAAATCACACAAAATATGAGATCTTACTGTACCTAGAAAATCTAGACAAATATGAGAAAATGTGTAAAGGGTTGAAAATTTTGAAAGGGTAGAAGGGGGTTATGGGGCTAGAATTGACATACATATGGTCCTTGATTGATGACAGGAATATCATAACAATCGACCAAAATTAAAAGCAACTACACGAAAAATCTATACATGTGAACTGATATAGCTATTAAGTGCTCAAAAAATGGTTACCATCTTTATATGTTGGCTATCTTGCCATTAAGATATAAAGTGTTGTTCCATTTCACTCACACAGTGTGCTTGGATCTGCCTCTGAAAGGCTCCATCTTCACACATTCGAGTATGTAGTGTTAGAGTATGTGGCCATATGTCTGGCCACACACTTTACATTTAGTCTTGTTCACATCTGCTTGAGGGATATTCAGTACCGAAAGAGGCACTTATACCCTAACCTTAGTCTAGCGGTTACAATGTCTTGTAATCGAGTGGTCTTGTTACTTGCTCCATATACAGTACAGTAGTACATGTTTCCCTCGTTACATCTCGATAGATAGATAGAGCTAGACATAAAAAATGAGGTACTATGGAGAGAGACAGTCTGTTAACAAGGAAGAAACCTTTAACTTTGACCTGTGTCACCACTTGGACTTACCCAACTTTAGTTAATCCCCAAGTGACCCGCTGCCACATAGCAGCCAATCCATCAAACAGACCGTGCCGAAATTGGCCCGTAAACTCACACAAATTAAAATGTTTATATTTTGACTATTTATACTAATTTCACTGTTACGTTTTCGTAGATACTTACTGTTAGGTGATGAAACAGTAATTAATTGTGTGTGGAGATTATTTTGTTAATAAATATTGCATTACCATAAACTAGCTGTGTCTACCTGAACCTCGAGCCACATTAAATAGAATTTCATAATCACTCTGCGGGCTGCACTATGACATGGTTTGGGCCGCAGGTTGCCCATGCCTACTGTAGTGTACAGGTAGTGTAGTTTATTATTATAGCACATTTTATCTCTCTTCCTTCATTTCACCATTTGGCAATTTCATCACTACACGGGACAAGAGACAGCAAACAGTTGGGAGAACCCCATGCTGCTTATCGCTTCCCCACCTCAGCTCTGTCGGCTACCTGTTGACCACGTAAAGTCTGTTTGTTCCCTGTAATGTTTTTGATCTTGTGATAATTTAATAATTTTTTTTTGCACATTCTGTATGAATGATTGTGTGTGCATGTAACAGTAAAAGAAAATTACGTACAGTATATCTAGCCAATTTACGAGTTGAACAAAAACATAGCTCACGGCTCAGCCTCACCCACTCTTGAGTGTTGCTAGGTGGCGAGTCTGTCAGTCGGCGACTCCGTCAGATACTGTATACGATTACATGCCATCTCCATGGATATTATTCCGCATTACTCCTTGTTTAAGATATTATTTCTCTTCTGTTCACTTAGCGATCTTTTTTCATGAATGCATCCCAATTGCTAAATGATGTACTTATTACTGGAAGAGGGGGGGTGAAGAGGAAAACCCACTAATATTACCCTGACATAGGTCCCTGACCCAAATTGCTTCTTATTTTGTAGGATGTTATGGATGCAGCATCTGTGGATTACTACTACAAGGGTCAGTTGGTTTGCTGGACAGACATTGATAATGAGCTCATCAAGTGTGTGGAAGTTAACAAGTCTGGCGGGGGATCAAACAATCACAGAGAGGTAAGGCTTTGGATTCTATTATTCAACTTATTCATGAAACACCAGAGATGCAAGATGTTTCCCCACTATACAATCCAGTTAATCAATTCAGTTATCACATTATTTAACACATGTCTACTCAACCATCGATGCAATCATCCTGCTCAATCATAAATTGTACTCATTTTCTATTTCTATAGCGTGGACCAGGCCGAACTGGACCACAAAATGCCTACATACAGGGCTACAATATGTGAAAGTTACATTAAATAATATTTTGTGCTTAATAAACTATACACAGCATTTTGTGGTCCGCTACATGCACCAATCCAGGGTGGTTGTGGACCAGGCACCAGGGCATATATGGGCCGTCACATATTTTTGTTAGTTACCCTATTTATAATATCCTGTATGTTAAGCAATTTAAGTTAATTTAAATTTATTATACATCATATATGCTTACTAAGGCTAGGTAAGAAATAATTAATGACTGAGCAGAGTTAGCTATTTACACTTCACCACACTGTTTCTGCATGGCTTTCATTGTTTTAGTGAACACTTTAAAGTTTTTATATTCACATTCAAGGACTTTTGTACCCAATATAAAGGGAATAGTTCCTATTGCAGTTATTGGTCCACGGAATCTAATATTCTATAGGACTAGCCGTGTGTCTGACTGTCTGTTCTGGGCAGCCGAAACGGCGCAATCGTTTTTCATCAAACTTGGTGGAAAAATCGTAAAAAAATTCATAGAGTGGAACATACCTGGTCCCATGTCGATGGTTTCTTTACGAAGGCATTAATTAACCATTTTATTTATCATGGAAAACGATGCAAGTCTACGGACTTGGTGCACCCTAATTAACCATGCAAGTCTACGGATTTGGCGCACCCTAATTAACCATGCAAGTCTACTGACTTGGTGGACCCTAATTAACCATGCAAGTCTACGGACTTGGTGGACCCTAATTAACCATGCAAGTCTACGGACTTGGTGCACCCTAATTAACCATGCAAGTCTACGGACTTGGTGCACTCTAATTAACCATGCAAGTCTACGGACTTGGTGCACCATAATTAACCATGCAAGTCTACGGACTTGGTGCACCCTAATTAACCATGCAAGTCTACGGACTTGGCGCACTCTAATTAACCATGCGAGTCCACTGACTTGGCGCACCCTAATTAACCATGCAAGTCTACGGACTTGGTGCCCCCTCATTCGCTGTACGCTAGCCAAACACGAGCGTTCAAACTTTCACTGGCCGCGATCACTTGTATGTTACTATTGGACACTGTATCAATATCGTCCTGCTGTGGTCAGATAAAGTGTGCAGAGGTTGATTGGCATTCCAGATATTTCAACTCCACTTTGCCTCCAATAACTGACAGAATTCTCCCAACACAGTATTTCCTATCATAGTAGACAGCCTAATACTCATTATCTTTTATGTTTTTCTGCAAATCTTCTTACCCTTTTGATATTCTGTCCATATGTTCTTCATTGTTGGATTCTTCACCATGGACTTCATTAGGTTCAATGCCATCTTCAATCTCATTTGGTATGTAGCTTCCCGCATGTCAGTGCAACTTGCACTAGACAAGGTTTCACAGAGCAATGGTTTCAGATTTTCTTCATTGAAGACCATTGCCATGCATTTCTGCCACCTTCGGGGTGTTCACCTTGATCCTGATCTACGGCTCAGTGTGTCACAGAGATCGGTTTCCTGGGCATTATCTTCGACAACCCGCTTTCGTGGCAGCCACATATTCGTTACCTCAAAGAGTCTTGCCAGTGTGTTCTCAAGTTATTAAGTCTTGGGGCACATGTTGTGGGGTGTTGACCGAGGAACTCTGCTACACCTTTACCACATGCTAGTTTGACCAAAACTGGATTATTGGTGTGAGGTGTACTCAGCCACGGAAGCTAGACTTAATACACGGAACTCGTTCATCATGCTGGGATGCGCCTGGCGACTGGTGCCTTCAGGTCTTCACCAATCCTAAGCCTACTAGTTGATGCTGATAAGCCACCCCTTGATTTTCAACATCAGTATCTCCAGGTCCAATGATGGTTTCAAGGCGAAACTGCCTTCCGCAGTTTGTAACCGGCACTTGTATAGTGGATGAGACTATGTCCCCACACTACACTCAGCATCCAAGCCTCCCACGACCTTTTAACTTCAGGGTAAGGGAGGTTGTGAGTATTCCTTATCTTCCTCCTGCTTAGATATGTCCCATGCAGTTCCCTAGTGCGACTCCATGGATTCTCCCTTAAGTTCAAGTTTGTCAGTATTTTAACGAAAGGAAGAACTTAGTCCCTCCAAGTGTGGTTCATTCCTTTTTAGAGCATGCCTCTTCTCACAGAGGGACTATCTCTGTTTACATCGACGGTCTAAGTCTGATGCAGGGGTGGGTTTTGGGGTAGTCTTCCCCGAATTCTGTTGGGATGGTAGTCTCCCCACTATGGCATCTACTAGGCAGAGATTTCAGATTATTTTACTTGACCTCAAGATTATTTTTACCCAACCTCCTAATGACTTTACAATGTTTAGCAATTTACATAGTGCTCTCCATGCCCTAGTTAGTGTCTCATTGCCCCATCCCTTAGTTACAGATATTTTACAGTGGCCGGAAAGTCGGTTTTCGCTGGGTTTTGCCTCATTTGAACGAGAAGGGGAAAGGGTGTTTTCATGCTGTGGTGAAAACAGCTACGGTACTTCTCGCCCTGTGGCACATCATTCCCCTCTACCTACTTCTGACATGATGCCCGTAATAAGAGCTGCCATCTGCTTGAGTCAGCAATGTAGGTGGGTTGTTGTACACACCGTGCCATATTTCACATCCATACTGGAGCATTAATGCTATAAAAGTTGTAAAAAAATAATTAAAATAGTCTGTGGCTTAGAAATAAAGCTGATATAATATAAAACCTTAAAATAAGAAAAAAATAAGGACATGGGTGTGTGTGGGTGGGTGGAAAGTGTGCCACCTGAGGAGTCCTTCCTCCTTTCGCCTCCAACCTTCCCTCCCTCAATGTAACGTCACATACACAATCATTTATATAGAAGTTTGGTGTTAATACAGTAAAACAAAAAATAGAGTACAGTAGAATCTCAAGTTTAGCGAGTTTTAGATTTGCGATTCATATGTTTTGCGTCACTTAAAATTTCCCGCCTCTCAAGAATAGCGATTTTCATTACCAGTTTCGCAAGTCATTGGAGAGTGGGCAGCGCGCATTGTCACGGTCTTTTGTTATCCGCCGAGTGTTATTTGTTTATGGCAGTTGCTGTAGTTTGAATGAGCGAGCGGTGCAGTGACCTTGGATTATTTAACACATTGTGCTTACATTTCGCGAGATTCTTGTGTAACTATTAACAATTTTTTATTTTAGCGATTCTTGTTTATTAACGATTTTTGTGTATTAACGATTCTTGTGTATTAACGATGAATGAAGTGCATAATGTAAATGTCGGGAGCAGTTCTAGTGGTAATGATGGCTGCAGAGAAGGTCAACAAGGAAAGCCCCAAGACAAATGTGACTACTGTAAGGGGGTCAAGAAGAGGAAATACTCGTTGAAATTTAATGAGAGATGCTTGAAATGATCAAAAGTGGTGCACGTACCTGTGAAATCATGCATAGGTTCAACTGCCCCAATTCAACCATACATTCCCTTAAGAAGAACAAGGAAACCTTAACTGCTTCTGTGAATGTATTCTCCCAAGATTTTATTGTAACAGGATGTTCTCCGATACTTCACAACGAAACCAACCGCTTGTTATCACAGAGTATTCCCTTCACAAGTGGGTGAAAGGAAAAAACCGTGAGCAGGGTGACCTGCCTGGGCCACAGAAAAGGCATCAAGCTCGTGTTAGGCTGCGGTTGCACAGAAGAAATGCTTTAACTCTCCACCACCATTCAATGCTTCTGTTGGTTGGTTGGCTGCTTTTAAGAAGTGTTATGAAGTCAAGTTTGCCCACTACCAGGGGGAGAGTGCATTGGCTGATGTCATAGCAGCAGAAAAATATCCACCTGTCTTTCAAGCTCTTGTGAAAGGGTGGTTATTGTCGAGACCAGATCTTCAATTGTGACAAAACTGGCATTATGGAAATGCTCTCCTAAGAACAGTTTCATTGCCAGGGATGAAAAACAGGCAAGGGGTGTAAAGACTTCAAAGGACAGGATTACAGTTTTATTCACAGTTTATGCAAGTGGAGATTTAATGAAACCCCTGGTTGTTAACCTTGCTGCCCGTCCTAGAGCCTACCGTTATGCCAATATGTTACAGCTCAATGTTTATTGGACGTCTAATAAGAAAGCTTGGGTTACAATGTCTTTATGCACTGATTGGTTTGACAAGCACTTTGTTCCTGTCACCCAACAGTACTGCTGGAGGAAGAACATTGACTTCAAAGTGATCCTGGTGATGGATGATGCTCCTGGGCACTCTTAAGTTTCTAATTGGATGCCACCCTAATGTACAGTACAAGTCATCTTCCTTCCTCCTAACACCACATCGCTTCTGCGGCCACTTGACCATGAATTCATCAGTAATAATAAACTGTTCTACTATTGGTCACTCTATAAAGAATTTCGTCAGCAGACAGACTCATTAGTTGAGTTACAACAAATCGAGGCAGAACTTCCTGACAGTGACCAGGCTCTACCAGGAGGATGAGGACCAGGAGATGATAGATGACTCGACTCCTTGCACCTCACCACCCTGCAACAGTGAAGTGTTATCAGTTTGTGAACTTTGGAAGAAATGTAATATTAAAAATGCAGTGTACAGAACTGTTGAAGCATGGCGTAAGATTAATATCGCAACAGTGCTACACTCATGGAAGCCTTTGTTCGCTAACTCTGTGGTAAGTGGGGCAGAGCAGACCGAGACAAGTGGGGAGAGGCAGTCCGTGGCGGCAACACTAATGGACACAGTTGAAGCAGCGCGCTCAGTCCTGGCACCAGGATTTTCAGATGTTCAGGTTGAAGATTTGCAAGAAATCATTGGTCAATATCAGCATCAACCAACAATTGAAGAAATGTTGAAGGAGGATGAAGAACAAGAAGAAAAGCAACCAACACAAGAGGATGACGTTAAGCCTGGTGAACCTACAACACACCAGCTGACTGAGATGCTCGCAACCATCGCATGTCTCCGTGAGCAGCTACAAGAACACGATACCAAGCCTCATCCTCAGAACCTTATCTGCCCTGTCCTTGTTAAGGTTACAGAGGAATATAAGGCCATGTATATGTCCCGTGTTACTGCTCGTCAGCAGGCCCTTATTACTCAGTGCCTGTGCAAGGCCCAGCCTGTTATTAATGCCTTGGCAAACATCACTTTTGGAGATGATGATGGCTCCACCGATGATGATATTGAAGCTGGGTGACTTAATGGTGGAAGAGCTACCTCAAGACTTTGAGGGATTTGATGCTGAGGTTAGAGGAGGTGTAGAGGCGGGAGCAGTGAGGAAGCAGTAACCAGCCCTCCCTGCCTCAGAACCCATCAACCAACACCATCAAGCATTTCACTGACTCCATCAAGGTAAGTTACTGTACAGTATGAGTGTACAATATAATATGTATGAATAGTACACTCGCAACAAAAAGTTTCGGTGCATACTGTAGTGTGAACAATTTGAGACCAGTGACGATAGGTATTGGGAAAGGCGAGTTGTTCCAGCCATATGCTGGCCGCCCTGTAATCCTGCTGAGCAGCTACTATGTCCTGGTCAAGTGAAACAAACCGTTATGAATGAGGTCGGGAAGCGATAAATGGACAGTATGAAATATGAGGAGCTCCCTGTTAACAAAATTATTTGTGATACTTGTGAATGTTGCCACATTAATTTATGCTACCAAATAAACCACTCAACCTGGTCGTCCTGAGGGGTGGTGCAGCGTGGACGGCCGCTCCGAGACCTGTCGTCTGTAGCACCAGTTTCGAGGTATCGCCGAATCCATTGTGCAGCGGTGTTCCTGTGGACGCCAACCCGCCGGCTAATATCTGTGACGCCGAACCCTTCGTTATGAAGGGCAATAATAGCTCCTCGTGTTCCCTCTGAGGTTTCCATGTCATCTGGCATGTGTAGATCTCTACTGCTTCATATTGCCTCTGTTTTATACCTACGTTCACCGAGACCGAGCCCTCGCTCATCATTCAGTCGACACAAAGCAACAATCCAAAAAGAGGAAACAAACACACTGATTGTCAGCCATATGGCAGCACCTATTGGAGGGGGGGGGGGGGGGGTGTTATGAGGATACACTTACCAACCTTCCCGACATATCACAGTGTATACGTATCGTAAGTCGTCGATCACGCCCTGCACCGATACTTTTTGGTGTAGTGTACGTTACAGTAATGTAATTTTCTGGGTAGGTTGTAGGTCATTATAGGGGGGTTAGGGTGACACCACAGAACTGATTAGACTTATTTACATGTACAGTGATCCCTCGGTTAACGAGTGCCTCGGTTAACGATTTACCTTCAATAAGATTCTTAACTTCGGTTAACGAGTAATCCCTCGATTAACGAGTTTTTTTACGAGCCGACCTCAACATGTTTTCGCTTGCATTTGGCGGTCCACCAGCTGTAGTATTAGTCCGCCAATACAGTAATCGGTTTTAGGGCTTAAATTCCTTACTATTTTATTAAATATCAAGAAGTTTATACTATTCAATAATTTTAAAAGTTTAATATCAAATTTTTTAGTAATTTTAACAATTATTGAACATAATTAAAGGTAAGGTCACTAGTTTCTGGCGCGCCATCCAGCCTGTTAACACACCAAACAAGCATTAGTCTCTTTGTTTTCACTGGAGGTAACATCTTGCTTGAGACTCTCTTCTACTAAACGCTTTTTTTCTGCATTTCCAAGCAAATTATTGGTCATTTTGAAATTTAATTTACATATTGACAATATATAGCGCAGTGCAGTGCAGTGTTATTTTAAAGAAAATATTCTTTATTTACAGCTAGTTTTAACTTAAAAGATCACGTGTTGACATTGTTTGAATCCAGCATGGGGCCTAAGAGATTAAGATAAGCGATTTCAATCCAAACCAAGCAGGAAATTATTAAGAAATATGAACAAGGCATTAGAATAAATGCGCTATGCAAAGAATATGGCATGTCTACATCAACTGTGTCGACAATTCTTGCACAGAAAGACAAATTTAAATAAGTGAAAGTGAGAGACAAATCTACCAGTGTTTAAAAGTAGATCCCTAATAGCAGAAACTGAGAGGTCACTTATGATCTGGATTAGGGAATAACAGATGAAAGGTGATTCAGTTTCTACTGAATTCATTAGTGAAAGAGCCAGGGAGATTTATGAACATTTAAAGACAGATCAACCTGGTTCTTCAGGCACAGAATTTGAAGATTTTCGGGCCTGCAAAGGCTGGTTCGAAAAATTTAAGAAAAGAAGTGACATTTTCAGTGTTATTAGGCATGATGAGGCTGCTAGTGCTGATAAGGAAGGGGCAGCAAAGTTTTTAGTGGTATTTTAAGAACTGACGGAAAAAGAAAATTATCTTCCACAGCAAGTGTTCAATGTGGACAAAACTGGGCTGTTCTGGAAAAAGATGCCCAAAAGAACATTCATCACCAAAGATGAAGTCTCTTTACCTGGGCACAAACCCATGAAAGACCGTCTCACTCTATTGCTTGGTGCCAATGCTTCAGGGAATTTCCGACTGAAGCCTATGCTTGTCTACCACTCTGAAAACCTCAGGGTGTTCAAGCAACAGAAAGTGGTAAGAACAAAGCTTGGAGTTTATTGGAAGTCCAACCGTAAGGCATGGGTGACAAGACAGCTCTTTAATGAATAGGCTGTTGAGGTGTTTTGCCCTTCTATCAGGAGCTACCTAACCACCAATAAACTCCCTTTAAAGGCTCTTCTCCTCATGGATAATGCTCCTGGTCATGACCCTGAACTTGCCAGAACTTTGGAATATCAATTTGACTTTGTGAAAGTGTTGTTTTTGCCTCCCAACACTACATCAATCATACAGCCAATGGACCAGAATGTGATGAGCAACTTCAAGAAGTTGTACATGAAGAAAATGTTTAGAAGGTGTCATCAGGCAACTTCCAATGATCCTGAACTAACACTGAAACAGTTCTGGAAGAGACAATTCAACATCCTGGAGGCTGTAAAATTGTGTCATCATGGCAAGAAGTCTCCAGTAGATCCCTCAATTCTTCATGGAAAGCACTGTGGCCATCAGTAGTCCATGATTTTGAGGGATTTCAGGAAGACACAAAGTTGGACCAGGAGATTGTGTCCATTGGTCAGTCATTGGGCCTTGAAGTGAAAGAGGGTGATGTCGAAGAGCTTGTGATGTCTCATGAGGAGGCACTTACTCCTGATGACTTGAAGCAACTGGATGAGATGTTAGACGGCTGACAATGGTGAGGAGGAAATGGAAAGTGATGACCATATGTCAACTAAAGAGTTGAAAGATGTGATTTACCAGTGGGAGAAGTCCAGGGAACTGGCTTCAAAGCACCCAGGTGTGGAAAAATCTGAACTAACTTTTTGTCATGTTAGGACACAATGGTCTCCTTCTTTAAACATAAGTTAATGGTGAGGAGGAGAGATGCCCCACAGACCACAATTGACACTTTCTTCAGTAAAAGGCAGAGGGAACAAGATGCTATCCCTCAGCCTTCCACTTCAAGGAGGAGAGAGGATGTTCATGGTGGAGAATCTGTCAGTCCAGAGGTTCCTGACATTTTCATGGAAGGTGACTCACCTTCCAAGAAGCAGTAAAATGCTTCTCCTCCACCTCCACTTTGTTCTCTTCTCCCTTCTCCTCCACCTCCACCTCCCACTTCAAATTCACACCAGTATCATCATCCAGGAGCCTTCTACATACACACCTCAAAGTAAGTATAATTTTCTCCCTTTTTTTTTTAATTTAGGCAATTTTCGGTGAGCTGGAACGTCAGGTCACCCTTTCTTGGGTAGGGGATTAGTGGGTCTCATGACCTGAAGATGTCTTGAATAAGCATGAAATCTAAAGTATTTTAAAGAGACTATGATAAGTATAAGTATAAATGAGCAAAGTTGTATCCCTTCAACATCACATTACATAACATTTTAAAATATGGATTGAGAAAACTGAAAGGTGTGGGTGATTAGAGAAATGGAGTGGTAACATTCACCCGTGTTGCCAAGTGATAAGCTCCTCAACAGCTGATTTTTTAATTCGCCTCCATGCAGTTACACAGCAAGACCCTCACTGGATGCTTGTTGTCTTAATTCCTGTGTAATAATAATAATTAACTGTTTATTGAAAGAGCACGGCAGCCGGAAGGCTGAAAATATACAGTTACATAATTAGGGAATGGGCCTTTTGATTTACAAATAATATACAAGTAACATAAGTGATACAAATATGATATATTATAATTAGGTGGGGAGAAGCTCAAACTACAGGACATTTCAACATGGTGACAGTGCAAAAAGTAAGATTGACTGGGGGTGAATACACTGGTTGATTACAAGTTATTGATAATTAATTTTTACAATGGTTGGGACTGGGCTGTTCTTATAGGGATCAGTCTGTACTTGTATGGGCTGGATGCGGTTGTGGTGTCGAACAGCAATTCTCGGACGAGTAGTAGGGTGGTAGTAGGAGCTGGTGTCGAGGATGGTGCAGAAGCTTCTAACCAAATTTGCGGATGAGGTCATGGTGATGGTCAGTGAGAGCCGAGAGGGTCAGTGTGTTGAGCGCTTCTTGATACAGGTTGACAATCCCTTATCCAAAATCCTTGGGGCCAGAGGCATTTCGGATTTCGTAATTTTTCGGTTTTCAGAATGGTTATTTTTTTATATTATTATTTTTTTCTCTATAAGCCCACTCGGGCATAGATCACTGACCCACATCGAGGCCTGGGGGGCGAAAGTATTATAATAATAATAATAATAATAATAATAATAATAATACTGTACAATGAACCCTCGCTTTACGACATAATACCTATGTTCTAGTAAATATAACATCTTAATTTTATGATAGTGCGCACGCACAATTAATATTTAAGAGAAATACAGTCGCCAAGTTAATGTCCATTCAAATAATGGACTCAATTCCCCCCCCCCCTCTCTTCTCACACTTGCTGGCTCCTCCCTCTCTGAGAAATGTTTGGGGAAAAACACTAGATTTTAAGGTATAATAATAAATAATACCTCAAACTAAAGTTAGGATAATATAATTGACATTGCTGGATTCCTTGCAAGACCAGGAATATTTTGAATATACATGTCATATATTTTGCACAAAAGATAACATATTTGCTCTGTGTAAACAAAATTCTTACATTAGATCTAAAATTTGTATGTCTAATACAAAATCCATGATGTTTATATTCAAAATGATCATCAAATTGTAAGAATTCCAGCAATGTAAATTATATTCTGGCTGGGTAATTTGTATGAGTTTTATGAGCTAAAACAAATATCTTCAATAAATAAAAAGAATATACTTATCCAACCACTGTGTCAATCAAAATACCCCACCTCCGGCTCCCCCCTCTTCTCACGATGGCTGGGTCCCCCCCCACCCCCACCTTCCCTCCCTACCAGAGAAATGTTTGAGAGAAAACAGTATACAGTGGTCCCTTGGTTAACGAACTCAATCCATTGCAGAAGGTCGTTCGTTAACCAAAACCATTGTTTCAATGGGTTTTGGGTAATTGGTTCCAGCTCACCGAAAATTTCCTAAATTCAGCAAGAATGGTAGAAAAGTTCACTTACTTTGAGGTGTGTATGTAGAAGGCTCCTGGATGATGATGATGATGTGCATTTGAAGTGGGAGGTGGAGGAGGAGAAGAGAAGGAAGTGGAGGTGGAGGAAAAGCATTTTACTGCTTCTTGGAAGGCGAGTCACCTTCCATGAAAATGTCAGGAACCTCTGGACTGACAGATTCTCCACCATGAACATCCTCTCTCCTTGAAGTGGAAGGCTGAGGGATAGCATCTTGTTCCCTCTGCCTTTTACTGAAGAAAGTGTCAATTGTGGTCTGTGGGGCATCTGTCCTCCTCACCATTAACTTATGTTTAAAGAAGGAGACCACTGAGTCCTCAACATGACACAAAGTTAGTTCAGTTTTTTCCTCATCTGGGTGCTTTAAAGCCAGTTCCCTGAACTTCTCCCAGTAGTAAATCACATCTCTCAACTGTTTAGCTGACATATGGTCATCACTTTCAATTTCCTCCTCACCACTGTCAGCCTCTACCTGTAACATCTCACCCAGTTGCTTCAAGTCATCAGGAGTAAGTTCCTCCTCATGAGACATCACAAGCTCTTCCACATCCTTCTCCTCCACTTCAAGGCCCAATGACTGACCAATGGACACAATCTCCTGGTCCAACTCTGTTTCTTCCTCAAATCCCTCAAAATCATGGACTACTGATGGCCACAGTGCTTTCCATGAAGAATTGAGGGATCTACTGGAGACTTCTTGCCATGATGACACAATCAATTTTACAGCCTCCAGGACGTTGAATTGTGTCTTCCGGAACTGTTTCAGTGTTAGTTGAGGATCATTGGAAGTTGCCTGATGACACCTCCTAAACATTTTCTTCATGTACAACTTCTTGAAGTTGCTGATTACATTCTGGTCACTTGGCTGTATGATTGATGTAGTGTTGGGAGGCAAAAACAACACTTTCACAAAGTCAAATTGATATTCCAAAGTTCTGGCAAGTTCAGGGTCATGACCAGGAGCATTATCCATGAGGAGAAGAGCCTTTAAAGGGAGTTTATTGGTGGTTAGGTAGCTCTTGACAGAAGGGCAAACACATCAACAGCCCATTCATTAAAGAGCTGTCTTGTCACCCATGCCTTACGGTTGGACTTCCAATAAACTCCAAGCTTTGTTCTTACCACTTTCTGTTGCTTGAACACCCTTGGGTTTTCAGAGTGGTAGACAAGCATAGGCTTCAGTCGGAAATTCCCTGAAGCATTGGCACCAAGCAATAGAGTGAGACGGTCTTTCATGGGCTTCTGCCCAGGTAAAGAGGCTTCATCTTTGGTGATGAATGTTCTTTTGGGCATCTTTTTCCAGAACAGCCCAGTTTCGTCCACATTGAACACTTGCTGTGGAAGATAATTTTCTTCTTCCATCAGTTTTTTAAATTCAACTAAAAACTTTGCTGCCCCTTTTTTATCAGCACTAGCAGCTTCACCATGCCTAACAACACTTAAAATGTCACTTCTTTTCTTAAATTTTTCGAACCAGCCTTTGCTGGCCCGAAAATCTTCAAATTCTGTGCCTGAAGAACCAGGTTGATCTGTCTTTAAATGTTCATAAATCTCCGTGGCTCTTTCACAAATGAATTCACCAGAAACTGAATCACCTTTCATCTGTTTTTCCCTATCCCAGATGATAAGTAACCTCTCAGTTTCTGCGATTAGGGATCTACTTTTAAACTCTCTTGTAGATTTGTCTCTCACTTTCACTTATTTAAATTTGTCTTTCTGTGCAAGAATTGTTGACACAGTTGATGCCGACATGCCATATTCATTGCTAAACACATTTGATTTAATGCCTTGTTCATGTTTTTTTTTTATTTCCTGCTTGGTTTGGATTGAAATAGATTTTCTTGATCTCTTAGGCCCCATGCTGGATTCAAACAATGTCAATACGTGTTTTTCAAAGTTAAACTAGCTGTAAATAAAGAATATTTTCTTTAAAATAACACTGCACTGCGCTATATATTGTCAATATGTAAAATAAATTTCAAAATGACCAATAATTTGCTTGGAAACAGAAAAAAAGTGTTTAGTTGAAGAGAGTCTCAAGCAAGATGTTACCTCCAGTGAAAACAGAGAGACTAACGCCTGTTTGCTGTGTTAAGAGGCTGGATGCCGCACATTAAACTAGTCACTTTACCTTCAATTATGTTCAATAATTGTTAAAATGACTAAAAAATTGAATATTAAACTTTTAAAATTATTGAATAGTATAAACTTCTTGATATTTACTAAAATAGTAAGGAATTTAAGACCTAAAACCGATTACTGTATTGGCGGACTGATACTAAAACTGGTTTCCCGGTCAGTGCAAGCGAAAACATGTTGAGGTCGGTTCGTTAACCGAATTGAAGATCCTTATGGAAGGCAGTTTGTTAACCGAGGCGTTCGTTAACCGAGGGATCACTGTATTTACATTTTTAGTAATAAATAATACCTCAGACTAAAGTTAGGATAATATAAGTGACATTGCTGGATTCCTTGCAAGACCAGGAATGTTTTGAATATACACGTCATATATTTTGCACAAAAGATATCATATTTGCTCTGAGTAAACAAAATACTTATATTAGATTTAAAATTTGTATGTCTCATGCTAAATCTATGATGTTTATATTCAAAATGATCATCAAATTGTAAGAATTCCAGCAATGTAAATTATATTCTGGCCGGGTAATTTGTATGAATTTTATGAGCTAAATAAAAAAATTATACTTCACCCGCGTATATGAGTAGATGCACCGCGTAAAGTGGGAATTCCGGTTCTGGCAGGGTACCGCGTAAATGTAGAAATGCGGCGTAAAAAAAAAATGGAAAAACTGGGCATTACTGTAATAATAATTCATAGGTGTAGGTCCATTTCTCACGTTTGATATTTTTTTTCATTCTTGTATTTCTTTACTATTATTATTATTTTATTACATTATTATTGTTATTATTATTATTATTAATTTTATTATATTTTATTATTACTATTATTATTATTGTTATCATAATTATTTTATTTTGGTGTACAGTATTTTAATTAAAATTTTTATTTACTATGAATAATTATTATTATTATATTTATTATTACCATTACATTTTCGCCCAACAGGCCCTGATGTGAGTCAGTGATTTATGCCCGGGTGGGCTAATCCCTGTTTAAAAAAAAAATAAAAAAAAAAATAATTGCCCCACTAAAAACTTTAGGTTTTTAGAGCTTTTCGGTTTTCGGAATTTCGGTTAAAGGGTTGTAAACCTGTATGTGGAGTAGGAAGGGGAGAGAATAATCTTGCATGCCCTCTTTTGCACTTTTTCTATGTGTTTACGTTTTGTGGCATTTAGGGAGGAAGACCAGGTTGGGGAGGCATAGGTGAGCTTGGGAAGTATGAATGTTGAGTAAACACTGTGGAGCTTAGGGGCAGGAATTCCGAGGGACTTGAGCCGGCGGAGGAGGTGGAGACGGAAACTGGAGGATTTGACAACTTCACTGACGTGTGGTTTCCAATTTAGTTTATCTATGGTGAAGCCGAGGAGCTTAGTGTAATCTACAACCTGGAGTGTGTAGGGACCTAGAGTAATGGAAGGGGGTGGGACAACGTCGGAGGAGAGGTTGATGTGCATAACCATGGTCTTTGTATGGTTGATGGCGACGTGGTTGTTAGTGGCCCAGTTTTGGAGAATGTTCAATAAATCCTGAAGGGCGGTATAGTCGGGAGTAGAATTGTTGACACTGATCCCAATGGTGGAGTCGTCAACATATTTCCAGCGAGCAGGGGTGTGTGCCAAGCACATTGTAGGATTTGAAGAAGTTGATGAAGAGTTTGTTCAGGTGGTGAGGTGACATGCCAAGACACTTACACAGCACACACATTAACAGCACTACTAAACCATTGTCTTATAACATTTTATTTTATAATTTATATTTTAAAATTAATTGATACATGATGGCTCAACAGGGCTACTTTTGCACTTAGACAACTGATCAATGAATAAACCAGGGCATATGGAGACTCGTTATACACTAGTGATGTCACAAAGCTTTGAAACTGCAGCCACATAAATTTTCACAACCTGTACTTAAATATTCTGTTCTGTACTAAGTTAATTACTAAAATTATTATGTATGGTGCAAAATAATGGATGTTTAAATTCAAATGAATCACTATCTTACAAGAATTTCAGCAATGCAAGTTATATTCTCTTAAGTCAAATCAGTTACATTTTATAAGCAAAACAATAAAACCCTGTTTCGTACTGTATGGGGCCAGTTGTCAATTATCTTAGTATGGGCACACAAATGTACGTACATGTAGATATCTCTCACTCAGGAATGAGGTAGAATAGAAACTCACGATGCGCTTTTTGTATATATTTTGTTGTACAGCACAGTGCTTAGGTGTGACTAGGTGGAGAAGCTTGCTCAGAGGTCCTGTAGGGCGAGGAGGTTTCTGAGGAAGCTGGGTTGTGAGGAACTGTGAGAGATGTTGCTGGTCCGGTAGCTGAATGTAGAATGGTCTCCCTGGCCAGGCATGGCCGTATGTATAGAATTTACGAGGATCAGCATTTGGGGTGAGCTTAGTGAGAGGGCCAACCACAGCGGCCTAAGCGTAAGGTGTGAAACGCTCTGATCCTGAGCTGGCGGTTGAAGGTCGAGACTAGGTCGGCGATCGTACCCCTACGTCCACTGCATAGACCTAGTCTCTCGGCTGGCTGTACGCTGATTGGCTGGTAGGCGCACGGCCGGAGCTCAGTTGGAAGATGTAGGGGAGAGGAGCCACTACAACTCCCTTGCCTTTATCCTTAAGTACTGTATGGGTTAATCTCACCACCTCCCCCCAGCCAGAGGAGAAGTGACCTCAACCCCCCCCCCACCCCGCGCAACCCCAACGGCTAATTCACCGTGTGCGCGTGTGTTTTTTTTTTTAATTAACGGTTTATTGAAAAAGTTCTCCAGCCCTAAGGCTAAAAATATACATTGGACATACATGACTTATTACATACTGTACATTGACATTGGTGGTTTAACAAAAGTCTTCATTAGAGAAAGGTAAAGGAACATACAGATTAATGTTTACGTTGTGGGTCACGTAGATCATGTGCGCTGAGGTGTTGAACAGCAGACACGTAGTGTAGTAACTCAGTCACAGATGGTGTTATGAGAGGCATCACGTGGTGTAGTAACTCCCTCGCAGGTGGTGTTATGAGGGGCATCACGTGGTGTAGTAGTTCCCTCACAGGTGGTGTTATGAGGGACCTCACGTGGTGTAGTAGTTCCCTCACAGGTGGTGTTATCAGGGACCTCACGTGGTGTAGTACCTCCCTCACAGATGGTGTTATGAGGGGCCTGATGTGATGCTGTAGCAACTCATTCACTACGTGGTGTCGTAGCATCACGGGGACACCACGTGGTCTGGTGTCACGGTGTCACTCACTCAAGTGAGTGAGGTGTGGTCCCGGGCCTCCCTATTGTGGAATATTAACACATAGCTGGTATTGTTGAGTCTCAGGGGCAGTTATCACTGGATACCTGGGACCTCACTGTGTGAAGGTTAGCTTGGGTACGACTCGGCTGTTACTGTTGAGTTGTTTTTCACTGACTTAAGCATTGTTCAACACTGGTTCCATTCTTTTCCTAAATGAAATACAGGGGTAGTAATTTCTGGCCAGAACTTGTTGATGTTCTGGTGGGGAGGAGAGGTTCAGGGGAGGGAGTTGGTATGGGACAACTTAACAGTTGACCTGGATGCTGCCAGAGGAGCACCAGGTACGTCTTGACCCTTCGGTGGTCAAGGATGTGTGTGTGTGTAATTGATTTTGCCGCTTACAGCGGCTAGTTTATTCTGCACCCTTTACTCATCCTGTGAGCGGTAGCACATAAGGATTACAGAGTAGAGTTCACAAAGGGTCAGTATAGCCTACCCCCATGGTCAGGATATTATGGCACTGAATGTTACACAGTATTTCAATTACATTATTTGTTTAGCTGTACAGGTTGTACCTCTCTAGTCCGGCAACCTCGGGATCTGACCGGTGCCGGACCATGGAAATTCACCCTTTTCCTAGACAGATAGTGACTTGTGCTTACGTTGGCACCACTTTCACTGCTTCATGGTCTCTTTGAAGACATATTGAAGGGTTAAATGTCGTTCAGTAGCTTCTCAAATTTCGCGAGTTTTTAATTCAACGTTTTTTATTTGGACACACGAAAAACACTACATAAATATTAAATTTTTGACGGGAGAAACTCGAATTTCAACAGGTTTGAACGGCCTGCCAACGTTCAGACGACGTGCACAATCGTGTAAACAGTGTCATTTCTTCTATGTTCAAAAGATTCATTATTGTTTATTACTGAATGTCTTTTTTATTGAATTAATGTTTGTGTGCAAAATGAGCAATACAATTCATTAATAATACGTAGAATATAAAAACACGAGGAAATGAGACAGCATTGTTTTCGTTGATTACAAAACCAGTGACTGAGTGGTTCTACATATAAAACAAGAAAATAAGACCGTGGTTGTAGCTGTAGTAAAATTATTGTAAAAAATTAATATGGTTGTTTGAAGTAATGTTATTTAATGTTAATAAATGGAACAATGTAAGTAGCTAACCATGTATGTTAAAGAAAAAAAAGTGAGATCGCGTATGTAAGTGCGCACATGTGAAAACATATCGTCATTACTCTCCATAAGAATATGAAAGCAACACTTATTTACTGTTCTTATTTATTGAAGGGTTAAATGTTGTACTCTGTAGAGACAAAAACAAAAAACACACACACACACACACACAGAGAGAGAGAGAGAGAGATTTTAATTAATTAATTTCCTGTGGCTTTTTTTTTTTTTTTTTTTTTTTTTTTTTTTTTTTTTTTTTTACGGGGATTAGACCACCTGGGCACAGGTCACTGACCCACATTGGAGCCTGGTGAGGGGCGAAAATGTAGTACTCCTGTAATAATAATAATAATAATAATTCAGATTAAAAAAAAAAGAAAAAAGAAGCTGGTTATCTATCTATTGGGCAAACTAAAATCGGTCCGGACCACGGGAGTTTCCGGACCATAGAATGCCGGACTAGAGAGGTACAACCTGTATCCATAAGGGGTAACTTAATAATAATAATAATAATAATTAACGGTTTATTGAAAGAGCTTGGCAGCCAGAAGGCTGAAAATATACAGTTACATATTTGGGGAGTGGGTTACGAATTACAAATAATATACAAGTAACATAAGTGACACAAATAAGACATATAATAACTTAGATGGGGAAAAGCTCAAACTACAGTTCAATTCAACATAGTGACAGTGTTACAGTATTACAAGTTATTGATAATTTTTACAATGGTTGGGACTGGGCTGTTCTTATAGCGATCAGTTCGTGCACGTATGGGCTGGATGCGGTTGTGGTGTCGAACAGCAATTCTCGGACAAGGGACCTCGGGTGGTAGTAGGAGCCGGTGTCGGGGATGGTGTAGAAGCTTCTTACCAAATTTGCAGATGAGGTCGTGGTGATGGTCAGTGAGAGTCGAAAGGGTCAGTGTGTTGAGCGCTTCTTGATATGTGGAGTAGGAGGAGGAGAGAATAATCTTGCATGCCCTCTTTTGCACTTTTTCTAGGTGTTTACGTTGTGTGGCATTTAGGGAGGAAGACCAGGTGGGGGAGGCATAGGTGAGCTTGGGAAGTATGAATGTTGTGTAAACACTGAGGAGCTCGTGTGCAGGAACTCCGAGGGACTTGAGTCGGCGGAGGAGGTGGAGACGGAAACTGGAGGATTTGACAACTTCATTGACGTGTGGCTTCCAATTTAGTTTGTTGTCTATGGTGACGCCGAGGAGCTTCGTGGAATCTACGACCTGGAGTGTGTTCGGACCTAGAGTAATGGAAGGAGGTGGGACAATGTCGGAGGAGAGGTTGATGTGCATAACCATGGTCTTGGTATGGTTGATGGTGACATGGTTGTTGGTAGCCCAGTTTTGGAGACTGTTCAATAAATCCTGAAGGGCGGTATAGTTGGGAGCAGAATTGTTGACGCTGATCCCAATGGTGGAGTCGTCGACATATTTCCAGCGAGCAGGGGTTTCTCTTAGGGCATCATTGATGAGCATAAGGAAGCAGAGTGGTCCCATCTTGGTGCCTTGGGGGACGCCACAGGTGAGTGACTGAAAGGTGGAGACAGCCCCTCGGAAGCGTACAGCTTGGCGTCGGTCACTGAGGAAGTCTGTAAGCCATGGTATGAGGCTTCTTCGAAGCCCGAGGTCAATAGCTTTGTTGATGATTATATTGTGGTCGACTAGGTCGAACGCTTTAGTGAAATCAATGAAGGCGACAGCTACAGACGTTTTTCGTTTCTCGAGATGGCGGTATATGTAATCGAGAAAGCTGACAAGACAGTGAGTGGTGGAGGAGGTTTTCATGTTGCCAAATTGCTGAGGGTCTACGACTCCTGCAATATCAGCATAAGCCCAGTCGAACACAAAACTTTCACAGATTAGGCTGGGTATTGGGGTGATTGCAATAGGTCGTAGCTGATTTAAGGATTGTGGGCTGGTTGACTTGGGCACTGGTGATACATAAGAGGTCTTCCAGTCAGCTGGGCATCTGGCTTGACTGAGAGAAGCATTGATGATGGAGCAGAGGGGTTTAGCAAGCTCCGGGGAGAACTCCTTGAAGAGTTTCATTGGTAAGTCAATGGGGGTGGTAGAGCGTTTTAATTTTAGTTTGTCCAGGCGTTTTGCTACGTCAAATTCTTCTACTAAGTCAGTGGGAAGGGAGGCTGGTAGGTAAGCAGGGAGAGTGGTTGTGTCAAGCCGTGGGAGCGTCTGGCATATAGTAGCGAAATGGTTATTTGTTTGCTCAGCTGCGTCAACACTAGTGAGATGGCTAAGGAAGGGGAGGGGGTGTGTCTTATTGTTTAGTCCACAGAGTTCTTTAAGCTTACCATACCATTGACTGATGTTGGTCTGTTTCAGGTGTTGTAATTTGGTTGGGTAGTGGGACTTCTTTGCAGTGCGTATTTCGCGGATGACTCGGTTGCGAAGGGACCTGTAGCGGATGTGGTCACTGAGATGAAAGGCTCTGTCTCTCTGTTGCATAAGTCTTTTGATCCGAGGTGTGATCCAGGGCAAGTCAGCTGGGTGAGATCTGACGGACTTCTCGGGGAAGAAGTGGTGGTGAGCTTGCGTGGTGGTGTTGGTATAATTTATCCATTTGGTTTCCACGTCATCCACGCTAAGTACTTCAGTCCAGGGATGGTGAACTATCCACTGCCCGAAGAGGCGCACTGCAGAGTCAGTAATCGGCCTGTAGGTCTTGATGTAGGGTCTCTGTACTTGAGTGGGAGTGGCAGCTGGGGACCAGAGCACTGATAAGTGTGTGCTACACCCGATAGGAGGCATTGGTTGAGGTGGTTGGTACTGGTCCGCTAAGTCAGTTAAGATAAGGTCCAGGGTATTTTGACCGTGTGTGGGGAAGGTCACAACTTGTGATAGTGATAGCTGGTCCTGGATATCAGTGGTGTCAATTTCATTTAAATCCCCACATAATATTAACTTGGCACATGGGTACCTAACTCTGAGGTGGTCTGAGGTGGTGATGAGATGATTGATAAGAGTGTCTCTGGTGGGTGATCGAGGCGGATGGTATGCCACACAGATTATAATGGAAGCAGTGTTGCGTGGGTGGGCTCTTAGCACGACACGTACCCATAATGCTTCCACATCTGCTGGGACTTGAACATCCAGGCGTGACGGGCGTAGGTCATCTTGACAGAAGAGGGCAACGCCCCCTCCGCGTCTTTGTGAACGAAGGTGATGAAAGAGTTGATAACCCTCAATATGACACGTTTCAGGCACAATTTGCCAGGCCTCACATATGGCAACGACGCTCGCGGCGGTTGACCTGACTGTAGTTGCCAGCTCGTCGAACTTGTTAGCTAGGGAAGTGACGTTGGATAGCAGTAAAGACGGGAGATCATACCATATCCGTGGAACTTCAGTGTGGTGGTATGGTCTGTCAGGGGTGGGTTTCTCCGGTTTCCTAGTGGAGGTTACGGTTCTAATGGGCTTATGTGCATGACGGCCTTGTCTACGGCTCCGCGCGTGGAATAGGTTTAGTGACTTGAGTAGCGCGATAACACTGCCATCAGGATAACCGTTCCCACGCTTTAGATGGTACAGAGTGCGTCGGGAGTAAGTGATTGGTGGCCATCTGTTGAAATCTGTTGTGGGCGGACGGAAGTGTTTGTCACTGGCGGCACTTTGAGGGACACTGACACTGGTAGACATCTGTTAGTATTTGTCAGTCGTAAAGACCGTGGGTCTTTGTCCCTGGTGCTCGGGGTCGCCGACACAGTTTTCACGATATATGTAAACACAACTGCAGGAGTGTGAGGCAGTATGTCTGGCCTCACCCTTTGTTATTCACATTTGCATGAGAAGTATTCAAGCACAGTGTGTATTTGGTTCTATACATGAGAACTGATAGTTACTAAGCGCAAAAAAGTGGATAAATTTTTTTTTTTTTTTTTTTTTTTTTTTTTTTTTTTACGGGGATTAACCCACCCGGGCACAGGTTACTGACCCACATCAGGGCCTGGGGGGCAAAAATATAATAATGATAATGATAATAATAACAATAATAATAATAATAATGATAATAAAGAACCATAAAGAAATACAAAAATGAAAAAATAAAAAGTGAAAAACATTATATGTTTGTTGTGTTGTCAATAGTAAGAGAAACAATTGAGACCCTGCAATTGTGTTTAAATGAGGCAGAAAGTCAGATGAGCAACCTGGGACTTGGTCACAATTTTTGTGATGCCATATGGCAGCAGTGTCTACCATTAAACACATTATGCTTCCAATATCTTCCCAGGCGGTAGTACCTCCCTGTTTGGTAGCTGCTTACTACCTAGTAAATTAATGTCTGCTATCTTGCCATTAGAGATGAAGTGTTGTGCCATTTCACACACAGTGTGCTTGGGCCTGTCCCTAAAAGGTTCCATATTCACACAGTCGAGGACGTAGTGTTCAAGTGTGTGGCCATATGTCTGGCTACACAATTTACATTTAGTCTTGTTTACATCTGCTTGATGAACATACTGCCAGAGGTACTTACAGGATATCCTAACCTTAATCTAGCGCTGGGATCAGCGCTAGCAGTGACATAAGCAAGTTTGTGGGTGACACCAAAATAGGGCAGCAGATTAATTCAGGGCAGGATGCAAATGCACTACAGGAGGATTTAAATGAACTGCAGGAGTGGTCAGAAAAATGGCATATGAAATTCAACACCAGCAAGTGCAGCGTACTTAATATTGGAAGAACAAATACTGTCAATATATACAGCCTTAACAACATCAACCTAGAGATGTCGACTTGTGAAAAGACTTTGGGGTACTTGTACTGCAAGCCCAGACTTAAGGCTTAGAAAACAGTGCATTAATGTTCTAAATAAGGCAAACAGAGTATTAGGTTTTATATCTAGAAGTGTAAGTAATAAGAGTGCAGAGGTCATATTGCAACTATATCTTGTGCTAGTTAGGCCGTACCTCGATTATGCTGTTCAGTTCTGGTGCCCTTATTATAGAATGGATATCGATTCACTGGAGTCGGTGCAGCGAAGAATGACGAAAATGATTCCGGGACTTAGAAACCTTCCATATCAAGAGGAGATTAAAGAAACTAAACTTGCATTCCTTAGAAAGACGAAGAGTGCAGGGAGATATGATAGAAGTATTTAAGTGGGTGAAAGGAATCATTAAAGGAAATATAGATAAAATTCTTAAAATATTCGAGCAGGATAGGACTCATAAGAACAGATTTAAGTTGGTTAAGTTTAGGTTTAGGAGGGAGATAGGAAGGAACTAGTTCACAAATAGGGTGGTAGGCAAGTCGAACAAGAGTGGTAGTAACTCTAGACAGGAGCTGTCATGCACAGGCCAACTGGCCTATTGCAGACTCCTTATTTTCTTATGTTCTTATATATAAGACCCATTTTTTATTTTATTTTTTTAATGTATCCCCAATTATCCTGCGTCTAATGCACCCGTATTACTGATGGGAGACTGAGCGCCATAGTCGGAGGTGCCTTGCTAGGGAGTCTGGGACGAGCAGTAGTCCACTAAGCACAGAATTTTTTTTACTAATATTATTACTAATAATAAAATACTGAAAAACAAGCCAAATTATCACAATCTATTATCACAAACTTGAGGCAAATTTACTGAAGACATAAATAATGGCTTAACGGCAGAGGGAAGCTCACAACATCTCACTGTACCTCCTTCCCCAGCATACGTAACCCACACCAGATACATGTCTTTAATAACTGTATTACCTTTAAGAAACATTTGTTTATTATCTAAATGAAAAATGACCCTAGAAAGATTAAAGAAATGTGAACAGAAAGTTCAGTCTCCAGTCACCCATTTGCAATGTGTCGATGATGCCAAAACAATAGTGATGTGCTACACCCCGGTGGCCGATCATGGCAACAAAAAACATCACAGCTAAAAATACGAGTTTCACATCCTGTCGGTAATTCACTTGACCAAAATATAAACAAGCCACACTGCTGCTCTGATCAGAGGTAGAGTTAGTTTAGTATAATGTTTCTATACAGTATAGTCTCGGTTTATGCGATCACTTGAACCCGTGGAGGTCCGCGTAAAATGAGAAACGCGTAAACGAAATAACAGAACATACAGGATTAATGGAAATAGAGACTGGGCCGACCCCCAGACTACCCTTTTTCAGACACAATACATACGTTGCAGTAAAAATAACATCTAATTTTATGATGGTATGCACACACAGTTAATATTTAAGAGAAATATAAATAATATTAGGGTTTTTTTAACACTTACGTTAGTAGAAGAGATGGCTGGGCACACGGGGATGGGGGGTTGGTTCCGAGGCAGAGGGCACATTATTGGCCCTCACCTGTATCACTTGTATCAATTGCATCACTATCCACCACAGAGGCTTGCAGGGCCTCTTTGTCAAACCCCTCAGTCCATATCCTCACTATCACTGACTTGGGCTGGCTGTGGTTGGTGGTGGGTGATGAACTCGGTAATGTTTTGTTGAATGGGTGACGTAGTGCGCACCCTGCCCACGCCGCTTCCCTCGTAAATGATGGAATGTACTGCGTAACTAATAATTGCCACGTCTGGCCAGGTGCCGCGTAAATGACCAACCGCGTAAAGGAAATCTGCGTAAATCGAGACTATACTGTACTGTCCACTACAATATTACTTATTAAGTGATGATAAATGCATTACAATAGTATTTATTAAGTGATGATAAATACACTACTGTACTCTATTATTTTATATTAATTTGCTAAGTGTTGAAGACATGTTGGGGTAAGCATGAGTGGTGAAAGAGCTAAGCCCAATAAGCTGTTTGGCATTTGTAAACAAACAATTCTTGGTGTTGAGTGTGGGATTCTTTTTTCAGGAAAATGATACTTTTAGGATAATATTTTATCAACTGGCACCAAATGAACTTAAATGATATGAGAATTATGGTGGAATTGCATAAAGGCATGTTAAAGGGATCTTGGGGGAGAGAGTGGGAGGGAGTAACTCACCCATGCTAACCCTTCCTCCCCCCTGCCAGTTGTTCCCAGATATACACTCATCTTGCACATACAATATACCTCTACACAAGACAAATTCTGTGGTTACTTACATATAACACTTTACAGTAAATAACAATCATCTCTGTAAAAACAGTTGTTGATAACCAGACTTATATGTCTGATTCTCAACCTGCAGAGTTCGGTTTTATATTTTTTTATTGTTGATGTAATACAGTAGTCTTTTAATAACTTGTGTCATATTCTTAAAGACCTTAGTTGTTGAAGTGCAGTAATAACATAACTGATTTTCTTTAAACAGTCCAGATAAGCATTGTCATCTCCACCCGCCCTCCCCATAGATTCACATTTTTCGGACTGGGGTCTGCCCCAATTACAGGTAACCCTCGATAAATGTCCTGTTTAGCGATATTCCGCTTTAACACTGGTCATAAATTATGATCATAGATATTAGGGTGTGTCAAATTTGTCAACATGTTAAAAATCAAATTTGGTAGTCAAAATATTGTGCCTCTTTATGTCTAAACTTGAGATTAGCAAACAAAAATGAATTGAAATAACCCTCACCTACATCAATTATACCTTAAAGTTTCAAATATCAGTATTTCAACAAATTAATGAGACTTGATTAGAATTATTCACTTGATATTAACTAATCTCATGTAAGCATATGGATTATGGAGTATTTTATGGTTCTATAGCTTGTGTACAATATGCATGTCAGAACATGAACATGAACAGGCTCTCCGTGTGGGACAGTTTAATTCTTGTTTTGACTTGTACCAAGCGTGAGGATAAGGCGCCCGGCTCACTCTCCTTCTAGATATCATAGACGGTGGTTTGCTCTCATTGCACTTGCACCCACTCTACCAGACGAATTCTACATTTTAATTATTGTAAGTAGGGCATATTGATTGTCGCAGTTACTTATATCATTGTATAAAACATTATGTTCTAAGAAATTATTATGTTATTTCTGTTACAGCATTTTTGATAAACAAATTGATATTTTTTGAAACAACAATTGAATTATGAAACATTGAAATATTTTTCTATTTGTCAGATAGTGTGAAGATGTCAAAATTGAAGACAAGAAGTCAGTTGTTAACCCACTTGAGCCTGCTAGTTGGTAAAGGGAAGGAGCTTCCTGTATCAGAACTTCCAACAGTGAGAGACATGCTAAGATTAGGGTCACTCCTTCGAGAAAAAAATGCAAAGGACAGAAGGAACTATACAGATAAAGAACTCATAAATGACATGATAGTCCCTCTTCTGCATCAATGGACAAAAGCTAATGCACTATTCAAACCACCTGTGATTAATCAGTGTCGAACTATTGAGCTAAAACTAACGAAATTATGGCACAAAGCAGTTGAAACATCACTTGGTAAAGGAAACTTGGCCAGGAAAAATGAATTTCTGCACACACTTGATACTCTGTTTGACATTTTGACCTGCAAGTGCTCCATACAATTATGTTCTGAATCCAACTGTTCTCACTCAGGTAAGAGAGAAAATAATTCCCACATTGATTGTGGTTGTCCTCGTGAAAAGAAGATCCCTGTTTTAGAGCTTGAATTTATAAAGGCACAGAGGACAAAGGCAGAAGGCCAAGGAAGTATGCAAATGGGTTCAATAGATTATTCAGAAACAAAGAAGCAGATTGCTAATGCCAAGAAGAGAGAACAAATCCGAGAGAGGGAACAAAAGAAGAAAATGAAGAGTGAAGAAGCCATCCAAAGAGAGGAAGAGCTGTGTCAAGATGTTTATCACTTCTTTGATAGTTCTTCTGATGAACAGAAAGCAACATCAGATGATAGTTCCAAAGAGCCATCTGAACCTTTACCAAAGAAAATGAAATACAACACAAGAAATATTTCAAACATTGCTTTAGCTAGTATTCGCCACCATGCTGGACTTCGTGAGGCTGCAGAAATTGCATCTGCCGCTTGGATAGATGCAGGCCTCATCAGCCGAGAGGATGTATCTTTGGTGATAGATCATAATAAAATTAGAAGAGCACAAGAAAAAATAATGAAGGAAATATCTGATCAGCATGAAAAAGATTTAAGCGAGGGAGGGCTCTCCTGTCTTTTGTTTGATGGAAGAATAGATGACACAAAAGTTTTGCTAGAAGTAGAGGGAGTGAACAGAAAGTTTCCAGGTCTCATCAAAGAAGAACACTACTCTGTCTGTTCTGAGCCTGGTGGTCGGTTTTTGTTTCACTTTGCTCCCGAAACTGAAGTAGAAGGGAAGAAACATGCAGAGGTCTTTGCTGATCATATTTTATGTTGGGTTCAGGAGAGAGGACTTGGCAGTTCACTGCAGGCTGTTGGTGGAGATTCAACTGCAGTGAACACCGAATGGCAAGGGGGTGTAATGACGCATTTAGAGAAAAAACTAGGAAGAAGACTTGTTTGGATTGTATGTGATTTACATACAGGCGAGCTACCTCTTCGTCATCTCATCCAGGAACTTGATGGTCCTACAAAGAGCAACAACAAGTGGTCAGGTCCCCTTGGCATCATGCTGGATGAAGCAACACAACTAGAAATAAATACAACCTTTCCAAAGGTCGAAGTTGGCCCTCCCCTTCCGGCGTTGTCTGAAGGAGTCATCAAAGATCTCAGCACAAATCAATCCTATGCTTATCGTATTGCCCAAGCAATAAGATCAGGAGAAGTGCCTCAGTCATTGGCTCTCTTGGAGATTGGACCTGTCAGTCACAGCCGTTGGTTAACTACAGCTCTTCGTTTCTGCAGGATTTGGATTTCCAAACACGAATTGAAGGGCAAAGTGCTGAAGAATTTGAGGTTAATTGTTGAATTTATTATTGGAGTTTATCTTCCCCAGTGGTTTAGTGTGAAACTTAATCCTATGTGGGTGGATGGGCCCAATCACCTTTTGTTTCAATTGCAGCTAGTAAGAACACAGAGGAAGGTAGTGAGGGACATCGTGTTACCTGTGGCAAGAAGGTCCGCTTGGTATGCTCGATCAGAAGCAGTTTTGCAAGCAATGCTTTGCAGTCAATGTACCAATCTCCGAACCGAGGCTGTAGAAGTCATTCTAAAGATTAGAGGAACGCTAATAGATGACGACCAGTTGGGAGACTGTTCGTTTCATTCAAGAAAAGTTCCCCCAATAAACGTCAATGCCACCAAATTGTCAGAATTGGTTGACTTGAGTTTGGAAGTCTTAGAGCCACCATTGACAACAAGTCTAACTAGCCAAGAATTGAGAAACCTTAAAGAGACTCCAATGCAGGTGCCGAAGTGGCCTTCCCACACTCAAAGTGTGGAGAGATGTGTGAAAATGGTCACAGAAGCAGCGGGCCATGTTTACAGCCACGAGAGGCGAGAAGGTTACATCAAAGCACAAATAGCAAGCAGACTACTGATGACAAGAAACCAAAGCAAAGAGAGTATGAAGGCATTGGTTACTTTCAAATAGACTACGGATAATAAAATATAATAATTTGAAACTTGAAACAGTAACATGTGTGCAAATGCTGGTTATGTTATAAATTCACAAATATGTACATTTAAAAATCCATTTGATGTAGGTAGGACTTATTATAAAAAAAAATTTATGCCAGAATATTGTTTTGCATGCTTAAAGACTACAATAAATTGCTACCAAATTACTCGATTTTCAATTTAGCCAGTTCACCCCCTAAATTGACACACCCTAATAGATATCCATTTCAGTCAACATCGTTCTTATAATGTCTTTGAAAAAAAAATATGTATGGAAATGATGGAAGTAGTCCTGATTGTAATGACAGCTGGCTGTGTAAGTAACCAGTGTGGGTGCCCTATTTTTTTTTTTTTTTTTTATTGTTCGTTGGTTAGTTGATGCTCTTCCAAGATTCATTTAAAATCCAATTACCGGGTATAAATTTATTTGAGCCCAAGAACAATGAATGCATTATGCACCACTACTGGTTGTGCTCAACAGAAAGAAGGGAAAAGTGTTACATTAGAATTTCAATTAGATGTGGTAAAGAAATTTGAAGAACAGTGAGCTGTGGACATAACAAGAGCTGTCGGTTTGCAGCCTACAACTGTAGGTAAGAACAAGTTGTGGAAATGCAGAAAATATTGAATCATGTTTTAAAAGTGTTATTCGATTATCTGCTACAAAGTTAACTCATAACAGAAGTGGCATTATGGAAAGTAGGGAAAGAATGCTGAACATGTGGATCAAGGATTAACATTAACGAAACTCTCCATGTTCGTTACTCTCCATACAGGTGAAAGCTCTTAAGTTTATTTGAAACTCTAAAATAAAATAATAATAGTAATAATAATTATGATGATAATAATAATATTAGTAATACAATTAATTAAAATATATAAAAATAATTAATAATTATAATACAAAAATATAAAAATTATAAATGGAATAATAATAAGAATATATAAAAATAAATAACAATTATAATAAAAGAAAATAATAATAACAATAAAGAGCCATAAATAAATGCCAAATTAAAAACAAATATCAATAGTGAGAAACAATATATGAGCCGCTCCCCGTCAGAAGGGGGTGAAATGCCAAATTTAAAATGCTTAGAAAAACGTGTTTAAAAGTTTTTCGAAGTTCAAACAATCATAACTTTGTTGTTTTTTAAGCTAGAGGGTTAATTTTTTTTCGTGCAGCTCAATCACTTTCCTAGCGATCCGTGAAAACTGGAAGTTAGTACTGTGAATAGTTATTGCAGTCTCTCCTCGACTTATGACGGGGTTCCGGACCGACTACCAGGTCGTAAGTCGAATTGGCCAGAAGTCGAAAAGGCAAAAATAATACACAGAAAATCTAAAATGGGTGTCTCTTTTTCTTCTCAGCACCACGAGAACTTTCACTTTTACGCTTGCCAGTCATTTTAAAGGGAATTGCAAACAAAAATTTTGTCAGTACACAGCGCAATCACTAACGTCGGGACTCGAAAATACATAATTTGAAAAATATTTTATACGACTGCGGCGGTCGTATGTCCGGGTGGTCGTAAGTCCAGGAGTACCTGTATTTTATCACCAGTTGAATGAGAATAACTACCCGTGATGTACAGTTGTTTGATCTTCAAACCAACAATAATTGTGTTTTCTGCAAAATTTTCTTATTATTGTGGACTAATACTGTAAAGCAAGATAATGATCACCAAAAACAACACTTGTCTTACATCCCCCTCCACATAAACCCCCCCCCCCCCCCCCAACCCCCCAAAAATGAAATAATAATATAAAACTCATTTGCCTATCAGTATTTATCTTTCCGTCTCTATTATTAGCCAAAGATTTATAACATTGTTAAGTATAATAGTGTGTCATAATAAGGAAACACCATTACACTCATGCCCCCACCATTAACCTCCCCCTAATGTAATTAACATACAAATACAAAGGCTGAAAAAGTTTGCATAATCTTTGGTAAAAACAGTATTATGACCATAGTATTACAATCTTACTTTGTTTAGTTCCTTCGTTTTATTATTCCTGAAGATCGTGACAACTTGAAGTTACGTAAATCCTGAGGAGTGCGTATAACTTTAATGGCCTTGGCATAATCAATCACTTACTGATCAAAGTATTTCTCTGCCCTCTCTAAAAATTGCCACGCAGATTCTTCATCAACTTAATCATGCAAGGAGGGGTCTGCTGCAGGTTGATGGCCACCGTCTTGACATCACCATTCCCAGGGCCACCCTGTTCCACCTGGTGAAGAAGGCCCGAGGCACCTGTGCGATGGCCTTGTGCTCCCTCAGGGTGTTCCTCACGTCGCTGGTGTCCTGACCATCCTTCTGGAGGGAAGAGATCTGGGTCTCCAGCTTCTCACAGGTGTTGCAGACGTCGGTGAGAGGAGCACGGAACACGATGTTGTAGTGCCTCGTGAACAGTGTGGTTAAAACTCTCGGAGACAGTTTCTTCATCAGGATAATGTTCGCTCATCCACACCAGGTAGATGCTGAGGAGTTCGGTGATACTGCCCCCGGCCTCCAGGTACCGTCTGTGAGAGATGTGTGCATGGCTGTAATGGCTAGCGAGCACTGGCAGGGCACGAAGGTGCTTGTACACGTGTTGCAGGCGGCTCCCTGTGATGGCCCTGGTGGATGGATGATGTCCTCGCTTGTCAGAGATGGGTATTCCACTTGGTTGATTCCTTCCTCTTATGCATCAGGACCTCCATCTTTTTCTTGCCAAGCTCGTGAATAAAAGCGAAACCTTGGCGGCAGACCTTAAACTCGTGTTGCCAAAGCTTCACAAAAAAATAGTAGTTAAAAAGCCTATGGCTCACTTCAGCTTCAGTCTGCTTTCTCTTCATGAGTGTTTGCAGGCAGCCATTTTGTTTGCTATAGTCAACAATTGCCCAGAAATTGGTGAAAATGGTATCGGTGTTATCCCTGTCAAGCTTGTCGAAGCAGCCGTCTGGGCAGGGAGGGCCGACCTGCCTCGCCTTGACTACTTTCTTGGTGCTGTAACTTACTTACTCCTCACCCAAATTCTGTTTACGCTTGGCAACCTCCTTTGCCCACTCATCAACCCTACACTCTCATCCTGCTTTTTTTTTCTATAGGGCCTTGGGGGGTACGCAGCAGAACGTACTCTGAACCTCCTGATGCTAAAATACGCGTCAGAACTAAGGAGGCAGCAGCATCTGGGCGCATGAATTGGCTGAGGAGCTGTGACGTAGCAAGGAGAAATCCATTGCGATTGGCTGCCTCAGGGGGGTATGGTCCGAGGGAGGCGCGCTGCCATTGGCCCGCTCTCCTCTCGCTCTGAACGGGATGTTGCCACTTTTTGGAACTGAGCACACAGCCAGATACGTAGCTCCAGGCCTGAGGCGAAATCACACCTTATTTTTGAAGGACTTGCTATTCTAGCTAGAGCAGTGCTTCTCAACCTTGTTTGCCCCATGCACCCCTTTCACCATATGTCAGAATGTCATTCCCCCCTCCTTTCCAAGATTGTCTGCCTCAAAAAGTGCATTCCAAATAATAAGCATTTAATACTGAAAATCCTTTATTTTTTCCATGTTAGTACATATACATTTACAATTTTACATGGATTACCGTATATACTCGTTTATAACCCCCTTTCGTATATAGGTCGACCCCGATTTTTTGACCAAGAAATCGTTAATTTATGATATTCCTCGTTTATAGGTCGACCCAAGTTTTTGAGGGTAAAGGAACAACAAAACCTTCAGAAAACACTACGTCCTATAAACTTGTTTACCATTTATTATTACGACACTTTACACTGAAACGCGGGTAGTTTCAACAAAAATATTGTATATTTCCATTCAAGTATTTATTCAAGTCAATTAGGAGGGAATATTATTGTAATACAACAGATTTCTAACTAAACCATTCGAAAAGCGATTACGGTAACATATTTTGAACGAAAGAAAGCGAAAGTCATTGTTTTCGTCACAATTTTATCCCACTTTCCACTGCAATACGTACGTCATTTCAGCAAAAAATATTACATTTCCGTGAATGTATTATATCAACCACAGTATGAACAGAATATCACTAATATAACAGTATTTTAACCGAAAACTATTAAAAAAACGAGTAACATATCTTGAACATCGAAAGGTTTGGTAAAGTCTTCTGTTTTCATCATGTAGTTTATCCTAATTTACATTGAAATACATCACGTTTCAGCAAAACTGCTATTTATTTCTGAGAATATGGAAATTAATATTTTTGCTGAAATGACGTACGTTTTATAGTGGAAAGTGGGATAAAATCGTGACAAAAACAATGACTTTCGCTTTCTTTCGTTGAAAAGATGTTACCGTAATCGCTTTTCGAATGGTTTCAGTTAAAAACTGTTGTATTACAATAATATTCTATCCTAATTCACTTGTGATGTAACAGTTTTTTAACTGAAAACGATTCGAAAAACACGTGTACCGTCTAGCTGATACGGCAGAGCCCTGGTCACGGAGGCTTTGTGTTTGCTTCGGCCCTTCTTAAGCAGCTTTTAATTTTAGCGTACGTTGAAATTGTGTTTACGGGTATATTTTTATTTTCTTGCTTCTTATTTTCCAGAAATATGACAAGTTTGTATATAATACAATGTTACAGTACTTTTAATAAACAAGTATTCATTTTTAAAAATACAGAAGACACCAAACAAATACCAGTACTACGGTTATTTGCGTGACTCTCCCGCCAAAAAAGACCAAACAGCTGGTACTCTCTCCCTCAGCCCTACCAAAAATAGCCCAACGACATCTTTCTTCTTTATTCTCTTCCAATTTCTCACTTTAACTGGTATTTTTTACTTCATATTGCCTACATCAGATAAACTACAGTAATTGAGGTTAGACACTTATAAATTTGATTACCGGGTCCTGGCAGGTGCCGTTAGAACCACCTGACCCTACCAACAGTGTTGCAAGTCAGACAGCATTTTTTTAATCATCCATGTGCACGAGAAAGGATGGATGGATGAAGGCGGCATACAAATATGGCTTAAAAAAGTCTGGAACTTTAGACCAGGGGGACTGCGCAAAGAAAAAAGTCTTCTTGTGTGGGATATGTTTCGGTCACATCTTGTTGACAGTGTTACTGCTGGGATTAGGAAGGAAAACACTGATACAGCTGTGATTCCTGGTGGATTAACAAGTCTTGTCCAACCACTGGATGTTTCCATAAACAAACCATTCGAAGATGCGTTAAGAGTGAAGTGGAACAACTGGATGATAGAAGGCGATAAGACATACACAAAGGGAGGCAACATCCAAGCTCCATCACTAGCAACATTATGTGAATGGATTGTAGAGGCCTGGGATGCAATCAGACCAGAAATTGTGGTGAAATCTTTTTAGAAATGTGGGATTTCGAATGCTCTTGATGGAACAGAAGACGACTTGTTGTGGGATTATGAGGCTAATGAGAGCGTGAATGATAGATTGAAGATATTGATGATCCTATGGCTGATGATGGTGTTGATCCATATGACGATGCTGTTCAAGGAGAGGACTGGGAGGAGCTGTTTGGCGCTGCAGATGATAAGGAAAATGATTTTGATGGATTTTAATGAAAATATTCAGAAATATGGTATCGTAGTATTTATTCAAGTCAATTAGGATAGAATATTATTGTAATACAACAGTTTTTTAACTGAAAACCATTCGAAAATCGATTGCGGTAAAATCTTTTGAACGACGAAAGAAAGTGAGTCATTGTTTTCGTCACAATTTTATCCCACCTTCCACTGTAATACGTACGTCATTTCAGCAAAAATATTACATTTCCATATTTATTTCTGAGAATATATTCATTCAGGCACAGTTAAGGTAAAATATACTTGTGATGTAATATTTCAATGAAAATATTTATAAATAAGGTATCGTATTTTTCTTTTGTTTCAAATTTAATTAACAAAGATTGATGTTTCAAATTTAATTAACAAAAATTTATGTATCTATAAATAAACTTTTAAAAATGAATACTTTATGTTTTACATACTCCTGTGAATACCATACCATGCATTTGGCTACTTTGGGCTTGCTATGATGACGCAAGAGATCTGCCCTGGCAACTGTACCGACACTCACAGCGGGTGGTGCGTTGGTGCGTCGTTTCCATTGTTTACTGGTAGTTACTGGTAAATATTTTTCAACCTAACAAAACTATTACCCGTATAGAGGTCGACCCCCAACTTTTTGCCAAAAAATTTGGTCTTAAGAACTCGTGCTATACACGGGTATATACGGTATTTTTATAGTGGAGTTTTACAAATTAAATGCCAATTGAAAATGTTGATGGATTTATAAAACTTGAATAAAAGTAAAATAGTTTTCTTATATTTATAATGAATTACATAACAGACCAAACTGAAGCATAATGCAATAAATAAAAAGTTCAATAGAATACCAGGATATTGTAAATTTGTAATTAATTTTATTCCGATGAAGATTACAGTCAATGAGAAACCTGTGATTGTTTTTTCTTCGCCAATTCTGGGATACGCGGAGGAGTGCTTGAAAGGGCACAACGCAGGTCATTTTCTTCCTCTAATCTACTACGTTGCTTCGTTTTAATTTGCAACAGAGTTGAAAAGCCTGACTCACAAAGATATGTCGACACAAACGGAAGCAATGCACGGATAGCTCTTTCTGCCACTTTTGGGTAGGAATCGCACATCAAGGGCCAAAATTCTGTGATTGATTTCTCATCGAACATATCTCTTGCTCCCGAATCAGTTCCCCCCCCCCCCTGAAAACCTGAATTCCCCCCCTGGGGGGAATTTCCCCCTGGTTGAGAACCCCTGAGCTAGAGGGTTACATTCAATGCCAACTTGTAGATGAAGGGTGAAAATAGTGATGTCCATCAAAAAACACATTTTGGCTGGAGTATCACTTCTCACCCCCTTCTGACTTGGAGTGCCTCATATGTATGTTGTGTTGTCAA
Organism: Homarus gammarus; assembly: GCA_958450375.1. Classification (NCBI taxonomy): domain Eukaryota; kingdom Metazoa; phylum Arthropoda; class Malacostraca; order Decapoda; family Nephropidae; genus Homarus; species Homarus gammarus. The sequence continues at coordinate 308,023 of CAUDMG010002736.1, read as the reverse complement.
TAGTAAGAGAAACAATTGAGACCCTACAATTGTGTGTAAATGAGGCAGAAAGTCAGACCAGCAACGTAGGACTTGGTCACAATTTTTGTGATGCCAAATGACATCAGGGTCTACCATTAGACAACACATTATGCTTCCATTTCCTCTCTGTTTGATAGCTGCCTACTACCTATCTCCGTTATTTCACTTAGCAATGGGTTTTTCATGATTTATCAAGATTCTATATATGTTTCATTTGCTTATACACATAAGAACATAAGAATGGAGGAAACTGCAGCGGGCCTATTGGCCCATACTGGGCAGTCCCGTTTACACCCAACCCCTATTGCTCATATGAGCATCCAACCTATGTTTGAAGCAATTCAGCGTATTCGAGTTAATGATGATATTTGGTAACTTGTTCCATTCATCCACTACTCTGTTTCCAAACCAGTGTTTACCTATTTCACGCCTAAATCTAAATTTGTCTAATTTAAAACCATTGTTACGAGTTCGCTCCTGGTTGGATAATTTGAGTACCTTTGTAATGTCCCCTTTGTTTAGCCCGTGCCTTCCACTTATACACCTCTATCAGGTCGCCCCTCGCTCTATGTCTCTCGAGGGAGTGCAAATTAAGATGCTTTAACCTGTCTCTATACTCAAGGTTCCTAATGCCCGGGATTAGTCTTGTTATTCTCCTCTGAATTCTTTCCAAGGATTCTATATCCATTCTGTAATACGGTGACCAGAACTGAACTGCGTAATCCAGGTGTGGTCTCACAAGAGCAAGATACAGTTTTAGGATGACCTCGCTAGTCTTGTAACTAACACTCCTTTGTATGAACCCAAGTACTTTATTAGCCTTGTTACGAGCAAAAACACATTGTTTACTTGGCTTAAGGTTCCTACTTATCATTACTCCTAAATCTCTCTCGCAGTCAGATTTCTCTATGGCATCGTTGTTCATCTGGTATCTGGTTTCCCTGTTTACATCTCCTATACTGAGTACTTTACATTTGTCGACATTGAATTTCATCTGCCATTTTTCAGACCATTCGAAAAATTTGTTTAGATCTTCCTGTAGTTTTGCCGAGTCCTCGTCAGATTTGATAACGCGTCCTATTTTAGTGTCATCAGCAAATTTACTTATGTTGTTGTCTATGCCGATATCTATGTCGTTTATGTATATAATAAACAATAATGGTCCAAGTACTGAGCCTTGGGGAACTCCACTTGTGACGTTGCTCCAATGGGACTTAGTGCCGTTAATGCTCACTCGCTGTTTCCTGTCCTGTAACCACGCCCTAATCCATTTAAGGATGTCACCTTTGATACCATGAGCTTCTACCTTTCTAATTAGTCTTTCGTGGGGGACTCTGTCGAAGGCTTTGCTAAAGTCGAGATATACCACATCATAATTGTGCCCCTCGTCCACTGGTTCGAAAACTGATGAAAAGAATGTTAATAGATGAGTTAGGCAAGAACGTCCGCTTGTGAAGCCATGCTGGGAATCATTGATCAATCGGTGCTTCTCCAGGTGATTTCGAATAGAGTTTGAAATGATTGCTTCCAGTAATTTGCCTACTATTGATGTTAGACTGATTGGGCGGTAGTTAGAGGATAGTGATCTATCCCCCTTCTTGAAAATCGGTATTACATTCGCTATCCTCCAGGATTCTGGTACTACACCTGTTTTTAAGGACATGTTAAACAACTTTGCTAAGGGCATACTAAGCTCTTCCTTACATTCCTTTAATACTCTGGCAAATATCTCATCGGGACCAGGTGACTTATTAGGCTTTAGTTTGTCTATTTGCTTACTAACATCGTTACTAGTCACTACTATCTCACTTAATTTGTTTTCTTCACTATCTCTGAATAGAGTCGGTGCCTCGGGTATCATATTTAAATTTTCACATATACAATAATACTTTAAGAAATAAATGTTTTATGTTTTCTGCATATTTTCATATACGTATTTAGCCAATTTTGATGGGAATTCAATTCATAATGTCATATTACACGTTCTCCTGACCAAGACCTTCAAAATGATATGCAGATTTATTATATTCAGGCAATTTGTAGATTTTTTATTGTAGGTGGCCATATTTGATTTCAAAATACATAGTGGAAAACAGGCCAGATGTGAAGCATGGGACCAAGTTTTTTTTATGTCCAAACCAACCTTAAAGAAGGGTTCTCCAGTGGGTTATTTATTTGTGTGGTTCATATAGGTCAATTGCTTCTCCTTGCTTATGAGATTGGATTTTCTATATCCGTTCTTCATTTTTAGGTGACAGTGATATCAAGAGGTATTTTATCACCTGATGGCTTGGCAGTTGACTGGCTGGGTGAGAAGCTGTATTGGACTGACTCAGACACCAACAAAATTGAAGTTGCAGAGCTGTATAGTAAGCACCGACGTGTTCTATTCTGGCAGGACCTTGATCAACCCAGAGCTATTGCTCTAGTTCCATCTGAAGGGTAAGTTAATAAGTTTTAACATACAAAATTTATTTGCTTCCACTTATCATCAGCAAAACCTATTGCTTTGTTTGCCTGTCTAGCCAGCCAAAATTTGCTAGCACGGTTATGCAAAAAAAAAATCATATGAGAGGAAGTAATTGTTTTTTTTATTTAGCTCCTTGGATTACCTGAGTAAGTTTTCTTGCATTTTGATTGTTTTGCAATAATTGAAGGTTTTGATTTTTTAAAAATGTAGTATTTTTGTTTTATTAAATATCTTATATCTTCTTTCCTGACTCATTTATTACTCAATAATTGTAATATTTCAATTAGAATCTTTATTTTCAGTTAACTCCTAAGTTTTTTCTGCATTCATTGTAACTTATATACACTGTATATAATTTCTGTGTTATGTACTTTATACATACAGTGATATCCCCATTAGCTAGAACAATTGGTTCAGAGCACTTCAGGGATGAGAGATTTCCAGGTAACCAGACGACTTTCTCATACCCGGAAAAATTCCCTATCCCAGGAATCTTTTCTGGTTACTGGGAAAACTTTCTGAGTGTCTAAACTATGCATCTTCCACAGACAGACACTAGCCCACATCCCCATAATGTTTCCGGGTGCTGGGGATGTTTTTCAAGAGTCTAAACTACTGGAGTCTGCAAAAGCATTTCTAATTAAGTTAGAAACTCATTTTCTTTTCTAGAATATTCCAGAATAATTTATCTTATGGTTAAATAAATATTTTTAAAAAATACAATTCTATATGATATGGGCATGAATGAAGCTGTGTGTTACAGCAAAGACTGGCATTTTCCACTCCCATGGAGCTGTGGGGGATTAGTGGGTCTCATGACCTGAAGATGTCTTGAGTAAAGATGAAAGGTAAAGTATTTTTGAGGGAAATTGTGTTAGTGTAATTGTATCCCTTCGACATTACATTTTAAAATGTGGTGTGAGAAAGTAGAAAGGTGTGGGTGATTAGAGAGATGGCATGGAAAGGAGTTGTAACATGCACCAGTGTTGACAAGTGCTCCTAAACAACTGGTCTTTAACTCACCACCACGCAGTCACGCAATAAGGATATCACTCTGGATCTGTGGATGCCTGCTGTCTTATTTTCCAATTTTTGTGTGTGTGTGCGTGTGTGTGTGTGCGTGTGCGCATGCATGGTGCATGCGTGCGTGTGTGATTTAACAAAAGCTTTCATTTGAGAAAGGTAAGGGAACATACAGTGAACACACATTTTAATGTTAACAATGGAGGTCATGGTCAGATAGATCATGTGCGCTGAGGTGTTGAACAGCAAACACATGGTGTAGTAACTCCCTCACAGATGGTGTTATGAGGGGCCTCACATGGTGTAGTAACTCCCTCACAGATGGTGTTATGAGGGACCTCACATGGTGTAGTAACTCCCTCACAGATGGTGTTATGAGGGGCCTCACATGGTGTAGTAACTCTCTCACAGATGGTGTTATGAGGGGCCTCACATGGTGTAGTAACTCCCTCACAGATGGTGTTATGAGGGGCCTCACATTGTGTAGTAACTCCCTCACAGATGGTGTTATGAGGGGCCTCACATGGTGTAGTAACTCCCTCACAGATGGTGTTATGAGGGAAGCGCAGAAGCGTTTACAGCGCCCAACAGGGAAGCATGCTAAGTTCATGCTTGCCTTTATGTCTCATGAGTTAAGGGCGTAGAAGCCTGAAGAGTCAGTGGTTTGTCATCAAGTTATTGGAAGCTCCAACAACTTTCCCTGAATACGAATTCGCAACTTTCGACTTACAACAGGTACATACTTTACTGCTAGGTGAACAGGAACTAATGGGGGCTAGGAAGTAAGTCCAAACAACTTTCACCGGCTTTTCCAAAATGAAATTGTGACTGCAGTAGTACCCCGATTTACGCTGTCAATTGAACCCACAGGGTACCGCGGAAAGTGAAAACCACGTAAAGTGAACAACAGAACATATGGGATTAATTCCAATAGAGACTGGCCCGACCCCCAAACTCCACTTTTTCTGACACAATACCTATGTTGTAGTAAAAATAACATCAAAATTTTATGATGGTATGCTCACACAATTAATATTTAAGGGAAATACAGTCGCCAGGTTAATGTTCATTCAAATAATGGACTCAAATCCCCCCCCCCCCCCCCGCTCTTCCCAGCTCACTAGCTCCTACCTCTCTGAGAAATGATTGGGTGAAAACACTAGATTTTAACGTTTAGTAATAAATAATACCTCAAACTAAAGTTACGATAATATAATTTATATTTCTGGATTCCTTGCAGGTCAGGGAATATTTTGAATGTAAACTTCATATATTTTGCACAAAAGATAAAATATTTGCTTTGTGTAAACCAAATTATTACATTAGATCTAAAATTTGTATGTCTAATGCAAAATCCATGATGTTTATATTCAAAATGATCATCATATTTCAAGAATTTCGGCAATGTAAATTATATTCTGGCCGGGTAATTTGTATGAATTTTATGAGCTAAAAAAAAAAATAAAAATTTTATTTCACCGCGTATATGAGTAGATGCACCGCGAAAAGTGAAAGTCCGGTTCTGGCAAGGTACCGCGGAAAGTGAAACCGTGTAAAGCGGGGTAATACTATATTGGCGAGAATTTGCTGATATTCTGGTAGGGAGGAGAGGTTCAGGGGAGTGAGTTGGGGTATGTGCCAACATAACAGTTGAACTGGCAGCCACCAGAGCAGCACCAGACTTGTCTTGACTCTTCAGTGTGTGTGTGTGTGTTATTGTTTTTTGGTGGGTTAGCCGCATAGAAATACCTCCTGTATTTTAGGGCATATAAGACACACGGCCAAATAAGATGCACCCCATTTTAGCAAGGAGTATTTAGAAAAAAAATCTTTGGTGTAGATTTTCCTCTTGTAGCCATGTATTGCCAAACCAGTAAATAAAAGCCAAATGAAAGTTTAACACAGTCCCCACTTGCATACACTCCCAGGTTCACCATAACAACAGAGATGCTACCTCTGCTGATTCCCTAGCAACGCTCCACACCCCCCCCCACACGTCCTCCCGTTCTCCCACTGAGCCAGCTAACTCTTGTATAAAAAAATATATACACTTGACTCTCGCTTTATGCGACGATTGCATTCTGCGACAACACGGCATAATGGGAATCCGCGTATAGTGAAAACTAGGATATGTTCCCCAACTACTAAAAGTCAACAGTAGTGCCATAAAAGTTGTGGAAAAATCATTACAATATTCTGTTGTGGGTTAGAAATAAAGATATTACTAATATAGAACTATAAATTATAATATAAACTAAGACATGAAAAGCATGGGTGTTTCTATGGAAAGTGAAAGTGTGTGGAGTGGCTGACTCACCATTCCAGTCGCGTCCCATGACGTCACATACAGCGCACTGCTACTACTACTTTGTTCTCACTCGGAATCGAGTATGACCATCATCCAGGGTCACCTTGATTGGTGAGTTTTGAGGTGACTAAAGAGGCCGATATGGGACCTGCAGACTTGTTCACAGATGTTCCACATATGGAGGGCTACATCGAGTGCTTGAGGGGTGGCAGCAGCATCTTTCCAGCTTTGGTGCTTGTCTGCCTCGGTTTGCAGTCGGGTTAACTCGAAATTATTGGCACCTTCTCGTGTGGTGCTCCTTCAAGCGATACTGTGTGGAGTAATCGTCTCCCAGGTGAGGGGGTCGATTTGGCACTTTTTCAGGTTTGTCTTAAGACTATCCTTATACCTTTTCAGTTGCTCACCGGCGTTGCGTTTACTATTTGTTGGGTGACTGTAAAGTAGCTGCTTTGGCAGTCTGCTGTCATCCATGTGGGTAACATGGCCAGTCCAGCGTAGTTGTTCTTGGATAATGGTAGCCTCGATGCTTCTACAGTTGGTGTCAGCAGGAGTACTGGCATTTGTTCTCTTATCTTCCTAGCGAACTCTGAGAATGGAACGTAGACTACGTTGGTGAAAGTTTTCAAGTGCCTTGATGTGTCTCCTGGATGTGACCCATTTCTCACTGTCATATAGCGGGGTGGGGAGGACCACTGCTCGATATACGTGTAACTTTGTAGGTAATTTCAGCTCCCTACAGCTGAACCCTGGACAGACTGGTCATTAATAATGGATGTTCCTCGTGTAACGAGGATGGCCATCCCAAGGGCCACATAGGCGAATTTGTTTAAGGTGCAGAAACTTTTGCCAACACAACAACCAAACCCTAAGTTAAGGAGCTGCATGACCCAGTGTCAAGGAATAGTCCAAGAAGACCGGCCAACTCACCAACTGCACTGGCAAAACCATTACCCCGGAATACAATCCGCAAATCGATTAACATCCAGGTTCCCAATTACTGTGGAACAGCTATTGCAAAACAAGTGCAATGGTGTTGGCCACAAGAATATGGGAAAGAAAAGTATCTCATCATGCTTGGTGGGCTTCATATTGAAATGGCTGCATTCATAGCTGGTGGCACCTGGCTTAAGAAAGTGGATGGACAGAAGCTTTGGTACAAGCAGGAGTTGCAACTTCTGGGACTGCTGAAACTTTCTGAAGGTCAGCCACCTAACCAAAGCAAGACATGCCCACCAAGTCACTGCTGCCACTTTCTGTCCTCAAGCACCAAGCCAACAAAGCTTATATAGAGAACATCTCAGATGATGAGAGGGAACTTGCATCCCATGGCTTGGAAAATAAGAAATGTGAAGAATGTCCTCGATTCTGCTACTGGAAACTCAAATGGAAATTACAACTGATAATTTTGATTTTTTTGAGGGCACAGAGATATGGTCTCTTTGATTTGTATTTAGAGTCCATTTCCAAGCTTGCCCCATGATTTTTTGCATTAGATCAAAACCATTATGCAAGGTGCTTACCAATTCATATTTGGGATCTGTCCTCCCTACAGGTAAAGCGTCCTGCTTTGGTTGCAGAGTTTCATAGTGGAAGATTTGTCATCCACAAGACAAAAAATGTCTTGCCTGACATGGTTTTTGATCAAGGGGAGGAGCAGAATACTGGGCATCTGAAAGGCACTGGTGGAGTGATTGGCCTGACAGAATTGAACAGTATTCAGAAGATGGCAAGTGACTGCCACTGAGCTAGTCCGTATAGAGTTTGAAGGCAATCTTAAAAGAGACCTAAACAAGGCAAACTTTCATCAACCATGAGCAAATGCACTCTGTGCAGGAATTATTTTACGCTCCGCTGTCTTTTCCTTTGACAACAAGAAACAGATCAAGATGATTGAATTATAGGAATAGAATCTGAATTATATTAAGATAATGTATAAAACTACGTAGGGTGCGTAGCAGTGGAGAGGAGGTGGCAAGTGGTGGTTGGTGGAGGTGGAAGGGAGGAGAGAGCAACTCGCCTCCCCCCATTTGGCAGCCTGCCATCCCTTTAATAATAATAATAATTAACGGTTTATTGAAAGAGCTTGGCAGCAGTATGCAATTCACTATAATTCCCATATTATTTAAGTTCATTTGGTGCCGGGTTAGCAAAATATTATGAAAAATAATTAATTTCCCCCAAATCCCACACTTAGTCCCAGATGAGCTATTACGCTGTAGTACCTTTTTTTTGTCATGTTTACAGAGCAAGAAACAGCTGATCGTTCTTGCTCTCCGTAACAATGTTGCCAGCACTCGCCATCTCTCGAGCACCATTTTTGTCACTGCTCTAGAGGGTTGGTGCTTACCACAAGATCTGTCTTGAGCACTTACTAATAATATTGTGGCATATTTGTCAGAACTTACCAATGTTATTGTCATGAGAATGTGTCTCCATATGCTGTGGTTTAGTCACTGATCAGTTGTCTAAGTGCAAAAGTAGCCAGATCAAGCCATCATGTACCAATTAACTTTAAAATAGAAATTATAAAATAACATGTTATAAGACAATGGTTTAGTTGTGCTGTTAATGTATGTGCACTGTAAGTGCCTTCTCATGTCATTTCACCTCTCGTTTTGTCACCTCACCTCGCAGTGTTACATATATTTATTGCTGTATTATTTATTTTATTATTAATGTATGTACATTTAAGAAAGTATTTTTGCAGTCATTATAAATAGATTATTTCAAGTGGCAGCCAAGGCAAGGCACAAAAACGGAACAGAATACAAATGAATAATCAAACACAAAAATTCGGAAATTGTCAAATAATGTCAAAATATTCTGAACACGGATAATTTGAATTTTTTGGTATGTCAAGTGACCCAGAACACTTTTTTTTTTTTTCATTTTTCTCGAATTACGAGGGAACACTATATTTCACAATTTTCTAATAAACCCCTGTGAGCTCTATAATGTGGTTCTGGCGAACTACAGGTTCAGGAGCACGGTTTTATATCATATTTAGATACAGGTATAGGTAAAAAATTTTATCATTTGTTAAGTTTTACAGAGTAGGCTGTATTATGAATTTTTATTTTTATTTTACAGATTGATGTTTTGGACAGACTGGGGTGAAAATCCCAAGATTGAGAGGGCAGGTATGAATGGAGATTCCTCAACAAGATTGGTAATTGTCAAAGAAGAAATATTTTGGCCAAATGGTCTAACTGTAGACTATGATCAGCGAGTCATATATTGGGCTGACGCAAAATTGTCTTATATTGCATCTGTAGATTTTGATGGGAAGAGAAGAACAAAGGTAAGGATATATTTCTTTTGGAAATGATGCTTAGGATTTATTTTTGTAAAATATTTAATCAGTGCTTTTGACACAATCTTAAGGTTTGGCACCATAAAGGCAGTCTTATAGGAAATAGGTTTTGGGATGTCCTTGTGAATTAATCAACTTTTCTTCCACCAATTGTCTTTAAAACTCATGTTTTATCTGTTATATGTACACTAAATCCTTCCATACAAGTGATGTACATGGTCACGATTTTGTTTAAACACAGAATATGAATATAGAACATAACTATAACACTCAAAATTACAGATGAAAATAATTCATGGCAGAGCCTCCCATGCCTTGTGGCAAATTGTATTCTTTAGACAAGGGCAGTGTCCATTTGAAGCAGTTCAAAGGTATATAACACATAGACATTTACTTGCCCTGAAGCAGGATCAGACTGTAGCTCTGGTTGATTTGAAAACAATGAACTAGCAATTACATTGGAACGAACTCAGAATTTCAACAAGATTATTCACATAAATGCTCACAGTTGCACAACAAGTCAATGAGGCTGAATTGCCATCACCATTTCTCTCATAATAAGAACTTGATTGAAACCATTGGCTGGGACAAATGTAAACACTCGGCATGACAAAAACCAAGAGCATGAATCATGTAGCCTTATGTCCCATGAAGAGCTCTGCACATTGCAATCATCATGATAGCAGTACCAAGCTAAAATAAATGAGAATTGGTGACTTTAGACCCAGAATTTTGACAGAAGGGTTTGCAACATATAAACTAGTTTAGTTGTCAGGGAGGCAGCATGCACTCAACTATGCATGCTGAGGGGGGGAAATTCCAATTATGTTTTCTAAGTTACTAAAGTAGCTGGTAGCTCAAATCAAGTTCTTGGACATCATAAATTTTCTTTTATGGCATGAAAAATGAATTTTTTACAGACCAGATGAGGTGTTTTTGAAATCCTGCTCTTTACACACCCTGCCCCTGAAATCTCAAGTTCTGCTAGCACTACGGCCTTTAAATCCACACCTATGATTATGACAGAAGATAAAGATAGAGGGTTTCAGTAACAGTTTCGCATGACTAGTGTGTATTTTACAGACCAGAAAATTTAATTATATACATGCAGAGATCCAGGGTTCGATTTTTGATGAGTTAGGTATTGTTTGTAAAGTTTTTATTTTTTCGAGATTAGCCCACCGGGGCACAGGTCAATGACCTACATCAGGGCCTGGGGGCATAATAATAATATTAATGATAATTAATAAAATATTTAAGAATATTAAATAATAATAATAATAATAAATGATAATTAAGGACCATAAATAAATACTAAACTAAAAAAAAGATCAATAGTGAGAACTGATGTACGTAGGGGCGAGAGAATAAAGACCAACCGCTGTCACCTATTGTAGGGGATTACTTCCTATAATACTTTACTATACTTTCTCTCTCTCTTCCACGACTTCAACAATTACTGTACTCTCTGACTTAACATCTGACCTGTGGTAGCATGACTCGAGGGTAAGACACATGGGTAAATGTAATAATGGTACCAAGATATAGGGAGAAATAAGGGTGGCCACTGTAGGAAAATAATACCCCTAACATACAATAAAACTGGCTTATTAAAATAATGCTAGACTTCTGACTACTTCCAGTAACACACTAGTGCCAATATCAACCCCATGGCAATACTCAGACACTTGTCAACAAGGTACATTACATATTCCACACTCACCCGTACATGGTGTACCTGTAGAAAACATATACACTGTAAATATACATAGAGTACACTTGGGATCCAACAACTTACACTTGGGATCCAACAACAACACAGAGAACCTGAGAGATTGCTCTCGTTGTTAGAACAGGACTCGTAGCACTGGTATTCCAAATAAATACTGTACCTACTTTGATACTCTGTTACATAGCCAAGAAAACGTGGCGGCCTTCACACTACAGTCTCTCCTCGACTTACGATGGGGTTCCAACCCAACGACCAGGTTGTAAGTCGAAATGGTGAAAATAATACTGTACATAGAAATTCTAAAATGGGTGTCTTTTTCTTCTTGGCACCACGAGAACTCTCACTTTTACGCTTGCCAGCCATTTTAAAGGGAATTACAAACGAAAATTTTGTCAGTACACAGCACGATCACTAACGTCGGGACTCGAAAATACGTAATGTGGAAAATATTTTATACGACCATGGTCGTCATAAGTCGAATATGTCGTAAGTCGAGGAGAGACCGTATGTTAACCCCAGACACTCATCCAATCGAAGATGACATACCAGAAAACACGGGCAAAAATTACGACTCGCATACTACTCAGAGGTGGACTCATACCAACAGTGACACTGCCTGAGCTGATGTTGTTGTGTATGTCGCTGGGTAAACCACAGGTGGACGATGGACACGTCTGGCGCACATCCTTAGTAGCCGACTGGCTCACCACATAACTGTGTTGGCGACGATATCCGACCTTATTTACGTTCATCCATTTCCAAATCCTAATGTGGACGTAATCCCGGGGTTGACACGGCCAGCTTGGCCTACAGAAACCTCTCTCTCTGTAAGTGGGATGGAAATCGTGGGTTTAGTGACTAACACGAATGCCGTAACATAGGCTGAAGGAGCTTGAACACTACTTAAACACTTCAAAACTATGTCAATTGATCAATGCATATTCACACAACAAATAACTAAGTCAAAAACACTTAATATAACGAGATGGAACGGGCACTGGACCTTACCTCTGTAAGCGGGTTGGAAATCATGGGTGGAGTGAGGTCAGGGGCCCTCCCACCCAGCGTCTCCCAACCGTGAGTTACCACGACGTCACTTACAGAAAGTGAATCGACAGACTAGGTTTCTCTAAACAGCGGTGTTAGAAAATGAGGTTACGAACTCATATTAATCTGCTAGGTTTCACTTCTCAAACTAAGGAGTGACTGAGCTCTCAAAGACAAGAACAAAACTGACGACAAATACTAAGAATGGCAGTACGGGTGGGGGGGGGGGGTGGGGGGGGGGGGGGGGGGGGGGGGGGGGGGGGGTGGGGGGGGGGGGGGGGGGGGGGGGGGGGGGGGGGTGGGGGGGGGGGGGGGGGGGGGCAGCAGCAGATAACTGAGCTTTTCTGTTAACTCTAGCAATAAATACGTTTTGTGTTAACATTTCAGACAGTTATCTAACTTTTATAATACAAGACAGACAACAATTCCTATGTTTCCATCGGATTGTCTGATATTCATTTATCAAAACACAGTGACTTCAGTTTCAAATGGCTGCTGCATAAGAACACAAGGTACATATGGTTTGCAGCTTGCAAACAGAGTACTCAACACATAATATTTTAACACGAAATACTCTACATATAAGACACAAGATGTCTTCAACTTTTACTCAACACATCTAGACTCTTCTCTCACGGTGGGTGTACCTAATTGACTGTATAATAAATTCATTCACTTAAAATTTCAAATTCGGGAACACCCTAGGAGACATACAGAAATACCCGAGTCCCTGATAGAATACACAAAAGGAAAACGGAGGACGAAGACATACTGTAGTGATTAGAGAATGGACGGCTCTACTGGGGGACTCAAAAGTACATATGTTTTGTGGGCGATGAAGCATAATATGAATATTTAAGCGTTGAACAGACTAACTACACAAATGTGACCATGACACTGATATATGTATGTTGTGTTGTCAAAGTATGAGAAACAATTGAGACCCTGCAATTGTGTGTAAATGAGGCAGAAAGTCAGATCAGCAACCTGGGACTTGGTCACAATTTTCGTCATGCCATGTGGCAGCACGGTCTTCCTTTACACAATGCCTGTACATTATGACTTCCAATATCTTCCCAGGTAGTAGTACCTCCCTGTTTGATAGCTGCCTACTACCGCATGTGGTTTAAGTTGTATGCAATATTTTCTACAGAAATGGCAATGATATTCTGTATATGTAATGTATTTCATGGGGCAAAGGGAGGCTCAGGAACTTACTCCTGTATTTTATCCATTTCTTTTGGGGAAAATTGATCCTCTTAACGTTGTTTTGTATAATGTCGCGTTTTAATTTAAAGTGAATCTTTCCTATTTTGTGAGAGTCAATCTGGCGCATCAAATTAAAAATTTTGCGCCTAATGTTTCTCTGGGTCACGCTACACTGTCCAAAGGACAAAGCTGTACTGTACATGTACTCAAAATAATGTGCCGTATATGCCCGTGTTTAGTTTGAGGTTTTAAGACCAAATTGTTTGGCAAAAAATTGGGGGTCGACCTCTAAACGGGTAATAGTTTCGTTAGGTTGAAAAATAATTACCCGTAACTGCCAGTAAACAATGGAAACGACGCACCACCCGCTGTGAGTGATCGGTACAGTTGCCAGGGCAGATCTCTTGCGTCATCATAGCAAGCCCAAAGTAGCCAAATGCATGGTATGGTAGCACAGGACGATGTAAAACATAAAGTATTCATTTTTAAAAGTTTATTTATAGATACATAAATTTTTGTTCATTAAATTTGAAACATCAAGCTTTGTTTATTAAATTTGAAACAAAAGAAAACTACGATACCGTATACATTTTACAACATTTCTAGCATAAAATGAATTTGCTTCTCTTTCCTGTATGGTTGACATATTTTTCTGCATGCTGCATCCCTGATGATAGGGTTTGTCCAGGTGCACCTGTTGAGTTACTGGTTTTTAAAGTAACTAATCACATTAATTTGACTGAGTGAATAGGTTCTTATATAGTTTGTAACTACAGTATGTCAATGGACCAACTTCAAGAATACAGATTACCTCCTAGACAAAGCAAGGTCTGGTAGTAGATATTCTGGCAGGTGGTTTTCTATGTCACTTTTCTTTGTCTTGGCTATGAAATGGGGTTTCATACTTAAAGTCTATTGGTCTTTGTAGTTTTGACTAAGGATGCTAAATAATGAGAAGATATGATTAAGTGACATTTGAACTAGTCCATACATTAGTTATCCATAATGAATATGGGGAGAGGTTTGCACTGAATTTCAGGAGTTTCTCACACTGATGTTGATGGTTGCATGAGAGTATTGTCAACCATGTAATATTTTTTATGAATTATGCTGGATTGACGATGTCAAAGATGATGACAAAAATAAGGAATACTGTATAGGGTGGAAAGCACCTTCATCACTTTTATTTTTTCTTGTTGTGTCTTGAATTTTGGAATATATTTTTGAAGTAAACTATTGTTTTGTTTATTTGCAGGTGGTCAAGGGTAAATTACCTCATCCTTTTGCTTTAACGTATTTTAACCACACGTTATATTGGACTGACTGGGAAACAAGAGCCATACACTTCTGCGACGTTGGCCACAGGGTTAGTGTAACAAGTAAATTTGTTAATGTTTGTACAAGTATTATAAGTGGAATACTTCTAAAGAAATTTCCTCCAGGTTCATATTAATTTCTTAACCATTGGTCTTTTGAAAAAAAAAAAAAAAAAAAAAAAAAAAAAAAAAAATTATATATATATATATATATATATAATATATATATATATATATATATTATATATATATATATATATATATATATATATATATATATATAATATATATATATATATAATATATATATATATATATATAATATATATAATATATAATTTTTTTTTTTTTTTTTTTTTTTTTTTTATAAATAAGTATGACTGACATTGTTTTACATGTACAGCATGCCCTTTAAAATTCACAGGGTTTGGGTCTCCAAATGGCCGTGAATTGCCAGATTCGTGAATATCATTTGCTGACCTGGGGGGAGGGGTTAGTACATTTATTTCTTTTACTTGTACTGTGTATGTGTGCACACACACACTGGGTGAGGACGTCGGCGCTGCCCGTGGTCTCTTGACCATGGGAACAGCTGCCAACCTGGTTTGTCAGGCCCTTCCCTTTCCTCATCTCCTCCTCCCCATATGGATTTATCAACATCCTCCCACAACAGTACAGTGCAAAGATTGATGATTAACCCACAAGTGATATACAAAAATGACAACTTCAACTCGAAAGAAAGAAACCACTGTTAGAGTGACAATCAGTGCTTAGCGGTGAATGTTGACCTAACGCAGATCTAAGACACCCAGTCCGCGGTACATTCACCAACACTGGATGAGAAGCTAAGAAAGACTCCAAACTACATCAGGAGTGAAATGAGGACTCCCTACTCCTCCCAGGCGAGGAACTATGAATTCCTAACTACATCACATAAGGAACAAGAACCATCTCCAACACCCTGTGTGAGCTGAAGGACCTACCCTGACCACGTGGTGCAGCTGGAGTGAGGTAGCGGATTAGCGGCCAGGTATAACTCAACGACCATCCGGTGAGGTCACAACACTGTTTACAAGACCAGCTCCCACAGTACCAAATTTATAGTTAATCTACAGTATATGTTGACTCTGTTTGTTTTTGTCTTGAAAGCTTTTGTTAGTCAAGTGACCCACTCCCCAATTTCACCATATATAACTTATCATCTCTGTTCATTGTATATTTTCAGCCTTCGGGCTGCCATGTTATCTCAATAAACTGTTAATTATTTTTATTATCTCACACCCACACACCCACCCCCACACACCCACCCCCACACACCCACCCCCACACACACACACCCCCACACACACACACCCACCCACACACACACCCACCCACACACACACCCCCCACACACACCCCCCACACACACACCCCCCACACACACACCCCCCCACACACACCCCCCCCCCACACACCCCCCCACACACCCCCCCACACACACACCCCCCCCACACACCCCCCCCCACACCCCCCCCACACACCCCCCCCCACACACACCCCCCCCCACACCCCCCCCCCACACACACCCCCCCCACACACCCCCCCCACACACACCCCCCCCACACACCCCCCCCCACACACCCCCCCCCACACACCCCCCCCACACACACCCCCCCCACACACCCCCCCCCACAAACACCCCCCCCACCACACCCCCCCCACACACACCCCCCCCACACACACCCCCCCCACACACACCCCCCCCACACACCCCCCCCCACACACACCCCCCCCACACACCCCCCCCACACACACCCCCCCCACACACACCCCCCCCACACACACCCCCCCCACACACACACCCCCCCCACACACCCCCCCCCACCACCCCCCCCCACACCCCCCCCCCACACACCCCCCCCCCCACACACACCCCCCCACCACCCCCCCACACACACCCCCCCCCACACACACACCCCCCCCCACCACACACCCCCCCCCCACCCACACACCCCCCCCCACACACCCCCCCCACACCCCCACCCCCCCCACACCCCCCCCCCACACACACCCCCCCCACACACCCCCCCCACACCCACCCCCCCCCACACACCCACCCCACCCACCCCCACCCCCACCCACACCCCCCCACACCCCCCCCCCACCACCCCCCCCCCCACCCCCCCCACACCCCCCCCCCCACCCCCCCACCCCCCCCCCCCCCCCACCCACCCCCCCCCACCACCCCCCCACCACACCCCCCCCCCACCACACCCCCCCACCCACCCCCCACCCCACCCACCCCCCCACCACCCCCCCCCCACCCCCCCCCACCACCCCCACCCACCCCCCCCCCCACCACCCCCCCCCCACCCCCACCCCCCCCCACACCCCCCCCACCACACCCCCCCCACCACCACCACCCCCCCCACACCCCCCCCACACCCCCACCCCCCCCACACCACCCCCCCCCACACCCCCCCCCACCACACCCCCCCCCCACACCCACCCCCCACCACACCCCCACCCCACCACACCCCCCCCCCACACCACCCCCCCACCACACACCCCCCCACCCACCCACCCCCCCCACACCACACACCCCCCCCACCCACCCCCCCCCCACCCACCACCACCCCCCCCACACACCACCCACACCCCCCCCACACACACACACCCCCCCCACACCCACACCCACCCCCCCACACACACACCACACCCCCCACCCCCACCCACCCCCCACCCACCCACCCCCCACACACCACCCCCCACACCACACCCCCCCACACACCCCCCCCCACCACACCCCCCCCCACACACCCCCACACCCCCCCCCCACCCCCCCCACACCCACCCCCCCCCACCACCCCCCCCCACACCCCCACCCCCCACCCCCCACCCCCACACCCCCCCCCCCCCCACCCCCCCCCCCCCCACACCCCCCCCCCCCACCCACCCCCACACCCACCCCCCACCCCACCCACCCACCCCCACCACCCCCCCCACACCCACCCCCCACCCACACCCCCCCCCACCCCCCCCCCACCCACCCCCCCCCACCCCCACCCCCCCCACCCCCCCCCCCCACACCCACCCCCCACCCCCCCACCCCCCCCACCCCCCCCCCACCCCCCCCCCACCACACCCCCCCCCACACCCCCCCCCCCACCCCCCCCCCACCCACCACCCCCCACCCCCCCCCCACACACCCCACCCCCACCACCCACCCCCACACACCCCCCCCCACACCCACCCCACCCCACCACCCCCACCCACCCACCCCCCCCACCCCCCCCACCCCCCCACACCCCCACCCCCACCCACCCCCCCCACCCACACACCCCCCCCCCCACCACACCCCCCCCCACCACCCACACCCCCCCCCCCCACCCCACCCACCACCACCCCCCCCCCCCCCACCCCCACCACCACCCCCCCCACACCCCCCACCCCACCCCCCCCACCCCCACACACCCACCCCCCCCCCCCCCACCCACACCCACCCCCCCCACCCCCACCCACACACCAACCCCCCCCCACCCACCCACCCCCCCCCACCCACCCACCCCACCCCCCCCCACCCACCACCCCCACACCCCACCCCCACCACCCCCCCCCCACCCCACCCACCACCCCCCCCACACACCCACCCACCCCCACCCACCCCCCCCCCCCACCCACCCCCCCCACCCACCCCCCACCCACCCCCCCCCACCCCCCACCCACCCCCACCCCCACCCACCCCCCACCCACCCCCACCCCACCACCCCACCCCCCCCCACCCCACCCCACCCACCCCCACCACCCACCCCCCCACTCCCCACCTACCCACCCCCCACCTACCCCACCTACCCCCCCCACACCTACCCCACCTACCCCCACCCACCTACCACACCCCCACCCACCCCCACACCACCCCACCACCCACCCACACCCACCCACCACCACCCACCCCACCACCCACCCACCCCCCACCCCCACCCACCCACCCACCCACCCACCCACACCCACACACCCACGCACACGCACGCACACACACACACACACACACACACACGCACGCACGCACACACACACACACACACACACACACACACACCCACGCACGCACACACACACACACACGCACGCACGCGCACGCACACACACCCACACACACCCACACTCACACTCACACACACACACACACAGGAATTAAGAAAAAAATACATGAGGAGTGAGGGTCTGATTGTATGACAAATTTGCATTTGACTGCGTGTTAGTGAGTTAAATATCAGCTGTTGAGGAGTGCTTAGCAACACTCCTTTCCGCTCCATCTCTCTAATCACCCACACCTTTCTGCTTTCTCACTCCATATTTTAAAATGTAATGTAATGTTGAAAGGATACAACTTTGCTCATTTATACTTATCTCCCTAAAAATACTTTAGGTTTCGTATTTATTCAAAATATCTTCGGTCATGAGACCCACTAATCCCCGACCCAAGAAGGTCAGTAATATGAGACCACTAATCCTCCACCCTACCTCTGCCTGACATTGCATCAGGTCAGGTAAGTTACATGAGACCCAGTAATCCCCCACAGCTCCATGAGAGTGGAAAATAGCAGTCTTTGCTGTAACACACAGCTTCATTCATACCTTTATCATACTGTATACCCCCTCCCCCCTGTAGATTTCTAATTTTTCAATATCTTTTTAACCAAACTTTCAGATACACAATTCAAGATTATTATAGTAAAAAAATGGAGTTTCTAACTTAATTAGAGCTGCATTTACAGACTCCGGTAGTTTAGACTCGAGGAAAACATCCCCAGCACCCAGAAACATTCTGGGGAAGTGGGCTAGTGTCTGTCTGTGGAAGATTCATAGTTTAGACACTTTTCCCAGTAACCAGAAACGATTCCTGGGATAAGGAATTTTTTCGGGTTTGAGAACGTCGTCTGGTTAGCCGGATATCTCTCATCTCTGGAAGTGCTCTGCACCAATTGTTCCGGCTGATGGGGATATCACTGTGTGTGTGTGTACATGCACACGCGTGCACATGCATGCAGTAATGCATTGAACCCTCGAAGATTCGGACCTGTAAATCTGGATTTCGGAAACGGGGCGAAGGTACTCATAGACTCTACTTAGCAGAATATAACTTACATTGCTGAATCCTTGCAAGATAGTGAATAATTTGAGTATAAACATCACAGAGTTTGCACAAGAGATAAAAATTTTAGTCCTTTAGTGTAGTACATTTAAGTACAAGGTTTTCAATTCTTATTTTAGGGTAGATTTACATAATTCTCTCATTAATTTTCACTCATTTACATGTACACAACATCCTAAGTACATATTGTAAAAAAGTAAAAGAAATAATTGTCTTAAGGGCAAACCTGTACTGTACTCAAATGTACTAAATAATTGCTAAAACTTTAAAGTCTAGTGCAAACTATATCATGTTTATACTCAAATTAATTACTATCTTACAAGAGTTCCAGCAATGTAAGTTATATTCTGCCAAGTCAATTCAGTGACATTTTATAAGCAAAAAACTTAAACTTCCTCTATGTGACAGATAAATACCACTAGGTAACCTTTGCTGCCGGCTTTGTCAACACCTCACCTCCCCCTCAGACTTCCCACCTCCTCCCAGTCAGGGTGAAGGTGGTTCTAGGCTTAAACAGACTAAACCTAGCAGAATATGACGTGAAGTGCATGCGTGAGAGATGGTCAACAAGCTTGCCTCGCAAGCAAGCTGACCTATTTTCGATCCCCAGGCAGGGTAAAACTATGGGCAAGTTTCTTTACGTCATTTGCCTCTGTACTAGGGTAATGGTTAGCCAGTGCAGTTGGCAAGTTGTCCAGTCTTCTCGGACTATTCCTTAACACTGGGTCATGCAGCTTGTTAACTTAGAGTGAGGTTTTTGTGTTGGCAACAGCTTCTACACCTCAAGGGGAGCGTCCAGCTTAGATCGCTGAAAAAAAAATATGAAAAAAATTCTGAGCAAAGGTGTTGCCTGTGACTGGATCTCGATGGAGTTTTATGGCAATATTCGTAATATTTATGCAGTTATGTATGGTTTCCCCCTCCTCCCCGCCCTCAACTTTCCTATGTCCCCTTGGGTAGACATACTGTATGAATGATCGTGGTAAAATATTTTTCCCCCAAAATATAGAATAAATACCACAAAAAAGGCTTTAGAAATTTATTTCAGGCAACTCTCTTCGTCTCTGGCGAGCATAGGGAGGGGCAGACAAACAGCGTCATCAGAAGGTCCCGGACCTTGTCAAGGAGAGGTGTGTATAATACTCTGATGCACCGCACATCTTACCTCACTTGTACCGCTGTACCAGGCTTCTTTCCTCAAATATCAGGATGGCTTGTGATTCAAAACATAAAAGACAACAAAAGGAAGCAAATGCCGGGAGGACTGCTAAATCCAAGAGGATGAAAGAGAAAAATATCTGCTAAAACTAACGATGGTAACAGCCGTCTCGGGACACCTGAGGCAGCCCAGCCTTCCACCCCTCCCCTCCACCTCATGTAAAGAATATACTGTAACTGGAGTTCAGTTGGAGATAAAAAAAAAGTAAATAAATAATAAAAAAAAATATATAATATTACATGTAAAATCAGGGGAGAAAGGTTGAGAAACTTTATCAGCCTTTATATACAAAATTTAATTTTCCAACACTCGGATTGGAATTTCTTTGCCAGTTTTTGACCGATTTCAATGAAACAAACACTCAGCACAGGAAGAACCTTTCCTCAACATAACCCCAGAGTCAAATTTTTCATATCTTGTAATATTTATTTTTGGTTGAATATTTAATCGATATTTTGAAATTTTTTTAACCGAACTTGAAATTTTTATATTCATAAAGACAAAGACAAACATATCTCCCTGTAATATTCAATGACAATACTAGATCTCTTAGGACTATCAATTCCAAGGCAAAATAGAAAGAAGTAATGGAGATATTATACCTTGAAAATTAGGCAAATATGAGAAAATGTGTAAAGGGTTGAAAATTTTGAAAGGGTAGAAGGGGGTTATGGGGCTAGAATTGATATACATATGGTCCTTGATTGATGACAGGAATATCATAACAATCGACCAAAATTAAAAGCACTTTCACCAAAAAATGGACTCTCCCATTAAACAAATTTGCACCTAGGTGGCCCTAGGGCCAGCCATCCTTGTTACACGGGGAGGCAGAAATTGTGTGTGTGTGTGTGCGCTTGCCAAACATTCAAGGAAATATTGTTGAGCTTGCCAAGCACATTGTAGGATTTGAAGAAGTTGATGAATGTTCAGGTGGTGAGGTGACATGCCAAGACACTTACACAGCACACACATTAACAGCACTACTAAACCATTGTCTTATAACATTTTATTTTATAACTTCTATTTTGAAATCAATTGATACATGATGGCTTGACTTGGCTACTTTTGCACTTAGACAACTGATAATTGAATATATCAGGGCATATGGAGACTCATTATACACGAGTGATGTCATGAAGCTTCACATCTGCAACCACAACTGTTGAGCAACTGCATAAATTATCACAACCTGTACTCAAATGTGCTAAGTTAATTACAAAAATTTTTATATCTAGTTCAAACTATGGGATGTTTATACTCAAATTAAACACTGGCTTGCAAGAATTTCAGCAATGCAAGTTATATTCTGCTAAGTCAAGTTAATAACATTTTACAAGCAAAAAACTAAAACTCGCTCCCTTTCATAATCCTTGAGTACACGTTAGTCTCCCCTCCTGACTGTCAACACTCCACCTCACCCCCTCCTCCCAGCCAGCAGGGGTCAGATGGCAGTGATAAGAATTGATGGGATGAATTTTGTTCTAGGCATAGTTTTCTCTTATAAAATGTCACAGACTTGACTTAAGAGAATATAACTTGCATTGCTGGAATCCTTGCAAGATAGTGATTAATTTGAGTATAAACATGTCATAGTTTGCACAAGAGAAAATTTTTAGTCCTTTTGCATAGTACATTGAGTACAAGATGAGTACAGTAATATGGTATTCAAAATTATGGCTTTTTCACAGGGATAAGTCTATAACTAACCCCAGTGGTCAGGATATTATGGTATCGAATGTTACGGAGCACAGTAAACCCTCGATAACTAGCACCTATGGGGCTTTGGCCTTGCTGAGTTATCCCAAATTCCGACTTATCAAGGCACTTCCCCCTCCTACAGAAAAACAACAATAAATGATTATTGACCCATATATGTGTCCATGTAATAGCTAGATGTAAAAAGTGTAATATTTTAAAAAACTTTTCTCCTTTATAACAGAGAAGTTGTGAGAAGCAGCAACAGTTAGGGACGAACCTCTCCCCTATGTACATTCATGTGTTTGACCCGCTACGACAGCTACATCTGGACACCCCCTGCCAGCACAATAATGGAGGATGTAGTCACCTTTGTCTGGCAGCTCCAACTCCCCATAACTACTCATGTGCTTGTCCCACAGGAGTGAAGTTGCTTGATCAGTTCACCTGTTCTGATGGTAAGGAAAACAAAACCTTCTTTGGTTATTTGTCAAAAGTTAATGATGTTTGTTTTATGTTTTAATAAAGAATTTATAAATATTTTGTAATCAGCTGGCAGGAATATTTTTTTTCATTTAAAAACTACGAATTTCTTCATCACCGTCATTTTATAGGTATTTTCCACACTTGTATAAGACAGCCATTATTACTGTATTGCATGGTGCCCAGTTACCTTCAGGTAACTTGAAGCACGGTTTCAGGCTAAGTGCCCTTCTTATTGCCGACCCAGTTTTTCAGAATGGGAACTGGGTGTTCTATGGCAAAGTTGCTTTAAATTAAACTGTTTGTAATAGGAACCAGAGCTATGTCTTTCCCCTGGTCTACTGCATATAATTGGATTGGTGTGCTGCTTGTACAGGGGGTACTGGGTGAGAATTTTACAGGTTACTGCTTCCACTTGTTAATATAGGAGTGCAAACTCAGGGGGAGCACCTTCATGAAAATAAACTGGAACAACCTGACATTGTTGGGTTGGGAATTTCAAGTCTGATTGTTGCTACAGTAGAATGTCGATATAACGCGAAATACATAACAAGAGAGGTCGCTTTAAACCGAATTCGCACGAAATCAAAGTGTTGTTTCAATGGAATAATTTAGTTTGGTACTTGATAGAAACACAAAATACCGTATATACCCGTGTATAGCACGAGTTCTTAAGACCAAATTTTTTGGCAAAAAGTTGGGGTTCGACCTCTATACGGGTAATAGTTTCGTTAGGTTGAAAAATATTTACCAGTAACTACCAGTAAACAATGGTTCTGACGCACCAACGCACCACCCGCTGTGAGTGTCGGTACAGTTGCCAGGGCAGATCTCTTGCGTCATCATAGCAAGCCCAAAGTAGCCAAATGCATGGTATGGTATGCACAGGACGATGTAAAACATAAAGTATTCATTTTTAAAAGTTTATTTATAGATACATAAATTTTTGTTAATTAAATTTGAAACATCAATCTTTGTTAAATAAATTTGAAACAAAAGAAAAATACGATACCTTATTTATAAATATTTTCATTAAAATATTACATCACAAGTATATTTTACCTTAACTGTGCCTGAATGAATATATTCTCAGAAATAAATATGGAAATGTAATATTTTTGCTGAAATGACGTACGTATTACAGTGGAAGGTGGGATAAAATTGTGACGAAAACAATGACTCACTTTCTTTCGTCGTTCAAAAGATTTTACCGTAATCGCTTTTCGAATGGTTTTCAGTTAAAAAACTGTTGAATTACAATAATATTCTATCCTAATTGACTTGAATAAATACTACGATACCATATTTCTGAATATTTTCGTTAAAATCCATCAAAATCATTTTCCTTGTCATCATCTGCAGCACCAAACAGCTCCTCCCAGTCCTCTCCTTGAACAGCATCGTCATATGGATCAACACCATCATCAGCCATAGGATCATCAATATCTTCATCCTCATTCACTCCCTCATTAGGCTCATAATCCCACAACAAGTCTTCTTCTGTTCCATCAAGAGCATTCGAAATTCCACATTTCTTTAAAGATTTCACCACAATTTCTGGTCTGATTGCATCCCAGGCCTCTACAATCCATTCACATAATGTTGCTAGTGATGGAGCTTAGATGTTGCCTCCCTTTGTGTATGTCTTATCGCCTTCTATCATCCACTTGTTCCACTTCACTCTTACCGCATCCTTAAATGGTTTGTTTAAGGAAACATCCAGTGGTTGGACAAGACTTGTTAATCCACCAGGAATCACAGCTGTAACAGTGTTTTCCTTCCTAATCCCAGCAGTAACACTGTCAACAAGATGTGACCGAAACATATCCCACACAAGAAGACTTTTTTCTTTGCGCAGTCCCCCTGGTCTACAGTAATGTTCCAGACTTTTATAAGCCATATTTGTATGCCGCCTTCATCCATCCATCCTTTCTCGTGCACATGGATGATTAAAAAAATGCTGTCTGACTTGCAACACTGTTGGTAGGGTCAGGTGGTTCTAACGGCACCTGCCAGGACCCGGTAATCAAATTCATAACAGTGTCTAACCTCAATTACTGTAGTTTATCTGATGTAGGCAATATGAAGTAAAAAATACCAGTTAAAGTGAGAAATTGGAAGAGAATAAACAAGAAAGATGTCGTTGGGCTATTTTTGGTAGGGCTGAGGGAGAGAGTACCAGCTGTTTGGTCTTTTTTGGCGGGAGAGTCACGCAAATAACCGTAGTACTGGTATTTGTTTGGTGTCTCCTGTATTTTTAAAAATGAATACTTGTAAATTAAAAGTACCGTAACATTGTATTATATACAAACTTGTCATATTTCTGGAAAATAAGAAGCAAGAAAATAAGAATATACCGGTAAACACAATTTCAACGTAAGCTAAAATTAAAAGCTGCTTAAGAAGGGCCGATGCAAACACAAAGCCTCCGTGACCAGGGCTCTGTCGTATCAGCTAGACGGTACACGTGTTTTTCGAATCGTTTTCAGTTAAAAAACTGTTACATCACAAGTGAATTAGGATAGAATATTATTGTAATACAACAGTTTTTAATTGAAAACCATTCGAAAAGCGATTATGGTAACATCTTTTCAACGAAAGAAAGCGAGTCATTGTTTTTGTCACGATTTTATCCCACTTTCCACTATAATACGTACAGTGGGGTATGCTATAACGAATCTAATTGGTTCTAGAACCTTGTTCGTTATAGCATTCGTTCGTTATAGGATTAATCCGTTCCAGGCCCCCAAATACAACCACTTAACACTGAAAAATATAATATAAAATTGTAAAAATTGTAAATAAGTGCATAAATATGCTTCTGAACCCCTGAAATAAAGAATATCATTAATACTTGTAATAAAAATACAATATATTAGTAAAAAAAAAAAAAAAAAAAAAAAAAAAAAAAAAAAAAATATTAAATGTTCGTTGTAGGAGTTTCGTTCGTTATAGCATTCTCAATTTTATAAGTAAAACCGTTCGTTATAGGAATATTCGTAGTAGGATCCGTTCGTTATAGGATACCCCACTGTACGTCATTTCAGCAAAAATATTACATATCCATATTCTCAGAAATAAATAGTAGTTTTGCTGAAACGTGATGTATTTCAATGTAAATTAGGATAAACTGCATGACGAAAACAAAAGACTTTACCAAACCTTCCGATGTTCAAGATATGTTACTCGTTTTTTTTAATAGTTTTCGGTTAAAATACTGTTATATTAGAGATATTCTATTCATACTGTGGTTGATATAATACATTCACGGAAATGTAATATTTTTTGCTGAAATGACGTACGTATTTCAGTGGAAAGTGGGATAAAATTGTGACGAAAACAATGACTTTTGCTTTTTTTTCTTTCAAAATATGTTACCGCAATCGCTTTTCGAATGGTTTTCAGTTAAATAACTATTGTATTACAATAATATTCCCTCCTAATTGACTTGAATAAATACTTGAATGGAAATATACAATGTTTTTGTTGAAACTACCCACATTTCAATGTAAAGTGTCGTAATAATAAATGGTAAACAAGTTTATAGGACGAAGTGTTTTTCTGAAGGTTTTATTGTTCCTTTACCCTCAAAAACGTGGGTCGACCTATAAACGAGGAATATCATAAATTAACGATTTCTTGGTCAAAAAGTCGGGGTCGACCTATACATGAAGGGGGGTTATAGACGAGTATATACGGTACTAAAAAAGACTTTTATTAACTAGTAAATATGAGAAAAATATATGGTGTAATGATATATATGCAGCAAGCTGATGATTCTACTCTTGACTCTTCTTCACATTTTCCTTTCCTCCTAACTCTCAAACTAGATCTGTTTCTAGAGCTGATATCATTACTTCTATCGATCTGTGCAGCATCTCTGAATGGGGATGTAAAAACTTGGTTAAATTCAATAGTAATAAAACTCAGTATTTACCAATTACACTTTCTAAATTAGATGATCTCCCACCATTTACATTTCAGGATGCTATCATTTGCCAAATTCTGAAATAAATATGCTAGGCCTCACCATTTCCTCCAAATCGTCCTGGAAATCATACATCCTTAATATAGCTAAAGCTGCCTCCCGAAAGTTGGGAATGCTGTACAGATGCCATAGCTACTTCACTCCTGAGCAGTTGCTCCAAGTATATAAGCCTTATAAGGGATTCATTCGTCCTACCTTGGAGTACTGCTCTCATATCTGGGGTGGCTCTTCTTCTGCCAAATGTAAGATAGGATGGAATCAAAGGCAATTTGTCTTTTTAACTCTCTTCCTTTAGTCGACAATCTTTCTTCCCTTTCTCTTCGCCGCAATGTTGCTTCACTCTCTCTCTCTTTTACAGGTACTTTAATGGGCAATGTTCAGTGGATTTGGCATCCTGTGTACCGCCGGCAAGGCCTTGGGCTCGTAACACACGTCTTGCCAGTGGTGCCCACCGTTTCTCTGTGGATGTCGGTCAAACGAGAATAACCCGTTATAGTACCTCCTCCTTTCCTCATACAGCCAAACTGTGGAATGCTCTGCCTTCTGTGTTTCCATACTTATACAATGTCTCACTTTATAAAACTGGTTTTCCGGCATCTTCGTGGTGTAAATTAACGCACTACAGGTACTCTTCGACTTACGACCAATTAGATTTACGACCACCCGGACGACCCCCGCAGTCGTACAAATTTTTTTCAAATTACGTTTTTTCGAATCCCGACGTTAGTGATCGCGCTGTGTACCGACAAAATTTTCATTTGTAATTCTCTTTAAAATGGCTGGCAAGCATAAAAGTGAGAGTTCTCGTGGTGCTGAGAAGAAAGAGACACCCAAAAATTTATGTAAATCTACTCAAAAATACAGTTGAAAAAATTTTTACATTATTAAAATTAGTACCTGTAATGTACTAAGATTTTTGTCTCGTGCAAAATATATGACGTTTATATTCAAATTCATCACTATCTTAGAAGAATTCCAGCAATGTAAATTATATTTTCTCTGGTCACTTCTATGATATTTTATAAGCAAAAAACAAAAACTCAATCTAAAGGACATAAATAAACAAATAAATACTTAATACTGTATATACTTGTCACACTTGCCAGATGCTTCTGGTGTCATTGTACAGGGGTACCTAGTGACACCACTAGGATCCCGCTTCCTCTATCAAGGAATAAACAATTGAAATTGAAAATTGAATAAATACTTCACTAGACCTTCAGCGCCAACTGTCAAACATGTCACTGTCACCTCCCCTCCCTCCAGAGTTTGGTGGTTTTAGGCTTACAGTTTTTATCTTATATAATATCACAGACTAAAGTTAGGAGAATGTAATTTGCATTGCTGGAATCCTTGCTAGACAGCGAATAATTTGAATATAAACGTCATATATTTTGCACAAGAGATAAAAATTAATCACTTGTATCACATTACAGTAGTGATTTAAGAGTAAGTGTGTATATGTACTTATGTATCTATATATAGCGATTTAAGGGCAATTTTGGGGATTTTTAGGAGTATTTCTGACTTATGCATTTTTCGGCTTTACTTTGTATGTACTTTTTCTGTGAGTTGGAACCAATTGAAACCAATTGTGTTTGTTAATCGAGGGACGACTGAATTATTTTCACAATTTCGACTTACGACCTGGTCGTCGGTCCCTAACCCCGTCGTAAGTCGGGGACTGACTGTATTCACCTTTTTCTTTTCCATTTTCAATTTCTTTTTGTTCTTATTTTTTTGCCCCCAGGCCCTGTTGTGGGTCTTTTGACCTGTGTCCGGGTGGGCTAATTCCCATAAAAAAAAAAAAAAAAAATAAAAAAAAAAAAAAAAAGCACTCCCTGCAGTCGAGTTGAGAGCTGGATGGTACTGTTATTGCCTCGGGCCACTGGCCCTCCCCGACTGAGAGTATACGCCCAGATGCACCTCAGCCCATCTAGAATAAAGAAAACATTGTTTTTGTACGGGCTGTAGTATTATGCTAAAACAATCACTCATAAATAAACACAGCTGAAATAACTGGATGCGAAATGGTCTGTTTACTAGCGATCAGCTGATGGGAGAGGGTGGTGGCGCACTCCACCCGCCGCTCGTCTGACTTTCGCTTTTCTCTCAACTTATTTTTTAATTACTTTATGCTATCAAAGATAGATTTTCAATCACCTTTAGTTAGGCAATTCCTCCTCTGAAGATGCAGATCCCAACTCGACCAGCTCATCATCCACATCACTGTCTTGTGGTGTGGTTGTTAACACATCTGACACGCAGGAAGCACTGGATGACGGCCGTGTCTGCCCAGACGTAGATGGGCCAGGTACCTCAGGAGATGAAGGAATGGAAAACATTCATTAAATTATTGAATTTCTACCACATAATTATTACATATCGTATACCCAAAATTTAATGTCTTTTTTCCGAGTAATTCTGTGTTTCATAACAAACTCACCTGATGAGGATAATGGATGGAAGAATGAGGTGATTTTCTTCTGTTGCTGGGCCATAATCAGTTGATTTAGCAGCTTAGAGTACTTAGATGCAGCCCGATTCAACTCCTCCATCACTTGCATACTGTGATCCATATCAGGGTCATGTTGCAGTGCAGACTGGGTGGCAGAAGTGACGTGCTGCATAAACTCCCTCAGCTTAGGAATTGTCAGTTCCTTCCCCACTGTATGGGGCTTATCTGTCGATTCCTCTTCTTCCTTGTGTTTTTTACCATCTCTGCCATCTCCAAGACGTCTTCGGAAGTGAGAGGATCCTCCATCCTAACAAGCAGTTCAGTCACATCCTCTTCTTGGATTTCTTGAAATCCTGAATCACCTCTCACTTCCTTAACGAGCTTCATAATGTCTTTCACGTCCTTGCCTTCATCAAAGCCCTTGAAATCATTGACTACCTCAGGCCACAGATTACGCCACACTCCATTTAATGCAGTTTCTGGCACACTTTTCCACGCAAGTGCGATGTTAGTTATGGTATCTTTGATGGTGTAGCTCTTTCAAAACTTTGCTGCAGTCATATTGTTGTCCTTGTTCATAGCTTCAGCCATTTGCCTCATGGTATTCTTGAGATAGTATCTCTTGAACAAGGCAATAACACCTTGATCTAGTGGCTGAATAAGTGAAGTCACGTTTGGAGGGAAGGTCAAGTTTACGTCCTTATTCACACTGCACAGGTGTTTAGAGTGGCAAGATGCATTTCCCATGAGAACCAAGGCCTTGATGCTAAGGTTCAATTTTTTTGATCACCAAATTACAGGAAGTTTCGGGATGTGCACATTTTTCAAGGCACGGGGTCTAGCTGAGTGGTGCATGATGAGTGGCTTCATTCGTGCGGTGCCTGATGTGTTCGCCATGAGGAGACTCATCAGTCTGTCCTTGCTGGCCTTAAACCCTGGTGCTTTTTCTTCAATCTTCATTAGATAGGTTTTCTTGGGCATTCTTTTCCAATACAGCCCAGTTTCATCACAATTCCACACTTGGCAAGGAGAAGAACCATTTTCTAACACTATATCCTTGATAACTTTCTTCTTATCCTCCGCCAGCTCCGCGTCGTCAGATGCAGCTTCACCTGAAAGCATCACATTCCGTAGCCCCGTCCTTTTGATAAATTTGTACAGCCAGCCTGTACTTACTGTCTTTGATGGACTTCCCTTTCCTTTCAAGTATCCGAGACTGTATATCGTAAGCTTGGTTTTGCAGCATGGGGCCAGTGAGAGGAAGTTTTCAGCACTGCATGTCTTCTACCCATAACTTAAGTGCTTCTTCCATCTCAACATACATAACACTTCAGGTGGAGTTTACCCTTGGTAACATCTGGTGAAGCATGGGCTGCTCTAATTTTCTTCTCGTTGAGCTTTATAGTGCGGACAGAGCTCTCCGACAGTCCAAATTGACGTCCCACACTTGAAGCACCATTTCTACGCTGCAGTGCTTCCAGTACCTTGATTTTCTGCTCCAATGTAATTGCTTGCCTTGATTTCTTGGCCTTTGGGGCAGTTAATGATGTAGTAGCTGGCCTCTTGGACATAATAGTGATGGTTGATACATGTGGTAGAAGAGAGTGTCACACAATATGTCCGTTCACTAGAACTGAGGATGTGGGAGGGTGGCGGGCAGTCGTGTAGCGTGTCCAGATACGTGTCTGGTGGGAAACATTAGGCGCGAAATTTAAAAGATGATGCGCCAGATTGACTAGAGCAAAATAGGAGATTCACTTTAAATTAAAACATTGTCCTTCATTGTGGGTGTCGCTTTAAATCAATAATCTTAAATTGTTTCGCTTTAAATCGACGTTCTATTGTACTAAAACCGATTGAGGTAACGTCATTAGTGGAGTACACCGAGGCTCAGTACTTGGACCACTACTATTTATTATATACATAAATGACATAGATATAGGCGTAGACAGCAACAGAAGTAAATTTGCTGATGACACTAAAATAGAGCGTGTTATTAAATCTGAAGAGGACTCCGCAAAACTGTAGGAAGATTGAAACAAATGTTTTGCATGGTCTGAAACATTGCAGGTGAAATTTAATGTGGACAAATGTAAAATACTTAGTCTAGGTCTCTAGGAGATGTAAGCAGAAACCAGATATCAGATGAACAACATTGTTATAGAGAAATCCGATTGAGAAATATTTAGGAGTACCCTGCAATGATAAATAGAAATCTTAAACCAAGACAACAATGCGTATTTGCTTGAAACAATGCTAACAAAGTACTTTACTTGGGTTCATACAAAGGAGTGTTAGTTACAAGACTAGCGAGATTATCCGAAAACTATACAGTGGGGTATGCTATAACGAACGTAATTGGTTCCAGAACCTCGTTCGTTATAGGATTAATCCGTTCCAGGCCCCCAAATACAACCACTTAACACTGAAAAAATTCTGTGGAAAATGTAAAAAATATGGTACTTTATCTTACCTTAGTGTTATTCAGCATGCAGGTACCCCTAAACACTGGCACAGCACTATCACTTCCACTGGGAGTCTTGGCTTTAAGGTCCTGAAACAATTGTTTCGCCTTCTCACAAATTATAGCTTCACTAATGTTACCACCTGCCGTTTCTTTCTCCTTTATCCACACTAAGAGTAAATTTTCCATCTCTTCAATCACATCACGCCTTGCTTTGCTAAGTCTAAAGATTCCCTTAGCCACTTGCACAGTTTTTAACTCCTCTTTATTCTTCAAAATCGTACATATAGTCGATTTAGCCATCCCATACATCACTAAGTTTCGCAATGCTTCTTCCATTCTCACGTTTCTTTATAATTTCTTTCTTAGTTTCAAGGGTTATTAGCTTTCTCACTCGCTTTGGACGATTCATTGTTACAATTGTATACTTGTATAACAAAATAGTTATACAAATAATGCGAATTTCCACATCAAAAAACGAAATTTCAACAATAACAGTGGTGCATTGGCTACACAATGAGACAAAGATGGCGCCTGATGCTCTTGTTGTGGGTCGCGGTACAACAATATTTATGCGTCAGGCGAAATAGTCCCGTATTCATCCGCGTTCGTTATAGCATTCTCAATTTTATAGGTAAAACCGTTCATTATAGGAATATTCATAGTAGGATCCGTTCGTTATAGCATACCCCACTGTATCTTGCACTTGTGAGACCTCACTTGGATTACCCAGTTCAGAATACATAGAAATCATTCAGAGGAGGATGACAAGACTAATCCTGGGCATTAGGAACCTTGAGTACAAAGACAGATTAAAGCATCTTAATTTGCACTCCCTTGAGAGACATAGAGTGAGGAGCGATATGATCAAGGTGTATAAATGGAAGTCAGGGCTAAACAAAGGTACTCAAACTATCCAACCAGGAGTGAACTCATAGCAATGGTTTTAAATTAGATGAATTTAGATTTAGGCGCGGGATAGGTAAACACTGGTTTGGAAATAGAGTAGTGGACGAGTGGAACAAGTTTCCGAACATCATCATTAACTGAAACACGCTGGATAGCTTAAATTATAGGTTGAATTGATATATGAGTGATAGGGGTTGGGTGTAAATGGGGCTGCCTAGTATGGGCCAATAGGCCCGCTGCAGTTTCCTCCATTCTTATGTTCTTGTGTTCTTACATACTGTGCAGGGAAAATCAGGTAAGTTTGTCAAGATAATGAGCTATAGGATGGTGAATGCCTGTTGTGTACAAAAAACTACCAGGTAGGTGGAAGTAAGGATCAAGAAAATTGATTCTTGAGAAGAAAGAGGCACGAAATCTTCTGGAAAGGTAGTACAATAGTTCCTCGATACACCGGACTAACTGGGGCGGAAAAACAGAGAGTTCTGAAAAAAAAGGTGAATCTTTGAAGGGGGGGTGGAGGGGGGTTTGAACATAACCTTGGACTGTTTCAAGGAAATTGGACTAAGTCTGGTTAACAACTTATTTCACTGATATGACTGTTTCATATTGTAAAATGTTATATGCAAGTAACCACAGAATTTGCATTGTGAATAAAGAGACAACTGTATACTGTACAGTAATATAAAGAAAAACAATGTTGTAGGGGTATATTGTGTGGTAGATGGTAGTGCATCTGGGAGCAGCAGGTGGGAGGGAGGGGTAGGTGGCTCACTTCCCCAAGATCCCTGTAACTCGTCTTTTAAGCCAGTTCACCATAAATATCATATTAATTAGGCTTATTTGTTATCAGGTTGATAAACTATCATTGTAAAATAATCACTTCCCCCCAAAAAGAATCCCGCACTCAACAGCAGATGAGTCGTTGTCATATTAAATTCCCGGTCATTTGTTAACAAAGTGCAAACAGCTGATTTCCCCTCACCATGTTGCCAGCATTTTCCATCATTCGTGCTTACTAAAACATGTCTTCAGCACTTAGTAAAAATATTGTAGTGTATATATCAGCACTTGATAAATAATGATATTGTGTATTATTCATCTGCATATTCCTTGGTTTATTCATTACTTACTTGTCTAAGTATACAGGTATCACTCGGAGGTAATAAATAATATTGTTGGGTGTATCTCCATATCAAATATTATGCATAATGTTATAATGATCCCATTGTAAGCTGATATGCCGACAGCTCTGTCTCCAGGAATGTGTCTTGAGTGAAATGCCTTCCAATCCAGTTTATCAAGTAAAAATACAAATTACCTGTACTGTATATACACAGGAGGATCTCGTTATACGAGCATTCTTTATACGAGAATTCGATGATACGAGGTTAAGGAATTTGCACCCTATATTCACTATACGAGCGATATTGTTCGATGATACGAGAAGTGAGTATATTGACCACTGGGTTTAGTTATACTCCAGACTTTTTCCTGTGAAAAAACCATAATTTTGAGCAACATATTACTGTACAGTTCGCCCTTAATATTCACTGGCGTTAGGTAACAGAGATACCCGTGAATGTTAAAAATCCGTGTACTTTTGCTGCCCCCCCCCCCCCCCCCCACAAAAAACCCCTGGCCCCCCATGTCCTTATTTACCGTATATACTTGTGTGTAGTTCGAGTTTTTAAGACCAAATTATTTGGCAAAAAATTGCGGGTAGACTTCTAAACGGGTAATAGTTTTGTTAGGTTGAAAAATATTTACCAGCAACTACCAGTAAACAATGGAAACGACACACCAACGCACCACCAGCTGTGAGTGTCGGTACAGTTGCCAGGGCAGATCTCTTGCGTCATCATGGCAAGCCCAAAGTAGCCAAATGCATGGTATGGTATGCACAGGACGATGTAAAACATGAAGTATTCTTTTTTTAAAGTTTATTTATAGATACATAAATTTTTTTTCATTACGTTTGAAACATCAAGCTTTGTTAATTAAATTTGAAACAAAAGAAAACTACGGTACCGTATGTCTAAATACCGGGTATTTTCATTAAAACGTTACATCACAAGTATATTTTACCTTAACTGTGACTGAATGAATATATTCTCAAATAAATATGGAAATGTAATATTTTTGCAGAAATGACGTACATATTACAGTGGAAAGTGGGATAAAATTATGACAAAAACAATGACTTTCGCTTTCTTTCGTTGTTCAACAGATTTTACCGTGGAACAAACCTGTACTGTACATGTACTAGATGATTACGGTACTTAAATTATGTCTATTGCAAATATAGATTGTTTATACAGGTATTCAAATAAATCACTATCTTACAAGAATCCCAGCAATGTAAGTTATATTCACCCAGGTCGTTTGGGTGGCAAATTATGAGAAGAGCCTCATCACTCTTAAGTAATGATAAATAAACACGTAGGCCTTCAGCGCCAACTGTCACATCTTATCTCAAATAAACAAACCCAGACACTGTCACCTCACCCCCCCCCCCCCCCAAGTGCTTGCTGGCTACCTCCCTCCTTGTGTTCCCAGACAAAAGATTGGTGATAACTTTATTCTTTAAGGTGTTTATTTTATATAATATCTCGGACTAAAGTTAGGAGATTATAATTTGCATTGCTGGAATCCTTGCAAGACAGCCAATAATTTGAATATAAACGTCATATATTTTGCTCAAGATATAAAAATGTAGTACATTAGTGTACAACACTGTGTAGTACATTTTATAATACAGTATAAAGTTTTCAACTGTATTTTTGGGTAGATTTACATAAATTTCTTCATTTATTTTCATCCATTTACATGCACACACCGTACTAAAAGAAATAAATGACCTTAGTGCAAAGCTGGAGTGTACATGTACTAATTTCATTACAGTACTAAAATTGTTATGTCTAGTGCAAATTTGAGCATGTTGCTATTCAAATTAATCAGTGTCTTACAAGAATCCCAGCAATGTTAATTATATTCTAACAGGTCATTTCAGTGGCATTTTAAAATGGGAGAAGCGTAGTAGGACTGTTAAATAAACACACACAGACCTTCGGCTCAAACTGTCAAACATATCACCTCAACCCCCCCCCCCCTACCCCTCGCTGGCTGGCTGGCTCCGTCCCTCCCTCCCTAATCTGCACAGCCGGGGTTTTATTTAGGCTTATAGTTTTTATCTTGTATAATATCTCAGACTAAAGTTAGGAGATTATAATTTGCGTTGCTGGAATCCTTGCACGACAGCCAATAATTTTAATATAAATGTCATATATTTTGCTCAAGAGATAAAAATTGTTGCACTAGTGTAGAGTACTGGTTTTCAGTTAAAAGACTGTTGTATTACAATAATATTCCCTCCGAATTGACTTGAATAAATACTTGAATGGAAATATACAATATTTTTGTTGAAACTACACGGGCTTCAGTGTAAAGTGTCGTAATAATAAATGATAAACAATTTCCCTTCGGCACTCGGTGTTTCAGGCACAGCAAGCCTCAGTTTATAGGACGTAGAGTGTTTTTACTGAAGGTTTTGTTGTACCAATACCCTCAAAAACTTGGGTTGACCTATAAACAAGGAATATCATAAAATAACTGATTTTTTTGTCAAAAAAATGAGGGTCGACCTACAATGCTGATGTCAACACAAGCGTGGTTACAGCGAGACTGACTGAGTGAGGGAGCGCGGGGTGGCGTGACGCGTGTTTGTGTGGGGGGTGGCGGGTGCGCGGTGCCGTGCGCGTTTTGAATGTACTTCAATTACTTCAATGTACAGAATATTCCCCCGGCAGGGCAATCCGCGTATTTGCGAATCCGTGCATGCTAAACCCGCGTATGTGAAGGGCCGACTGTACTCACTTCGTACTCAAATTTACTACACTAAAAGACTAAAAATTTTATCTAGTGCAAACTGTGTTTATTATTATTATTATTATTATTATTATTATTATTATTATTATTATTATTATTATTTTTTTTTTTTTTCGGGGATTAGCCTACCTGGGCACAGGTCACTGACCCACATCGGGGCCTGGGGGCGATAATGTAATAAAAATAACGATAATACAGTAATAATAATTAGTTCATAGTAAATAAAATTTATAATAAAAAATAAAAAATTAAATAATCATAACAATAATAATAACAACACTGATAATAATAATAATAATAATAATAATAATAATAATAATAATAAAAGAAACAAAGAAATATTTTTTTTAAAAAGATCAGTAGTGAGAAACAATATATGTATGTTGTGTTGTCAAAGTAAGAGAAACAATTGAGACCCAGCAATTGTGTGTAAATGAGGCAGAAAGTCAGATCAGCAACCTGGGACTTGGTCAAAATTTTTGTGATGCCATATGGCAGCAGGGTCTACCATTAGACAACACATTATGCTTCCAATATCTTCCCAGGCGGTAGTACCTCCCTGTTTGGTAGCTGCTTACTACCTACTGCCTACAGCTGATGTTTATTCTCAAATTATTCGCTATCTCACAAGGATTCCAGCAATGCAAGTTATATTCTGCTAAGTTTAGCCTGTGACATTTTATAAGATAAAAACTTCTAAGCCTAAAACTACCTTCACCCTGGCTGGGAGGAGGAGTTGAGGTGTTGACAGCCGGTGGAGAGATAGCAAAGTGTGCATTTATCAGTCAAATAGAAGGAGTTTAAGTTTTTTGCTTATAAAATGTCACTGAATTGACTTGGCAGAATATAACTTACATTGCTGGAACTCTTGTAAGATAGTAATTAATTTGAGTATGAACATGATATAGTTTGCACGAGACTATAAAGTTTTAGTAATTATTTAGTACATTTGAGTACAGTACAGGTTTGCCCTTAAGACAATTATTTCTTTTACTTTTTTCACAATGTAGATTTAGGATGGTGTGTGCATATAAATGAGTTGAAATATATGATAAAAGTTATATATATCTATCCAATACGAGTTGAAAAACAACCAAGCACCTCACAGCTTGGCCCAGTAGCCTGGTGGTTACAGTGACGAGTCTAACCTGGCTACAATGCCATGATTAATCACCATTAAGCATTATTATACCAGTAAACACTAATAATAACAGTAAATCCAGTGAAATGTGGCAGGGAGGGAGGGGAGTTGAGTGCAAATGACTCGTTAACTAGCAGTCACACGAGTCACTCCTCTTATCCGTTGCCAGGCGTATGATCAAAATATGTATGGAAGAAATACAGTGATGGGCCCAGTGATAAACAAATCATATAAACCATGCATATACCTATGATAACATAATAAGAAGCACTGTACTGTATCCTTACTAGAGTGAATGAAATATTCCCCAAAAACAACAATTGACAATTGTTTGTTTCCCACCTCCTGGTCAACCAGCGCCAAGGGCCTAAAATGTTCTTTGCTCAGTTTACCGAGCCGACTAGGCGGAACAAGCAGTGACGTGGTCTGTGACGTCTCGTGACGCAGATGTGCAGACGTGTTTGTGAGCCACTAAGCCAGGCTGTGCACCCCTACATTCCTACCGTCCTCTCCCCAGCCAGATGCTCAGAGACGTGTTTGTGAGCCACTAAGCCAGGCCGCGCACCCCTCCCCTACATCCCTACCGCCCTCCCCCCAGCCAGATGCTCAGACGTTTTTGTGAGCCACTCGGCCAGGCCACACACCCCTCCCCTACATCCCTACCGTCCTCCCCCCCAGCCAGATGCTCAGACGTGTTTGTGAGCCACTAAGCCAGGCCGCGCACCCCTCCCCTACATCCCTACTGTCCTGCCCCCAGTCACCCTCTCCTTTCATTCAGTGTTTGAATCTGCTCTCTGAATTTGTCCGCTCGTACTGAATTGCATTTATTTACTGTCATTGCTGTATTTGGTGCTCGGGAACGCATCCCTATTTAACCCTTGTATTATTCCCTCCGTTATACGAGTTTTCGCTATACAAGCAGACTCCAAGAAATGTATCTACTCGTGTCATTGAGATTTTACTGTATTGTATTTTTACTATTATTGAAGATGTCATATTAATGATGGTGAATCATACAACAAAGTGGCTGTTCATACAATAATATAATATTGAACCCATAAATAAATTTGCCAAATGTCGCAACACCCAATATTCCCCCTACCACTACACCCAGCTTGTTTACATATGCAATATATAGTGGTCCCTTGGTTAACGAACACACTTCGTTCCACAGGGTCGTTTGTTAACCAAATCTATTATTTCAATGGGATATTGGGTAATTGGTTCCTTCTCACAGACAAGTACATACAAAGTTTAAACAAAATGCAGTACAGTACACTTACTTTGAGGTGTGTATGTAGAATGTTGCTGGTTGATGATGATGATGGGAATTAGAAGTGGGGGTGGAGAAGGAGAAGGGAGAAGAGAAGGAAGTGGGGGTGGAGGAGGAGAAGGGAGAAGAGGAGCATTTTAATGCTTCTTGGAAGGCGAGTCACCTTCCATAGTAATGTCAGGAACCTCTGGACTGACAGATTCTCTAACATGAAAATCCTCTCTCCTTTTTGGAGAGGAACACTGAGGGGAATCATCTTTCTCACCCATGCTTGATGCAGTAATTTCACCAATAAAACTTTAAGCTCACTCGCTGTAATTAAAGATTATTTTATTTAAATCAACACTGCACTGTGCTATATATTGTCAGTATGTTAACTAAATTTCAGAATGACCAATAATTTTAATGTAAAAACGTAAGAATACTCTGTATTCAAGAGACCAACAAACACGATGTTTCCTCCACTTTAAACAAAGTTAAACAGACGCTCTGGCGGGTCACTCAAGCGGTTGATGGGCGTACAAAAAGCTAGTTCCCTGTACTGCATATATCATCAATATGTGAACTAAATTTTAAAATGACTAATAATTTTAATATAAAAAATGCAAAAATATTAAAGAGCACAACCTTCTTGATATTTACTTGACTGGAAACGAATATAAACATAGAACCAATTACAGTACTGTATTGGCGGACTACCCGATCAGCTGATGCGCACAACAAAACGTGTCTGTCGTAAGGATTTCGTTAATCGAAGTTTTATTCGTTAATCGAACTGAAAATCCTTATGGGGGCGAATTCGTTAACCGGAAATTCATTAATCGAACCGTTCGTTAACCGAGGGACCACTGTATTAGCTTTCAATAGGCCTACAGCATATCTGAAAAAGACCTCCGAAGTCACTGAGCATGTGTTCTTTTCATGAGCATTTATTTTTAAATTTTACTTATTTCTTAAAATAGTTAAACTACATAATTTCATCCATTTCTTAAAATACGTCTTGTACGTAATTGTAACCATTTCTTAAAATCCTCGAGTATCCCTGTTAAAGAAAATACGTGCTCTGCATAAAAAGATCATGTAAATGAGAGTACCGTATATCACGGCCTATAAGACGAAATTTGAACATTAAAAAAATCTGCCCAAAGTTAGGGGGTCGTCTAAACCCCCAAGTTTAAAATTCTTACCTCTTAAATATTGTGGTTTAGTGTGTCAAGAGTGGTGATGAAAACATCGTAAGCCACTCACAAGGTCTTACCACTAATTATTTTATACTGAAACTTACGTTTGGCAAGCTGGATTCAAATTAAGATTACCGGTATATTAAAATAATAAAAATGTATTATAAACCTGTCTAACATACCGTAAAAGGGATTTATACCCCTGTAATAAACACAGCTATCATCACACGCCCCCCCCCACGCCCCCCCCCCATTTGCCAGTGAGGAGACAAGAAAAAAGGGAAAGTGACCGCGAGATTGGGCTATTTTTAGCCGTGGAGGTGGTCAGTAATGCATACCGGGTATCGGTATATTTACTGATAATAATATTTATCTCCTATAAATAATTGATTTAAATTTTATTTTTTTACAAAGAATATTCAGTAAATGAGTGCATTAATTCTTGAAACTATCGACGGTTAATTACAGATGCTTCAGTGACGTCACTAGTGTTTACACTACACCAGCTGGTAACATTTGATGCCATTACTTGAAGTGAATTGGCCTTATTTTAAGTAACTAACTATAAATAAATACAAAAATTTAAGAAAATAATTACAGTGTGTTTAATATATTACAGTATATTACAAATAAATAAATAAACAAATAATTCGGTAAATTTATTTCAAGTAAATGGAAAATAAGCAAACATGTTATTTACCAAGACGCTTCCTTCTGGCTCGGGGTGAGATGGAGGGGAGATAACAAGGCTATTTATAGCCCGTCTGAAGTGGCCAGTACCCTAATGCACCATAAATAATTCATTGAACATTCATTTGTTGTACATAGTATATTCAGTATATATATATATATATATGCAAGTAAATCACTGTAGGTGCGCGTGATCTAGGTATATGCTGATAACCACCAGGAAAGAAGAAAACACGAAGTTCCCAAGCGCTTTCGTGTAATTCACATCTTCAGGGGTGAGTACAGACTAGGGAACTTGGGAACTTCGTGTTTTCTTCTTTCCTGGTGGTTATCAGCATATATATATATATATATATATATATATATATATATATATATATATATATATATATATATATATATATATATATATATATATATATATATATATATATATTTGTGTAATAAATGTATGTAGTAAGTACATACCGGTAACCTT
The DNA here is from genome assembly GCA_958450375.1 of Homarus gammarus. Lineage (NCBI taxonomy): Eukaryota > Metazoa > Arthropoda > Malacostraca > Decapoda > Nephropidae > Homarus > Homarus gammarus. The sequence continues at coordinate 266,580 of CAUDMG010002736.1, read as the reverse complement.
TTTCACTCAAATCCTAATGAAACACCACAATTAGAATACGGTGGTTGCTGTTGAACCACCTGTTGTATAAATAGTCGGAACACAGCCACACCACCGAGACGAGGGAACACTCCCACCACCGATCGTCTCGTGTGAAGCAAGCGTAGAAATGAAAGAAAATACTTGCAGTGTGTTTAATATGTTACAGTATATTATAAATAAATAAACAAATAAATCGGTAAATCCATTTCAAGTAAATGGAAAAATTTTCCTCGATACCGACATTAGTTCCAGTTACCGGTAAATAGCAGACGCTTCAGTGACGTCACTAGTGTTTACACTACACCAGCGGGTATAATTTGATGACATTACTTGAAGTGAATTGGCCTTATTTTAAAAAACCAAGGATGGTTGGTAAAGGACTACTGAGTCAGTGGGTAAGTGTCACATTTGGGGTACTGGTCTTATACAGCAAATAGAGCTCAAAAGCTACTTTTTAAATGGAAATTTGGGGGGGGGGCGTCTTATGCACCCCGCCGCCTTATAGGCCGTGATATATGGTAGGTAGGATGACAGGACTGAGATATGAGCCATGAGACACCCATGCACAGATGCCTAACCACACCTACGAACACACAAACCATCCTGACAGATGTTGAATTTTCTGGACCTCTTTAAAGTATTTCTGGTGAATACAGGTGTATAGAGGTTGTACCTTTCTGTATTTTGATGAATATAAGCTGCATTTTTCCCCTAAAATATTTGGTAAAGGTGGGTGTGTGGCTTACTATCGGATAATTTTTTTTATTATAACGCCTAAAATATACCCGTAAGTATTAATATAATTTCTTGTGCATACTAGCACCATCTCTAGCCAGTTGCCATTACCATTACTATCTTACCAAGTCAAAATTAGTGTCAGTATCACCATTACAGTACTATCATCAATCTGTGGCGACCTGTGGTGTAATGGTCAGCATGCTTACCTCGCAAGCGAGTGGACCCGAATTCGATCCCTGGGCAGGCTGAAACTATGGGCAAGTTTCTCTATGCCATTTGGCTCTGTCTACCCAGCAGTAATTGGGGACCTGGATGTAAATCGGTTTGTGGATCGTGTTCCAGGGTAATGGTTAGCCAGTGCAGTTGGCGAGTTGTCTGGTCTTCTCGGACTATTCCTTGACACTGGGTCATGCAACTCGTTGACTTAAGGTGTGGTTGTTTTGTTGGCGACAGCTTCTACACCTTAAACAAATTCACGCCGTAGTGGCCCTTGGGCCGGTCATCCTCGTTACACGTGGGGCAACCATTATTATCATTATTATCATCATCAACAACACTGCAACATTGAACTCTACCTGTCCTCTACCTGTGAGTTTGCTTACAAGAATTAAGCTCAGTGATTGTAGTGTGGTAGTGGACGAAATACAACTGAGAAGAAGCTTTATTCCTGGACTGCTTTCATGGTAGCATCCCTTTGAAAAGGTCTTGTGACAAAACATCAGGAATAAAGCTCCTTCTCTTAGTCGTGCTTCTTTCTCTACCCCACTACCATCTGTCCACAATGAACAATGTTCAGAAGTTCAGTGAATCACACCTGCTGTGTCCAAACCCTCAAAGTAGTTATAAAGCATTAAATCATTTACTGATATTAACTTGGCCATAATTATTTATTCTCTTTTTGCAATAAAAAGAGGTTATTATATGTATGGTAGATTTAGGAAGGAAAATGTGTAAATCTCTCTACAATATGTATATTAGGTTTTGAAAATCCTAATTTTATGTAAGTGGAACATAGGGGTATTAGAAAGGGTTTTTGACTTTACACATACATTAAGTAATATGTTTTCAAGTCACCAAGAAAGCTTTTCATATTCAGGTACTGTATAGGTAAGCCTCTATTTACAATGAGGTTAGGTTCCTGAAAACCCAATTACAGGTTGAAATATCATAAATCAGGTTCATTATAACATGGAGTTTAGTGGGTTAGGTTCCTGGGTTATCCTACAATACTACTGTCAGTACAAAAAAAAAAAACCCTCACCAGCTTGATCCTCAGACTTTAAGCAGGTGTGAAGACTAGAAGAGTCACAGGCCCTTGGATTTTAGAGCAGGACATGGCGAGACATGCACCATGTTCTCAGTGAAAGATATGAGAACCACCCTCTCACTCACTGAGATTCATCACCAGGCCCTGATGAGTTCCCATTTTCAATGCTCCATCATCCTAAAGTTCAGGCGCAGACCTTCAATTGGAGCTATATAATAGGATCTGGCGAGAGGGTGCCTTCCCGTCCTCATGGCGGGAGGCTATTGTCCTGCCTCTCAAGAATACTGGTAAAGAGGGTCTTCACCCACTAGAATATCTCCCCATAGCCCTGACCTCCTGTATCTGCAAGCTCCAACAAGGAGCGAACTCGTAACAATGGTTTGAACTTAGACAAATTTAGATTTAGGCGTGAAATAGGTAAACATTGGTTTGGAAATAGAGTAGTGCACGAGTGGAACCAGTTACCAAATATCATCATTAACTCGAATACGCTGGATAACTTCAAACGTAGGTTGGATGGATATACAGTATGAGCAATAGGGGTTGGGTGTAAATGGGGCTGCCCAGTATGGGCCAATAGGCCTGCTACAGTTTCCTCCATTCTTATGTTCAACTTGCAATTAGTGTAATAGTACCTGGAGAAGAATGCACTTCTTTCACCATATCAATCTGGCTTCCGGAAGTTGCATTCAACAACAGATGCTCTCGTTCGTCTTGAGTCCTTGGTCTGTGAGGCTTTTTCCTTGTCGCCAGCATCTAGTCTGTTTATTTGTATTTTGTTTTTCACTAGAGAAAGGATACAATACAGCTTGGAGATTCTGTCCCATTGACTGTTCAACACCACCTGGTTGAGTGCCCCAGCTCAGAGATCTTTAGCGTAAGCACCTCTCACAATGCCAAGGGGAGACGGGTCTTACCGTCTCTCTTTGGTGCTGGAAGAAAAGTGGATAGCATGGGAGGGGATGTCCACTCCTTTGTGAGCTTTAGTTCCATCTATTAATGTTTAAATGGGTTTTACGAAAGTTCTATGTTATATATTACTTATGTTTTTTGCCGTGCGTTATTTTATTTTAGTCTTTTAAGCCTTCATTTTAATTCGGAAACATATGACCTAAGCTGTTGAGTTGCCAGGGATGTAATTACCACAATCAATTTGGCAAAAAAATGGTGTGTAACTTAATTGGAACTTATTTTATTAACTCTGGTATCAACATTTCTTACCACTCCATGCGAGATGTCGTTTAGGCTTGGAAAAACTTTCCCGTGAAGATTGGAAAATTCCAGTCTTTGCTATAACACAGCTCCATTCACGCACGTATCATATAGATTTTTATTTATTTTTTTATTTATTTAACCAAACTTTAGATAAACTATTCGGGATTATTTTGGTAAAAAAAATTTGGTGTGTAACTTAGCCGTATATTGCGGCCTATAAGTTAACCTGGCATATAAGACGACCTTAATTATTTCAATTGAAATTGTTGATCTAGGTCTATACCTGGCAGTTAAGTTGACTCCCTAAACTCCAATTTGAAAGCTACATCTTAGGTGTCGGCTAACTTGCCAACATTTACTTTTTAATAACACTCACAAAAACATATTTTATTTTATTGTAGCATTTTCAAAATGTTAAAATACCTTTCGGTGTTAACTATGGTTCTCTTACAAATAAACATTACTAGGGCACAAGAATGTGGTGTAAACAAATCACAACAATACAGTTCCTACAAGCATAAAAATATTTAAGATACACTACACTAGGTGAGAAATGACAGTTTACTAGTACTGATACTCTATTATTAAATACACGTATCCTTGATAATCACGGGACCTGATAATCACTGATCTGGCTTATCATGGTATCCTCAATTGCGACCATGTGTACGTTTATCATTGATATATCTGGGTTATCCCTGAATTATCATGGGACAGTTGGCGGGTCTGCGAGAACCAGCTGTAGCAGCGACTGCCAAGAGATGGCAGCACGGATCGTGGTGCCAGCTTCCAGCGATAGCATTTGTTTTCCTACGTTGTTTTGGCTGGAGTTTAAAGACGGTTTCCTGCTCCGTGCTTGTTTTTGGTGCAATTTTTATAACTTTTATTTACCCTTCACCATGGCACCTGTGAAAAAGAGTGTGTTAAGGTTCCTGATCCAACCAAGTGATGAAGACGTGTGTATTCTCAGGTTGAATATTCCAAATTTTCCAACAAGGATAAGCTTGCACTTGGCAACACACCAACTGTGTGTTACCACTTCCTTCCACTCCATCTCTCTAATCACCCCGCCTTTCTGCTTTCTCACTCCGTAGTTTAAAATTAATGAAAGGTAATGTAGAAGGAATACGACATTGTTCATTTATACGTGCACTCAATATTGTGGGTAGACATCAGCTGTTCAATGTGTGTGTGTGTGGCAGTGCTGCAGCCAGTGTTACCAAACAAACCGATTAATGCATCATCTCCTCACCACTTACCACAACTCCCCCTCCACCAATACAGTGACCCCTCGTTTTACGAACGCCTCGGTTAACGAACGCCTTGGTTAACGAAATTTCGGTTAACGAACTGCCTTCCATAAAGATCTTCAATTCGGTTAACGAACAAAAATTCGGTTAACGAATTTCTTACGAACCGACCTCAACATGTTTTCGCTTGCACTGACCGGGCAACCAGCTTTAGTATCAGTCCGCCAATACATTAATCGGTTCTAGGGCTTAAATTCCTTACTATTTTAGTAAATATCAAGAAGTTTATACTATTCAATAATTTTAAAAGTTTAGTATTCAATTTTTTAGTCATTTTAACAATTATTGAACATAATTGAAGGTAAAGTGACTAGTTTAATGCGCGGCATCCAGCCTCTTAACACAGTAAACAGGCTTTAGTCTCTCTCTGTTTTCACTGGAGGTAACATCTTGCTTGAGACTCTCTTCAACTAAACGCTTTTTTTCTGTGTTTCCAAGCAAATTATTGGTCATTTTGAAATATATTTTACATATTGACAATATATAATGCAGTGCAGGTTGATTTAAAGAAAATAATCTTGAATTACACCAAGAGAGCTAAAATTTTATGAGTGAAATGGTGCCATGGGGTGACTTCTCTTCCACCCCAATGCCTTCTCTTTTTCCTTCTCCTCCACACCCATTCTAAATCCCATCATCATCATCCAGGAGCCTTCTACATACACACCTCAAAGTAAGTGTACTTTTCTACCATTTTTGTTGAATTTAGGAAATTTTCGGTGAGCTGGAACCAATTACCCAAAACCCCATTGAAACAATGGTTTCGGTTAACGAACGACGTTCTGGAACGGATTGAGTTCGTTCCTCTATTATCACCACCTAAATCATAATTTCAGTGATGGCTTTGCTTTAGCCAGAGTAGATTAGCAGGATATCCACTGCCTCCCACCCACTTCCCACCTTCCTTCTTCCCACCCAATGCATCTCACCGACACTCTGCTTCTCTCATTCATTCTACTAAGAGTCATTCATGATACAATACTGTATTGTACAGTACTGTGCATTGTTTATTTCTTATTAATCAATAAAGATATGTTACTTGTATTGTATCTTTTAGTGTACCTACACATTTTTGTGGGTATATTCTGGTCAGTTAGAGGATGCTTCTGTGCATTCATGGGACGAAACTAGTTTTTCTCATATGTTAAGTGTTTCCCATATGTTAATATGTACGGTTTTGTTCATCACGATAGTTTTCGGGAACCTAACCCCTGCGATTATCAAGGATACATGTACAGTGGCAATTAAAAAAGTTTCAAAGTTAATAATTGTGGTACATGATAAGCAAAGCATATTGTACATTATATTGACAGTACAGTGGTCCCTCAGTTAACGCACGGTTCGATGAACTAAATTTCGGTTAACAAATTACCTCCCATAAGGATCTTCAGTTCGGTTAACGAACAAAACTTCGAGTAACGAAATCCTTACGACAAACACGTTTTGTTGTGAGCATCAGCTGATGGGCTAGTCCGTCAATGCAGTTATCTGTTCTATGTTTACATTCGTTTCCAGTGGATTAAATATCAAGAAAATTGTGCTCATTAATATTTGTGCATTTTGTATATTAAAATTATTGGTTATTCTAAAATTTAGCCATCCAAGCTCTGTCTACGTAAAGTTTTTCAACTATTATTTTTGGCTCATATATGTAACTTTATTCATTTATTGAAACTCATTTACATGCATACACTGTCCTAAGGGCAGAGCTGTACTGTACATGTAATCAAAATAATGTACAAAATGATGCTGTAGCCACGAGGCGACCCAGCCCATGCGACGCTCTCGTACGGGACGGAAACGTTTCGGTCTAGAAAATAGGCGTGCATTTGAAAAAATTTTGGAACCGACTGTGGCGGTCGTATGTGAGGGTGGTCGTACCGACTGAAGCAGGTCATATGTGCGGGTGGTCGTAGGTTGAGTATGTCTTAAATCGAGGAGTAGTTGTATTGGATTGCTAATTTAAAACATTCAATTAACAGTACTTTATATTATTAATGGTAGTACACTTGTGTTGGCAGTATGCAGCAACAAGCAAACAAAATCTATAATCTCTGATACTGGTACAAGTGTTGGGGGGGGGGGGGGGGGGGGAGGCCAAGCTGTTGCAGGACAGCTAGCTGTTCTCACGCATGCATTGTTTACAACCTTACAAAACATTTGTGTACATGTTTACAAAATTCAGGTGCATTACATGAATATACCAGAACTGTATGTTTAAACAATTAAAAAAAATATTACTAGTAACTGCCCTAGTAACATTTGTTTGTAAAAAACTGTAGTTAACACCGAAAGATATTTTAAGGTTTTGAAAGGTGTTGGTATGACTTATATAAACTCTGATCTTAGGCAGAGTTCAGTAACATTTACCCTTCTGGAAAAATGCTACAGTTAGGTAAAACTTGTTTGTGAGTGCTGGAAATTAAGTGACTGAGACCTACCAGTAAGGTAAAGTGAAAATCTGATGCTAGTGGTGGAGCGTACTTAGAGGTTGACATCTTATACCTGTTGTATAAGACCCCTCGTTTTGAACACAAAAATTGGCGCTTCAAACGTTGACTTATAGGCTGCAATATACAGTACATAATTAGAACTGATTTTATTGACTCCGGTATCATTTTTTTTTACTTTTTTATAAAAGAATGGAGTCCCCATCATTATATCATGTTAAAATATTTTGTTTAAGGGTCTCTAATTGGAAATGTCTTGTAGAAAATTTATTCAGGATCATTATGGTATCAAATTCATCTCCCTTAACACAATTAGATCAGATGCTGTAAATAAAAGTTTATACAGTTCACTTTTTTGCTTGGGTAAAGGAGGTGGTGGTTTGACTGAGTGAGAGAGGGAGGGAAAAACTGACCGTGTGTCACCCACCCACCCACCGTTCCGCGCACGCAAAGAGTCCGCGCTCACCTGGTTCTTGTCACTGACTCTTACAGTTTAATTATTTTGTCATTCATGATGAGGTGTACCCTGACACCCGACACATACAGGGACCGGGAAATGTTGATGGATAGTAAATCAACGGTTATTGAAGCAATTAATTACATAAGAACCTTAAAGAATCAAGGGGTTATGGACTGGCCACCCTCCAAAAATCCCATCTGTCCTTAATATATCTTTGTCATGCACACTCTGAAGCAAGAAAATAAAGCAGACATATAGAACCAGCATAATAAGCCTTAAATAAGCAATGTAAAGCATAAATTAAGACTGTTATTTACATGTGTTGAGGATGGTAAAGATGGTCTAGGGTGGCAAGTTCAGGCCTTCATCAATCTATGCTGGTCCATCACCACTCTTAGTATGCCTTATCACGTCACATCAAGCTGCCCAACACTGGGTCATTTAGGCATGATTGACTAAGACACTAAGTTGGAAATAACAAAAAAACACTAACTCAAGAGACACACGGTAAGTGTAAACAAGAGCAAAGATGGTGGGAATGAATCAGGGCAGCGTGCAAAGCCTTCTGGTGGCAAGAATTTGCACCATGCCACCACCCACCAAATTCAAAACAGCTGTGTCGCTCCACTCCTAATCGTCTGATCTCGGGTACTAACAAAACTCCTGGGGTATTTCTCCTACATGCAATAGTCGGTAATGCGAAGCGGTGGTTAACAGGATGTCGGTTTTTTGAGGTACACCTATACAGTTATATGTTATTCATGTATATGCTGTTAAACAGTTTTTGGATAGACAGTGTCTTGTGACACTATTACATTCACTTGTTTTGTCTTGGGTTGACTTGTAGCTCTCTATGGGTCTGCCTACCTAATTATCTACTAAAGATAGTACAGATAATTTTGACCAGGGTTGCCAGGCATATTTTTGCTCACCCATTGAGGACTCCCACTACCCCATTCTTGATCAAATTGCACTGGCTTCCAATTAAAGCAAGAATTGAGTTTAAACTCCGCCTAATGATTTTTAAGGCACTTGTGTTTGGTAATCATAAGTATTTGGCCAACCTACTAAATTCTCTAACTGCAAGTTCCAAAAAGATTTTGTTGTATAGTACAGTACAAATATTGATGATACCTCACTCCTTAAAGAGCCTAGAACAGTACTGTACAGGAATGTCCTTTTGTTGCTCGATCCTTTTTCAATACCGGCATATCCTGATAACCAATGCATATAGGAACCGTGAAAAGTCATTGGTTAGTGCATCAACGGTTATCAAAGCAATTAATCCCATAAAAATATAACAAATTCAGGAGGTAGGGACCAGCCACCCCCCAAAACTCCCCTCTCCCCTTGATAAATATCTGTTGTGCACACTGTCAATAAAGAAAATAAAGCAGACATATAAAGCAAGCATAATGAGCCTTAAATAAGGAATGTAAAGCATAAATTGAGACTATTATTTACCTGTGTTGAGCATGGTAGAGACAGTCTAGGGTGGCAAGTTGAAGTCTTTACCAATCTGTGCTCGTCTATCACCAGTCTTTATTACACCTTATCACATCAAGCTGCCCCTAAGAGGGGTAACACAAGAGGAACTACCACTGGGGCATTTAGTTTTGATTGCATAACACGAAATCGGAAATAATGAGGACAAAAAAAAACGAAGTAGGAAACACATGGTAAGTGTAAATAAGTGCTGATAGGCAGGAATGAGTCGTGGCAAGAATTCGTACTGTCACCGCCCGCCAAATTCAAAGCAGCTTTGCTGCTCCTCTCCTGATCATTAGATCTCCAGGGTATCATTGAAACTTGCGGGGTATTTCCCCCTAATGTAATTGGCGGTAATTGGGACGTTGGGTTTCGGGTTATACCTATACAGCACCCAGATTGTACAATTGGTTGCCTGCATCCATAAAGTAACTGACTTCTGTAGTGGCCTTTAAGAAATAACTTAGAACCTTGCATTTTATGAAAGCTTATAATCCTGAAGAAGGTATAGGGATGGAGAATTACAGGGCTTAGGAACTTTTGCAATTTAAGGATGTAGGAACAGTCACTTTTTGTTGTATTTTTCTTTTTTATTCTCAGGTCCTTGACTTTGTAGTGTTTTGAGAGGTAGTGAATTCTTTTGAAGAACTGACACTTTTCACAAACAAAAGACCAGCTATTATTATTATTATTATTATTATTATTATTATTATTGTTATTATTATTATTATTATTATTATTATTATTAATCTGTGTAAATATTATACTGTGTAATACACTTTATTTTTCTAGGTCCAGAAGAGATGTTAATCTTAGCTCGTCGGACAGATTTGCGACGTATATCATTGGACACTCCAGATCACACTGCTGTAGTAATTCCAGTGTCGGGGGTTAAACATGCTATTGCTGTTGACTATGATCCCATTGATAGCTTTATCTACTGGACAGATGATGAGGTAAGTCTTGTAGCTGTTGTACTGGTGTTCCTATACTTAATACATTTCACTTACAAACTTTCAGAGATATAAACAAACCTCTCCGTATGTACTGCCTGGGTCATTTACGGTGAACAACAACAACCCAGTACTGGTAGGCTATGATGTAATGTGACTTGTTTTATACCTGTAGATGCTGTTCCCATCTTGCCTTGTCTCTATCTGTTTTATTCTCTATGCTTTTTGGTTAAGTGTGCAGGGGAAGTCAAACACTTGATGTACAAAAATAGAAATCTTCTGGGAATATGTTATGCAGGGTCACAAGCAAGATATCTATGCTAATTGCCACCGTCATTCATGTCCCCTCCACACCGTCAATTCGTCGTAATCCACTTACAGCTGGGTTAGGGACCGACGACCAGGTCATAAGTGAATGTGAAACTAATACAGTGGTCCCTCGATTAACAACACATTTGGTTGCAACTCAGAAAAAGTACATACAAAGTAAAGCCAAAAAATGCCAAATATATATATTTGTGTGTGTGTGCGCGCGCACGCCGGTTAATGTCCTAGATACGTTCTTGGAAATGTGACGTTAACCGAAATGGACGTTGTCCGATCATCACAGAAACTTTGTATTTATGCTTACGTGTATGTGGAATACTATATACGTACATATACACTTTTACTCTTAAATCACTACTGTAATGTGATACAGGTGATTAATTTTTATCTCGTGCAAAATACATGACGTTTATATTAAAATTATTCTGTTTTACAAGGATTCCAGCAACGCTGGGCAGTTGAGGGGGAGAGAGGGTGGTGAGGTAGTACGTTTGACAGTTGGCACAGGCCCACGTCTAACGCGTGTATATTTATCAGTTCTTAGGTGACTAAGCTTCTCTCTTATAAAAAGCCAGTGAAATGACCTGGGTGAATATAATTAACATTGCTGGGATTCTTGTAACATACTCATTAATTTGAATATAAACATAATATAATTTGCACTAGACAAAACAATTTTAGTACCGTAATCAAATTAGTACATGTGCACTCCAGCTTTGCACTAAGGTCATTTATTTCTATTACGTTTCTTTTAGTATGGTGTGAGCATGTAAATGGATGAAAATAAATGAAGAAATCTATGTAAATATACCCAAAAATACAGTTGAAAAACTTTTTTTCTAAATTGTACTACAGTACTGTACACTAATGTACAATAATTTTTATCTCTTGAGCAAAATATATGACTTTTATATTCAAATTATTGGCTGTCTTGCAAGGATTCCAGCAATGCAAATTATAATCTCCTAACTTTAGTCTGAGATATTATATAAGATAAAAACTGTAAGCCTAAAACCCTGGCTGGGGGGGGGGGGGGGACGGAGGGTGGAACAAGCCAGCCAGCGAGGAGTTGGGGGGTGGGGGGTTGAGGTGATATGTTTCAAAGTTTGAGCCGAAGGTCTCTGTGTGTTTATTTAAGTCCTACTAAGCTTCTCTCATTTTAAAATGCCAGTGATGTGACCTAGGACAGTGTTTTTCAAACTTTTTTACTGCGACCCACAGTCAGAACAACAATTTGAATTGCGACCCAGGAAATGCACTTCTTGCAGTCGCTTCCTAGACTGTGGAGTGTACATTACAATAACCAAGCCTAAATTATGGTGTATTTATTTTTTTCTTATTTATTTTCGCGACCCATTTTTATTTTGCGACCCAATTTATTTATTTCGCGACCCACTGAAGGGTCGGGACCCATAGTTTGAAAACCCCTGACCTAGGAGAATATATTTAACATAGCTGGGATTCCTGTAAGATACTGATTTATTTGAATATAAACATGTTGTAATTCACACTAGATATAACAATTTTAGTACTGTAATCAAATTAGTACATGTACACTCCAGCTTTGCACTAAGGTCATTTATTTCTTTTACGTTTCTTTTAGTATGGTGTGTGCCTGTAAATGGATGAAAATAAATGAAGAAATTTATGTAAATCTACCCAAAAATACAGTTGAAAAACTTTTTATAAAATGTACTACAGTATTGTACACTAATGTACTACATTTTTTATATCTAGAGCAAAATTTATGACGCTTATATTTAAATTAATCTCTGTCTTGCAAGGATTTCAGCAATGCAAATTATATTATCCTAACTTTAGTTTGAGATATTATATAAAATAAACATAAAGAAATCACCAATCTTTTGTCTAGGAACACAAGGAGGGAGGTAGCCAGCTGAGCATGAGGTGAGGTGACAGTGTCTTTATTTATTTGAGATAAGATTTGACAGTTGGCGCTGAAGGCCTGCGTGTTTATTTATCATTACTTAAGAGTGACTCAGCTCTTCTCATAATTTGCCACCCATACGACCTGTGTGAATATAACTTACATTGGAGGGATTCTTGTAAGATAGTAAATTATTTGAATACCTGTATAAACAAGCTATATTTGGAATAGACATAACAATTTTAGTACCGTAATCATTTAGTACATGTACAATACAGGTTTGCACTTGGGTCCATTGTTACTGTACAATATTGACTAAATTCTCTAGATAACATACGCCTGGCAGCACAATCTATAAGAATACGCGATGCGTACATGACTGTGCCCGCTCTAGAGCCATTTAGGTTTGCTAGGTCCCATTATTTGAATGTTTTTTTTTTTTTTTTAATTTAAATTTTAATTGTTTATTCCTTGATAGAGGAAGCGGGATCCTAGTGCTCTCACTTGGTACCCCTGTATCATAACACCAGAAGCAACTGGCCAGTGTCACAAGTATATACAGTACAGTATTCCCTCTTTATCGACGGTTTCGATTATCGACGGATTATTTAGATGGATTTTCACCTCACAACAACAAGACGCAGTACCTGCCCACACCCCTCAAGAAGATGTAGACCTTGACTCATCATACTCATCTGACTGGTCAGGCTTTTAATAAGCCTCAATCATCACACTTGTATATACTGTACACTGTATTGTTTACTGTAAGGACCGATGTTCACTTCACTAAATGAAATCGTAAGTTTGCTAGTATTTTTGTCCACTTATTACAGTATATTATTATTTATACACTATTATTTAAGGTTATGTGTAAAGGAAACGCATTAATGCTAGCGAGCCGACCTTTTGGTGAAGAATACAAAGGAAAAGAGACGTGACCGATCGCCCAAGCGGCTAACAAGCCGATCAGTGGCGAAGAGGATAAAAAAAAAAAAAAAAAAAAAAAAAAAAATAGAAAAATTACGTAACCATCACGGTATCGACGGTTTCTTTATCGACGGCCATCTGCAGAACGTAACCCCCGTCGATAAAGAGGGAGCACTGTACTGTACAGTCATCCCTTGGTTATAGCGCCTAATTGGGACCCCGCCGAGTGCGTGATAACAAAAAACTCGATAACGAAAGTACAGAACCTATGGGATTTATTCTAATTGGTTCCAGGCACCCAAGACCCAACCCCAAGTTTCCCATTTTACGACCATTTATACCCACTAAATATATATATATATAATGTTATGGTAAATATCATAAACACTCATAGGCATGGCTAGGTTTATTACAAAGTGATGAAAAGGGTACGCTTAATACTGTAGTTCACAAAACATGTAGCTATGCTTTTTTTAATTTGGTCCCCCGTCATACGAGTCCGTTTTCTCTCGCATCAGGATGCCTGAGTCCTCCGTTTTCTCTCTTAATGTTAGAGTGCACCAGAGACTTCACTATACTTAGTAATGCCACAGAATTTGAAATTGCAACCCCAATTGCAACTGGGGTTGCAATTGTTGAGGTAACTAGATATGGCTGATTACAGCTAATGTGTTATTGTCAATTTGTAGGTGAAAGATTTTACCCTCAATAGATGTAGGTTAACATTACACCTGGAGGCAAATGCTTAAAAAAGCCTAAGGAAGGAAGCATATCCTTTAACTCATAATTATCTGACCAGTATGGGGAGGATCATCGTGTCTCCGTCAGGGGGTCGTGGAGTGGTGGTCCAGCAGGCGTCACGGAAGTTTTATTTTGGGGGGGGGGGGGGGGGCACGGACGTATATGCGATCGGACGTTGTTCGGTCGGCAAAGCTACTCTCGTTAAACATCTTACTTCAACGTCCCCTCCACTGCCATACATGTACGGTGTAATCAAGACCCACAAGCCTAATAACCCAGCAAGACCCATCATTAGCTCAGCTGGGTCAATCTCTTATAAACTATCTAAATGGTTAGTTTCTTCACTAAATCCCCTAGTTGTAAACATTTCTAACTCTAATATCAAGAATAATATGGATTTGGTTGATGAACTCAATAACTTACACATTAATTATGATTTTAAACTGGTCAGTTTTGATGTAACATCACTCTTTACAAAGGTCCAAGTTGATGATTTACTAGAGTTCCTCATAGATTCCCTGGACAATATTTCATTGCCCGTCTCCAAAGACGACTTCATCGAACTCATCAAACTATGTATTAAGGATTGTAAATTTGAATTCAATGGAGAACATTATGCTCAAAAATTTGGTATGGCAATGGGTAATCCACTCTCACCTGTATTAAGCAACCTATATATGGAATTCTTTGAAAAGAAACTATTAAGTAATATTTTACCACCTTCAGCAGTCTGGTTTAGATATGTTGATGTATTATGTCTCTGGCCATGTAATGAGGACCTAAAAGCTTTCCTGCCACAACTTAACAACTTAGCCCCCTCGATCAAATTCACTATGGAATTAGAGCAAGACTGTAAATTGCCATTCCTAGACTGTCTGATACGCAGAATAGGTAACACTTTTAAGTTCAGTATTTATAGAAAACCAACTAATGTGTGTTCATACATTCATTATTATTCTGCCCACCATAATAGAGTCAAACAGTCAGTATTTTCAACAATGTTTTTATGTGCATTGAGAATTTGCAGTCCGGAATTCATTGATGAGGAATACAAATATATCTATAATATTGGCTCAAACCTTAAATACCCTAGATCTTTCATAGACAAATGCCTAAACATTACTAAGAAAACTTTTTATAGAACTGATTCCAAGCCCACCCATGACCATAAGAATATCTTAATATTACCATTTCACAAAAATTTCTCGTACATTCCTTCACAACTAAAAACCTGGAACGTCAATGTGGCATTTAAAAACTCATGCACTGTTAAACAAATGTTAATCAAGAACTCCCCCAACAACACAATTGGTTGCATTTATAAAGTTCCTTGCCAGGAATGTAATATGTTTTACTTAGGCCAGACAGGTAAAGATCTTGCAACTAGAATTAAACAACACAAATACAGTGTTAGGACAGGCCAGGAATCCAATGCTCTGTTTGTTCATTTGAGGGATAACAAGCATTGCATTGACTGGGATAATGCCTCCTCAATATTACCTTGTAATTCAAATGATAGTAGGAACATCATAGAATCTAGTCTTAATAAACATACCGAAGCATTCAACTTGAATTTGAGTAATGGCCTGTACAAACTGGACAATTTTGTAATTAAGAAGATTTGTAACCAGGTGAGAAAGTTGAGTCACCTTACCCTCTGACCTGACCACCAACCGTTGTGTGCTATTTAAAGATTAGTAGGGTCATTACCTAATACCTGACCATTGTGGACCTGGTCTCACCCTCCTCTGTATATATACACCTTGGTTTGTATTTATCTTTAGTCTGTACTCACCCCTGAAGATGTGAATTACACGAAAGCGCTTGGGAACTTCGTGTTTTCTTCTTTCCTTGTGGTTATCAGCATATACCTAGATCACGCACACCTACAGTGATTTACTTGTATATATATATATATATATATATATATATATATATATATATATATATATATATATATATATATATATATATATATATATATATATATATATATATATATATAATGATACAGGAAACTGGCAGAGTATTGATTTTCAAATGTACGTAAGATGCCTGAAAATATTAATATTTTGTTTTCTCCTGTGACTCTTTGAAAACGCAAATTCTTAATACATGATGATCTTGATGATACGAGTAGATACGTTCCTTGGAGTCCACTTGTATAGCGAAAACTCGTATAACGGAGAGAATAATACAAGGGTTAAATTGGGATGCACCGACATCACTGACGTATTATTTTTTCTAACAAGGATAGAGGTACATATGCACAACCATAGAAAGATAATACTGAATATAATTATTTAACTGGAGTGGTGGTTAAACTTGTTGAACTCTTAGGAGGCATGACTGTAGCACAACACTAGGTTTGGGATGCCTTTAAAACAATTAGCATGTTACAAAGTATCGCAGCATAATGCTTAAGCAGCACAGTACACAGTATAGTAATGACAGTAAATAAATGCGATTCAGTACGAGCGGACAAACTGTGATAGCAGATTCAAACACTGCGAGAAAGGAGAGGGTGACTGGGGGGAAGACAGTAGGGATGTAGGGGAGGGGTGCACGGCCTGGCTTAGTGGCTCACAAACACGTCTCTGCACATCTGCGTCACGAGAGTCGTCACGACCATGTCACTGCTTGTTCTGCCTACTCGGCTGGGTAAACTGCCATACTCACTTCTCGTATCATCTAACAATATCGCTCGTTTAGCGAATATAAGGTGCAAATTCCTTAACCTCGTATCATCGAATTCTCGAATGAAGAATGCTCGTATAACAAGATCACCCTGCATGTAAATATTCAGGGATGAATCTACGCTGTATTTTGAATTAAAATACCTGTTTTGGCATTCATGGTAACTAATTTTGATTGCAATTACTTCCATATTACCAGATTTATATACTGTACTGTATTGTAATGTAATGTACTGTACTGTATTGTACTGTAATGTACTCTACTGTACTGTACTGTATTGTACTGTAATGTACTCTACTGTACTGTACTGTACTGTGCTTTACTGTACTTTACTGTACTTTACTGTACTGTAATGTATTGTACTGCACTGTATTGTAATGTACTGTACTGTACTTTACTGTACTGTAATGTACTGTAGTGTACTGTAATGTACTGTACTTTACTGTACTGTATGTACTGTACTGTAATGTACTGTAATGTACTGTACTGTCATGTACTGTACTGTACTGAAATGTACTGTAATGTAATGTACTGTGCTGTACTGTAATGTACTATACTGTACTGTACTGTACTGTAATGTACTGTACTTTACTGTACTTTACTGTACTGTATGTACTGTACTGTAATGTAATGTACTGTAATGTACTGTACTGTAATGTACTGTCATGTACTGTACTGAAATGTACTGAACTGTACTGTATGTACTGTACTGTACTGTAATGTAATGTACTGTAATATACTGTACTGTACTTTACTGTACTGTACTGTAATGTACTGTAATGTACGTTACTGTACTGTAATGTACTGTAATGTAATGTACTGTACTGTACTGTACTGTAATGTACTGTAATGTACGTTACTGTTGTTACGAGTTGGGGATTTAGAATATAGTTATACGTCTACCCAGATCCCAACAGGTAACAACAAAAAAAAAACAAAGACAATCGGACTAAAAAAAGGGTAGACAAAGGATGCGAGTTTTCGTTGTATATAATAAAGTACCATAAATTCCTTAACAAAATATTCAGCTTATAAACTACCCTTAACCAAACTTAACCTAAACACGAACAGTATATACATAGTAATAAAACATAGAACAATAGTGAAGCAATGTGGAGTGGGGAGAGGCAATACAAGATTACAAATACTTAAGTGAGGAGCTGAGATGGCTGACGGGCAAGGCTGAGTATGGTAGAAGACGGTAAAAAGTCACTGTGCCGTAGGTTTCCAGGATAGGTGATCCTGTGGTCGCTTCCCAGAGTGAAGTGTGTCCTCTCCTCGAATTGGAGCTGACAAAGTAGACTGAGGCGGAAGTGACGCAACAACCAGGATATGGAGAAGGGAAACCCGGGAGTGGTAACTAAGACGAGCCATACTCGTGTTTCGTCCCTAGATGGCGTTGCTCGTGGTGCTGGGTAGGTAGATGAAGACAATCGGTGGAGGGGTTCGTAACACACCCCCCCTCCAAAGACCTTCGTAGCGCGGGCGCGAAGGAGGTGATCACCTGGTGCGTCTGGAGAGTAGCTGCTACATTTCCACTGGAGCTCGGGATAAGGAGTCTGCAATCAGGTTTTCCACCCCCTTTATGTGCCGGACTTGTAGATTATAGGGCTGGGTGAGGAGAGCCCAGCGGAGGATTCGCTGGTTGGAGGTCTTGTTGGTTTGGATGAACGTGAGTGGGTTATGGTCGGTGAAGACCAGGGTTGTTTGTGGGCAAGACTGGAGGTAACATTCAAACTTCTTTATTGCCAACACCAGAGCCAGGGCCTCCTTCTCTATGGTCGAGTAGTTGGTCTGATGTTTTTTCAACTTGGCAGAGTAATATGCCACAGGGTGAAGGACATCAGTGGTTGGGTCGGGTTGTAGGAGCACAGCCCCCACTCCGACACCACTAGCGTCGATTTGCAGATGGAAGGGCAAGGTGTAGTCAGGGGGGTGGACTACAGGCTTAGAGGCAAGGAAGGCTTTGAGGCGGTGGAAAGACTGGTCGCAATTCTGGTTCCAGATGTAAGGGACCGCAGAACTGGTAAGGTCTGTGAGGGGTCCGGCCACGCTGGAGAAGTTACTGCAGAACCGACGGTAGTAGCCGCACATCCCCAGGAAGCGCATGAGTTCCTTCCTCGTCCTTGGAGTGGGGAAGGACAAGATGGCTTCAACGTTTGCGTCCTTGGGTCTCACCATACCATGCCCAACGATATGTCCCAGGTAAGTCACCGAGGCCCGGCCAAAAGCAGATTTAGCCAGGTTTATGGTGAATCCAGTCTCTTGCAGTCGTGCAAACAGTATCTCCAAACGCACCAGATGTTCGTCCCAGCTGTCCGACACCACCACCAGGTCATCCAGGTAGGCGAACGTCCCACCTAGGTCTTGAATAAGGTAGTTTATGGCCCTCTGGAATGTGGCCGGAGCATTAGAAAAGCCAAACGCCATAACTAAATATTGAAAAAGACCAAATGGAGTTACAAATGCCGAGATTATTTTTGCCCTATCCGTGAGTCCTACTTGATAATATCCTTTCAACAGGTCTATAGTACTGATAAATTGGGCACAGCCTATGCTGTCTATTATATCTTCAATCAAAGGTAAAGGGTAGGAGTCAGAGACAGTGACCTGGTTCACTTTACGATAATCTGTACAGAAACGAAAGGTGCCATCGGGTTTTGGAATGAGAAGGCAAGGTGAAGCCCAGGGGGAGGTACTAGGCTCAGCTAAGTTATGCTTTAACAAAAAATCTACCTCCTTTTTCATGATCTCTTTTTTTTGTGGGCTTAGTCGATATGCTGATTGCCTAATGGGTTGTACATCATCTGAGATTAGCTTAATATCATGTTTAAGTATATTGCAAAACCCTGGGAGGTCTGACGTGACTTTAGGAAATGTTGATAATAACTTAGTGAGATCTTTTGCTTGAGATGGATTCAGAACAGAAAAATACTCATCCAAATTGTTGAGTATGTGACTGTTAGCAGGGTTCTCTTTAGGTAGAGGGAAGTCTAAATTCTCCAATAGGTCCATGTCATCTGTCTCCGGCTCCGGCCCTGACAAAGCCGTATGCAATACAGGTAGGCTTACAGCCTCTGGGATGTCTTCCTCTGACTGCCTGGAATGGTAAAGTTTCATGAGATTAATGTGAACAAGTTGTGAATCTTTTCGGTGATCAGGAGTATGGACTATATAGTTGAGAGGAGATAGTTTATTAGCATTGACTTGAAAGTTTTGATGGAACCGTTCCAAGCAACCTTGGGACGGTGGGTGGTAAGCCGAAGATGTACAATGGTCCACACTGAGGTCTTTCATCACCTGTTTGAACACAGAAGGATCAGATTGTTGGGCTGAAATGAGCTCATCCTTACTTATCGTCTTATTGTACACATTTTCTGTGGGTAGGAAGATATTGGAGGTGGTTTTAGATGAAGAGGGCCCATTTCGCACACTCTGTGACCGGGTGACAGCACAAGACGGGAAAAGATGAGGAATAGTTTCTTTAAGGTCAGTGGTGGAGTTGACAGGTAAGGGAGAGTCGACTGTCCTTATGTTAGGAACCACTAGATCTCCTACCAGGTCATTACCCAATAATAAATGAATGCCGCACACAGGCATTGGGTCTTTCCTAATGGCTATTTGCACTTCCCCAGTAATCAAGGGACATTGGAGGTGCACTTTAGCTAAAGGATAGGAAGAATGGGACGAGAGATCTGAAATTAGAATACTCTCATTTGTAAATGCGGTAGATATATCAGGAATGACGTTAAACAGGAGGATAGATTGTGCTGCGCCCGTATCACGTAGTATACGAATAGGGAAAGAACGAGACCCTTCTATGATTGAAATTTTTCCCTCATAGGTGAATGAAGAGAAGAGATCCTGATGGGGCCTTGCCACATTGGCATTTGCTATTGGTTTGGATTTGGGATCCAGGAAACTACTTTTAGCAATTCGACACTTTGGGTGTTTACAATTCTGGATCGTATGGCCTGGGTTTTTACAGTAAGAACAAGTAAGCTTAGTTGCATCGGGGGGAGTAGGTGTGGGACCTTTCGACCTACCACTCACGTTCCCAAGGTAATCATCAGAGGAGGACCTAACATGTCGGGAAGTACCACGTTCTCTACTGCCCAGTGACTCCACCAACAAAGCATACGCATCAGCCAGCTCAGCAGCACGCCCTAAATTAACCTCTCCACGCTCCTCCACATGCTTCAAGATGTGAAATGGTATCTTGCTTTTCCACTCCTCCAGGACTACCAAATTTAACAAATCCTGAAATGTGGAGGTCTCTGTAGCCTCTAACCACTTCTTAAAAAACCTAAGCTTTTCTTGAGCAAACTCAACAAATGTGTGTGAAAATGGTTTGGTTAGTTTACGAAACTTCTGCCGGTATCCATCTGGCGTGATAGCATAAGAGGTGAGGATATTCTTTTTTACGTTATCATAGTCATCAGTCTGGTCTAAACAGTTATAAACTCTACGAGCCTTACCATATAATTTAGGAACTAACACTGACACCCACTGGTCCTTTGGCCACTCATTCTTCGCGGCTATTTTCTCAAAAGTCCTAAATGACCCGTCCATATCGGATTCATCAAACCCGGGAACAAGGGAAGAAGCAGTAGCAGGGTTAAAAGCAGCGAGTTTCTCTCTTAATGCCACTTCTTTTGATTTAAACTCCGATGTTAAAGTGACTTCTGTCTCTCTCACCTGTAGTTCTTTCAGTTTAACCGCCTGCACCAACTTGGCCTGTTCCATCCTTTCCTCATGCTCCAACTTGGCCTGTTCCGACCTTCCCTCATGCTCCAACTTGGCCTCCAACTTGGCCTGTTCCAACTTGGCCTGTTCCATCCTTTCTTCATGGTCCAACTTGGCCTCCAACTTGGCCTGTTCCAACTTGGCCTGTTCCCTCCTTTCTTCAGGGTCCAACTTGGCCTCCTGCTCCAACTTGGCCTGTTCCAACTCGAGTTCTTTCATTTTGATTTGGAACTCGAACCTAGCTCGTTCTAGTTCTAAGGGGTCTATTCGTTGTGTTTCTTCTTGAGGGCTAGCCAGACCTGAGGCAACTTCTGGGTGAGGAGGGGTGGTGGATAGTGGTTGAAGTTTCTTGGACATGGGCGTTAATCTGTCAACAGCGGATTCTTTTAAAACTTCTTGTTGAACCAACTCTTCAATCACATGATTTTTTAACATTTCCTTAGTCAGTTGCTGTGAAAATGGGATATTGTAATAGTTGGCTATTTCTTTCCATTCTTTCTTCAGGATATTAACACGTAATTTAGCTACGGAAGGATTTTCAATAAAATCCTGGAGATCAAAACCTGAGGTGGCCATTGTTAATAAAAATAGGATAAATTAACTAATGGTCAAAAGCTAAGATAAGTGGATAACCCTAGAAAATATCACGGCAGTGGATAACCAGAAAGTCCCGGAAACTAACCAAGTTATACCTAGGGAAATTACACTTATGATTATTGTTCTTCCGAGAAGATCCTTAGATAAGGATAAGAGACTTGAAAGAGGTAGGGCGTATTACGGCATTAATATAAAGATCCGGATTAACAACCCTGATATACTTGAAAGAGGTAGGGCGTATTACGGCATTAATATAAAGATCCGGATTAACAACCCTGATATACTTGAAAGAGGTAGGGCGTATTACGGCATTAATATAAAGATCCGGATTAACAACCCTGATATACTTGAAAGAGGTAGGGCGTATTACGGCATTTATATAAAGATCCGGATTAACAGCCCTGAATGAGATAATAAGAACAATAATTGAGGCTTTATAATTATGGGGTCCTGGTAGAGCGGGGCGTCCCAAGATATCACTTCACTCTAAACTAGTAACTATGGAACAGCCTACTCTGGAGTGAGGGTACGGCATTAAACAGATCCGGATTCTTCCCTACACTCGATAAGACTTACCACACGACTGCCACGTGTAATAACAGGTAAGCCTTATGACACTTGGAACCTATTATCCTACGTCTGTCACTCTTACTATACGGTAATACCAATATATGCACACACATATGAAGGAAACTTTAAACCACCGTAAAGCAATTGTAAACAGAAGTGACTGGGAGGGGTAATTAACACTGAGTAACAAGGGAGGAAGGAATATGGTACTTAAGGTCGTGTCCTGTCACGGTCGCCATTTGTTACGAGTTGGGGATTTAGAATATAGTTATACGTCTACCCAGATCCCAACAGGTAACAACAAAAAAAAAACAAAGACAATCGGACTAAAAAAAGGGTAGACAAAGGATGCGAGTTTTCGTTGTATATAATAAAGTACCATAAATTCCTTAACAAAATATTCAGCTTATAAACTACCCTTAACCAAACTTAACCTAAACACGAACAGTATATACATAGTAATAAAACATAGAACAATAGTGAAGCAATGTGGAGTGGGGAGAGGCAATACAAGATTACAAATACTTAAGTGAGGAGCTGAGATGGCTGACGGGCAAGGCTGAGTATGGTAGAAGACGGTAAAAAGTCACTGTGCCGTAGGTTTCCAGGATAGGTGATCCTGTGGTCGCTTCCCAGAGTGAAGTGTGTCCTCTCCTCGAATTGGAGCTGACAAAGTAGACTGAGGCGGAAGTGACGCAACAACCAGGATATGGAGAAGGGAAACCCGAGAGTGGTAACTAAGACGAGCCATACTCGTGTTTCGTCCCTAGATGGCGTTGCTCGTGGTGCTGGGTAGGTAGATGAAGACAATCGGTGGAGGGGTTCGTAACACTGTACTGTACTGTAATGTACTGTATTGTAATGTACTGTAATGTAATGTACTGTACTAGATATTTTACTCATAATACCATAGCCTTTTACAATGTACTTTTTTATTTCTTCCTTGTTACTTGGGTGTAGACACTTCGTATTCAACGTTCTAAGTTGGATGGATCAGAGCAACAAGTGATAGTGTCTGCTGAGGTATTCCATCCCGATGGTATTGCATTGGATTGGATTGCCCGTAACTTGTACTGGACGGACACTGGCCCAGATCGTATTGAAGTTGCCAGACTCAATGGAACCTCTAGAAAGGTATGTTACATTTATTTATGCCAAATTATTTTTTGAATTGTAAAATCAAAGTTAATAGCCACACTAAAAGTTATGCCCTTGCTTATGCTAAGTTAGTGAATTGTGAGAAATGAGTTAAATGATAGAAGGTCAAGTTTCCTAATTGGTCACCTTGGTAAATTAAGTGCACTAATTTTTACAAGAAAATTAATGTTTGTTATCATCTTCTCAGTATCAGATTGGGAGATGTAATTGAAAGCTCTGTTTGTCAGTCTGATCATTTATGCAACCATAATTTGATAACAGTCAGGGTGTATATTTTCTGTAACCAAGTAGATGACGTGAAACTTTCCTTTCATGTTATTTATATACATATTTTTGTATCTCTAGCTTCTGAGGAGGGGCTCTGTACAAGATAATGGTTGGGGCCCCATTCCTTAGATAACCCTCCCAGGGCTTCGCCCACATATATTCCTGATTTTCTATATTAACATCATCTTGATAAAAACACACACACTTTTTTTTAAGGTTAAGGTTAAAGTGGGGAAAAGATTGAAGGCCTGCTGGGGCTCAAGGCACAGCCAGACATGAAGGATAGAGGAGTCACAACATATAGTCGTGGGGGAAAGGTTGGAAAAGAAGTTTAATGAGTTAAACAGAGGGGGACGACACCCCTTGTTTTACATATTACAGAGTTTGTTGGCTAACTAAGCTAACCTAGGATTTAGGATGAGGTTGCACAATTGTTACTTTGATAGACAATGTCTAATTTGATTTTACAATTACATGTTTATTAAAATCTTATACTGTATTATGTTATGGACTCACTAGATTGTGACTTATTAAATGTGATCTTATATCATATAGGTTTAATCTTAGGTGGATCACTGTGGCGGACATAGATGGTTCGTGGGTTGGGTTGCTGTAGTGCGGGCAGACTCCGTGGCCACCAGGCGTTGGGTCGCCTTTCGTCCAAGAGCTTGTCCCAAACCTTCTTCCCTAGGCGATGGAACCTGACGTTGAGGGCCTCTGTTTTATTTCTCAGGTGGATGGTTTCCACTGTTTCCTGGTAGGGTGGCACTTGGCCACTGGCTGACCTCAAACACTTGTTTTGGAAGCTCTCTAGTTGATGTAGTCTGGTCTTCCCGAGCGTCCCGAGTGGGACGTGTGGGTACTCCAACACAGGACTCACCAGCGCCTTGTACAGGTGGACTTGTATCTTCTCAGGTTTCAGTTTAAAACGTTTTAATTTGACAGCAGCGACTATGGCTTTCTTTAGTCTGTCCTTCACGTGGGGAATGATGCCCGTCCGAGAGATGATGAGGCCGAGCAACCTGCCTTGTTTGGAGTACTCAATCTCTTCGTCTTCGATAATCAATGGCGCTGGCTTGAATTTGGCTATGGGTATGACCTTGAATTTCGTTTTGTTTGTTTTTATTTTCCATTATTTTCATACTCTTGAGATACCCTCTATTGCCCCAGCAGTGAGTTACGCCATCCTTGCTATGGACCTTCCTGGGCAGGTGACGATCTGTGTTACATCGTCGGCATGCATGACGTGCTCACTGTCAACGATTGGGGGTGGCAGGTCAGCCGTGTAGAGTGTGTAAAGGGTTAGTGAGAGACAAGAGCCCTGAGGCATGCCACTCGAGAGTGAGAATTCTTCTTCACAATTGAGTGGTCTTTTCTATGGTGTTAGAAATTTCCCTGGTTTCTTTTTGCTTGGTTATTTTGGTCAATTTCTTCTCTGTTTCTTGAGTTACCTGTTTCCTGACCAGGCAGGTGGCAGAGAAGGTCCTGTGGCCACCCTCGCAGACGACACACCTTTTGATGGTGCTACGGCAGTCTTTGTAGAAGTGCTGATCAGGTGAACACTCGGAGCATATGACCCCTTGCAGGGGCAGGGGGCAGTTCTTGGTCATGTGGTCATTGTATTTGTAGCACTTCATACATTGTTCGATGGGGGTAACTTTTCATATTCTATTTGGTGTGATGAGATGGAAGTGCCATATGCATAGAGCCCCTTCTCCTTCATTCTTTTTGTATCCGTTGTGTCTGCAAAGCGAACCTTGATTATATTATGGGCATACATAGGATACACCTCCACAATCTTGACATTGTTTTGCTTTTTTATTTCATCTTTTATTTCTTCTGTGTTATTTTCATCTACATCTTTGTCTAATTTTTTACATGCAAGGGTGAGCTTGGCGCCGTATTCCCGTGGGACAATAACTTTGTAACCGTTAGTTTTCATTTTGTCCATGGCACTAAACTTCAGTAGTTTATCAGCATCTTCATCTGTCTCTGTGAGGATGATGTAACCATCTCTCAGATCCACACGTCTATTTATTCTCACCCTTAGGTCACTTAATAGCCTTTTTAGCCCTATTCGAGACACCTGGGTCGGGGTTCCGGAGATCTTCACTCTCACTTTGGCCATGGTCAGTAGCATACATGAAAATCCTACCTAATCTGTCCACCTCAGCTAAACCCCATGGATGCCGCTCCTTCTGTCCTCATGCTGGGCGAGTAAAGACGGGTCTACGAATAGGGTGAACAGACAATCCCCTGACGGGGGCCTAGCCAAGCCCTAACACCTAGCAGTGACAGGTTATGAAGCACTGCCGAATCCTTAACAGAAAATGTTGCCACCCTTACTGTTTCGACTCAACAGCCTTCTGAGGGCACCCTTTGTGGCTCTGCCCGCAGGGTTCGCGTCGTTACCAAACAGCAGGGACTCTAGGTGAAAGGATAGGATAGGAGAGGGAAGAAGCAGTGTGCAATAATAATATCCATGTACAGCTACAAGATAAAGCAGCCAGAGAGAGCCCAACATGAAAAACAAGGCTGGCATTCGTAACGGTTAACAATTTGAACATGAGCTAGGAGCGACGCGCAGCATGTCCGCTCCCTGTGAAGGTTGGGTGCACTCTGACACACACACATTAAAAACCTGCAAATTTATCAGGGCATGCTGTATCTACAGTATAATATATACAATACCCTGGTTTAAACATTACTCGGTCATCGAAGTGTACAAGTAGCCAAATTCAGCCATCATATATCACTCATAAAATAACATTGTAGGAAGGTATCTTCATATCAAATACTATACAGTGTATTATTGTGACCCTGTTGTAAACTTATTTACTGAAAGCTCTTCCACGAATGCATCCTGAATGAAGACCTTCCAATACAGCTTATCCTTTTATTTTCAAGTCATATTACAAATAACTAAGTGTATATTTTCTTTATTATTGAAGATGTTATATTAATCCTGATGAACCATAAGAGGCCAATCATATGAGAATATAATATTGACTTAATAAATTAATAAACCTGAGGAATGTGGCAACACCCAATCAGCCTCAGTCTGCTTACATACTCAGTGTCCTAGTTCTCATTAGACCTATAGCAAATCTGATTAGACCACTGTACAGTAGGGAGTGACAGTTTTGCAAAAGTTTTCAAAATCTAATTGCTTTGGTTGGATTATTTGTCTATCGGCCACGCTAATTCCGAATATGTTTGAGTTTTTTACATCATTGCATTAGAAGGTTTGTGGATACTTTTGGGTTTGGCATGAAAAACGCGAAAAAACTGTAAATAATAAAGGGACTGGCAATGTGGTACAACCTGTTAAAATCAAGTTATTGAATTGGATTATTCGACTACTGTGTACACTGGTTCATAATATGCTATTGTTTTTCAACTCAATGCGCTACAAATTATGCCGATATTTTTGCTGCAAGTCACCACATACGTATACCGTATATACCCGTGTATAGCACGAGTTCTTAAGACCAAATTTTTTGGCAAAAAGTTGGGGGTCGACCTCTATACGGGTAATAGTTTCGTTAGGTTGAAAAATATTTACCAGTAAACAATGGAAACGACGCACCAACGCACCACCAGCTGTGAGTGTCGGTACAGTTGCCAGGGCAGATCTCTTGCGTCATCATAGCAAGCCCATAGTAGCCAAATGCATGGTATGGTATGCACAGGAGGATGTAAAACATAAAGTATACACGTGGGCTAATTGTGATGACATAATATGATGTGAGTCAGATCATCTACACACAGTTGCCAGTTTCAAAATTTTCCTTTTAAAATTTTAAGTTACCGAGTATTTCTTTTCCCAAATCGTTTTACAATACTGTAGGTAAAACAGTATACTATTGTGCAAACCCCACAGAAAAAAAATTAACAAATGGAGACACCAAAAATGTAAAAAAAAAAAATGCTGTCTGACTTGCAACACTGTTGGTAGGGTCAGGTGGTTCTAACGGTACCTGCCAGGACCCGGTAATCAAATTTATAACAATATCTAACCTCAATTACTGTAGTTTATCTGATGTAGGCAATATGAAGTAAAAAATACCAGTTAAAGTGAGAAATTGGAAGAGAATAAACAAGAAAGATGTTGGGCTATTTTTGGTAGGGCTGAGGGAGAGAGTACCAGCTGTTTGGTCTTTTTTGGCGGGAGAGTCACGCAAATATCCGTACTAGTATTTGTTTGGTGTGTTCTATATTTTTAAAAATGAATACTTGTAAATTAAAAGTACCGTAACATTGTATTATATAAAAACTTGTCATATTTCTGGAAAATAAGAAGCAAGAAAATAAGAATACACCGGTAAACACAATTTCAACGTACGCTAAAATTAAAAGCTGCTTAAGAAGGGCCGATACAAACACAAAGCCTCCACGACCAGGGCTCTGCCGTATCAGCTAGACAGTACACGTGTTTTTCGAATCGTTTTCAGTTAAAAAACTTTTACATCACAAGTGAATTAGGATAGAATATTATTGTAATATAACAGTTTTTAACTGAAAACCATTCGAAAAGCGATTACGGTAACATCTTTTGAACGAAAGAAAGCGAGTCATTGTTTTTGTCACGATTTTATCCCACTTTCCACTATAATACGTACATTTCAGCAAAAATATTACATTTCCATATTCTCAGAAATAAATAGTAGTTTTGCTGAAACGTGATGTATTTCAATGTAAAATAGGATAAAATACATGACGAAAACAAAAGACTTTACCTAAGCTTCCGATGTTCTTGAGATGTTACTCGTTTTTTTAATAGTTTTCGGTTAAAATTCTGTTATATTACAATGATATTCTATTCATACTGTGCTTGATATAATACACTCACGGGAATGTAATATTTTTGCTGAAATGACGTATGTATTAAAGTGGAAAGTGGGATCAAATCGTGACGAAAACAATGACTTTCGCTTTTCTTCGTTCAAAAGATGTTACCGTAATCGCTTTTCGAATGGTTTAGTTAAAAAACTGTTGTATTACAATAATATTCCCTCCTAATTGACTTGAATAAATACTTGAATGGAAATATACAATATTTTTGTTGAAACTACCCGCGTTTCAGTGTAAAGTGTCGTGATAATAAATGGTAAACAAGTTTATAGGACGTAGTGTTTTCCTGAAGGTTTTGTTGTTCCTTTACCCTCAAAAACGTGGGTCGACCTATAAACGAGGAATATCATAAATTAACGATTTCTTGATCATAAAATCGGGGTCGACCTATATACGAAGGGGGGTTATAGACGAGTATATACGGTATTTCGAAAACCAGGGCCCAATATTACCAATGGCGTGGATAGATTCCGTGGAATGAATTCAGGACATTCCCGCTCATGGAACATTACCAAACTCCGTATATGTGCCAATGGCAGGCCAATGGCAATATTTACAGAGTTTGTTGAGGCTCCCTGGACAGGAATGCCCTGAATTTATTCCACGGAATCTATTCACGCCGTTGGTAATATTCGTCCCAGGACTGATCAACGAATTCAGCCCAAGTAGCTTGACTTGGACAGTTAAGGACAAAATCTCAGTCCGTACTTTTGAATAAAATATTGTTCAATAGGTGGTGATATTGAAGTGCTGAAAGTTGTTTTTTCTGTGTTGTTTTGCAGTTAGTTCAAAGGGCCGCCACCAAGATGGGTCGTCCTAAGATTAGCAACACTCAGCTGCGCCAGGGTAACGATAAGGTGTTCGGGGTTCGGATGCCTCTGCCATCTAACAAGTTGCCTCTGAACAAGGAAGTTGGAAGTGCCCTGGCTTATGAAGCAGAAAACGAGAGGTTAAGGAGAAGAACAAATGCTTTTGATTATATGGATGCCACCAACAAGGTGACTGAGAAGGTACTGGATGTGTATAGGAAGGCCACTGTCCCCACTATCTCTGAAATCAGGGTGAAAATGAGAGTCCACGACCTGTGGAGGATGCGGAGGGAGACGATGATGATGAAGGGAAATGGACAGAAACAGAAAAGGAAGAAAACGAAGAACGGGAAGCTGAAGATGAGGTTCGAGGCTCATCTTCAGCTTCCCGTTCTTCGTTTTCTTCCTTTTCTGTTTCTGTCCATTTCCCTTCATCATCATCGTCTCCCTCCGCATCCTCCACAGGTCGTGGACTCTCATTTTCACCCTGATTTCAGAGATAGTGGGGACAGTGGCCTTCCTATACACATCCAGTACCTTCTCAGTCACCTTGTTGGTGGCATCCATATAATCAAAAGCATTTGTTCTTCTCCTTAACCTCTCGTTTTCTGCTTCATAAGCCAGGGCACTTCCAACTTCCTTGTTCAGAGGCAACTTGTTAGATGGCAGAGGCATCCGAACCCCGAACACCTTATCGTTACCCTGGCGCAGCTGAGTGTTGCTAATCTTAGGACGACCCATCTTGGTGGCGGCCCTTTGAACTAACTGCAAAACAACACAGAAAAAACAACTTTCAGCACTTCAATATCACCACCTATTGAACAATATTTTATTCAAAAGTACGGACTGAGATTTTGTCCTTAACTGTCCAAGTCAAGCTACTTGGGCTGAATTCGTTGATCAGTCCTGGGACGAATATTACCAACGGCGTGAATAGATTCCGTGGAATAAATTCAGGGCATTCCCGTCCAGGGAGCCTCAACAAACTCTGTAAATATTGCCATTGGCCTGCCATTGGCACATATACGGAGTTTGGTAATGTTCCATGAGCGGGAATGTCCTGAATTCATTCCACGGAATCCATCCACGCCGTTGGTAATATTGGGCCCTGGTTTTCGAAATATACGTATGTGGTGACTTGCAGCAAAAATATCGGCATAATTTGTAGCGCATTGAGTTGTAAAACAATAGCATATTATGAACCAGTGTACACAGTAGTCGAATAATCCAATTCAATAACTTGATTTTAACAGGTTGTGCCACATTGCCAGTCCCTTTATTATTTACAGTTTTTTCGCGTTTTTCATGCCAAACCCAAAAGTATCCACAAACCTTCTAATGCAATGATGTAAAAAACTCAAACATATTCGGAATTAGCGTGGCCGATAGACAAATAATCCAACCCAAGCAATTAGATTTTGAAAACTTTTGCAAAACTGTCACTCCCTACTGTACAGTATTCATTGAGTAAGTTTTGTTCTTTTCATATTTTTTTTTTAACCTTCCCAATTTCTGAAAGTGTGTACAGGTTGACAATCCCTTATCCGAAATCCTTGGGACCAGAGGCTTTTTGGATTTCGGAATTCTTCGGCTTTTTTTTTTTTTTTTTTTTTTTTTTTTTTTTTTTTTTTTTTAATGTGTTAGCCCACCCGGACATAGATCACTGACCCCCATCGGGCCTGGGAGGGCCAAAATATATTAAAAATTACAATAATAATAATAATAATAATAATTATTCATAGGTCTAAGTCGTGTTTCTCATTTTTTATCTTTTTTCATTCTTGTATTTCTTAATTATTATTATTATTGTATTATTGTTATTATTATTATTATTATTATTAATTTCATTATTATATTTTATTATTTTTATTATTATCATTATTTTATTTTGGTGTATTTTTATTAAAATTTTTATTTACTGTGAATAATTATTATTACTATTACATTTTTGCCCCCCAGGCCCCGATGTGGGTTAGTGATCTATGCCTGGGTGGGCTAATCCCTGTTAAAAAAAAAAAAATCCTCACAAAAAACATTCGGAATTTCGGATAAAGGGTTGTCAACCTGTACCTTTTTTTTGTGACCAGAGCACCTCAGAGAGTCCGTAAAAAGCGAATTCCAATATTTTGAAGTCCGATTTATCGAGGTTTTACTGTAGGGGGGGGGAGCATTGCTAGGGAGATGGAGGAGGTACCTCCCAATTGGTCTCTGTTACTATAATGAAGCAGGGAGTGTATGCAAATGACGTCTGTGTTAAACTTTCATTTGGCTTTTATTTACTGGTTTAGCAATAAAATATTTTTGTTGTACAGTATTTTATCATGAATGACAGTCATAGTAGAATGAGAGAGAGGCAGTGTCAGTAAGATGCAGTGGATGGGAGGGAGGAAGATGGTGGTGAGATGCGTCAGTCAGTCAGTCAGTTTGTTTGGTAACACTGGCTGCAACACTGCCAGACACAAATGAACAGCTGATTACCCACAATATTGAGTGTAAGTATAAGTAAACAACGTCGTATTCCTTCTACATTACGTTACATTAATTTTAAATTGTGGAGTAAGAATAACAAATAAACAATGTACAGTGGTCCCTCGGTTAACGAACAAAATTTGTTCCAGAAGGTTGTTCGTTAACCGAAAATTTTGTTAACCGAAACCATTGTTTCAATGGGGTTTTGGGTAATTGGTTCCAGCTCACCGAAAATTACATACAAACTAAAAATGAATGCAGTAAAGTTCACTTACTTTGAGGTGTGCATGTAGAAGGCTCCTGGTTGATGATGATGATGATGATGATGATGGGAATTAGAATGGGGGTGGAGGAGAAGGCAGTGAGGGTGGAAGAGAAGTCACCCCATGCTTCATGCCGCCATTTCACCCATAAAATTTTAAGTTCACTGGGTGTAATTCAAGATTATTTTCTTTAAATCAATACTGCACTGCACTGCACTATATATTGTAAATATGTAAAATAAATTTCAGAATGACCAATAATTGTTCTGTAAAAATGTAAAAATAGTTTATGTTCAAGAGAGTCTCAAGCAAGATGCTACCTCCACTGAGCAGACACACAAACTGACGCCATTCTGGGTGAGTCAAGTGGCTGTGTGGCGAGGTAAAAACTAGTTCCCTGTACTTCAATTATGTTAAATAACACTGGTCTACAAAAAAAAATTTTTTTTTCTGGCATGAAACCTTTTAACTGTTTTTTACTAACTTTAAGGTGCTGAATCCAAATCTGATCTCAGATTTGCTCCATCACGTAACGTGCCAGAATTTACTGAGCTACCAGAGATTGAGGATATAGACCGGAATTCACCTGTTTCTACTGATGAAGATGAAGAGACTGATCTTTTCAAGCCATCTGGTGAAGATTGTGAAAAGCCAACGTTGTTTACTCAGTCAGAATTGAATGATCTGGTCAGAGATCTAAATTTGCCAAAACAGTCTGCTGAATTGTTAGCTTCCAGGCTTCAAGAGAAACGACTCTTAAAACCTGGCACGAGTGTCTCCTTTTATCGCAACAGAGAAGAGCAACTGCGGAAGTACTTTCATTCATATGACCAGCTTGTTTTTTGTAATGATGTAGAAGGACTTCTTCTCTCCATGGGACTACCAGCATATGATAGTAAGGATTGGAGACTTTTTATTGACAGTTCTAAAAGGAGCTTGAAATGTGTTCTTCTTCATAACGGAAACAAGTATGGTTCAATTCCAATCGGACATTCTGTACAAGTTAAAGAAGAGTATGAAAACATTAAGACTGTTCTAGAGAGGTTGCAATACCATGCTCATGAATGGTTAATTTGTGTGGACTTGAAAATGGTAAACTTTCTATTGGGCCAGCAAGGAGGGTACACAAAATACCCCTGTTTTCTGTGCTACTGGGACAGCAGGGCTACAGCAGACCATTGGGTGAAAAAGAATTGGCCACCAAGACATAGTTTGACGCCTGGTGACAAGAATATCATTAACGATCCTCTGGTTGACAGGAAAAACATTGTCCTTCCTCCTCTGCACATAAAACTTGGTATCATGAAGCAATTCGTCAAGGCTCTTGATCATAGTGGAGAGTGTTTCAGATATATATGCTCAACCTTTCCAAGTCTTAGCGACGAGAAGAAAAAGGCAGGGATTTTTGATGGACCTCAAATAAGAACACTACTCAGAGATCCACACTTCCTTGCAACAATGACTGAGGCACAGGCAAGAACTTGGAATGCTTTCTCTAATGTGGTGCGGAACTTCTTAGGGAACAAGAAAGCGGACAACTATCAAGAAATTGTGGAAGAGCTGCTCGTGAGTTTACAAGCACTTGGATGCAGAATGAGTATCAAGGTTCACTACTTACACAGTCACTTGGACGAGTTTCCAGAAAATCTGGGAGAAGTGAGCGAGGAGCAAGGGGAGCGCTTTCATCAAGACATTAAAGTAATGGAAGAACGTTACCAAGGTAGATGGGACTCGAACATGATGGCGGACTACTGCTGGAGTTTGATGAGAGACATTCCAGAAGCTGTACATAAGAGATCGGCCAAAAAGAGGAAGTTTATGTAACTGTAACTTGATCTTAATACTTGCACTATTTCTACCGTACATTAATTGTTTTTTTCACCCTTCAATGTTACATTTAAATATTATATGTGCATTAACTTTCCAATTTGATATTAACAATTTTTGGTTATAGAAAAATACAAATTATAATGCTGAAAAAATTTATGTATACATGTTTAAACCGTCAATTTTGATCCAAAAGTTTACGTTTCCCAGCAAAAGTGCAATATGGTATATCTCAAAAACCTGATGTGATAGACAAAAACCAAAGTCATATTTGGATTCTGCACCCCAAATTTACTTAAAATCCGTTTAAAAACCTTGTGCCAGAAAAATTGTGTTGACCGGTGTAATTGTTAAAATGACTAAAAAAATTAATATAAGACTTTTAAAATTATTGAATAGTACAACCTTCTTGATATTTACTCAAATGGTAACCAATTTAAGCCCTAAAACCGATTACAGTGGTCCTTCGGTTAACGAGTTACCTTCCATAAGATTCTTAACTTCGGTTAACGAGCAATCCCTCGATTAACGAGTTTCTTACGAGCCGACCTGAACATGTTTTCGCTTGCATTAGGCGGTCCACCAGCTGTAGTATTAGTCCGCCAATACAGTAATCGGTTCTAGGGCTTATATTCCTTACCATTTTAGCAAATATCAACAAGTTTATACTATTCAATAATTTTAAAAGTTTAATAGTAAAATTTTTAGAAATTTTAACAATTATTGAACATAATTGAAGGTAATGAAACTAGTTTTATGTGCGCCATCCAGCCTCTCAACTGACCATACAAGCGTCAGTCTTTGTGTCTCTTAAGTGGAGGTAACATCTTGATTGAGACTCTTCAACTAAATGCTATTTTTGTGTGCTTGCAAGCAATTTATTGGTCAATTTGAAATTTATTATACATATTGACAATATATTATGCAGTGCAATGTTGATTTAAAGAAAATAATCTTAAATTACACCAAGTGAACTAAAATTTTATGGGTGAAATGGCACCATGGGGTGACTTCTCTTCCATCCCAATGCCTTCTCTTATCCCTTCTCCTCCACCCCCATTCTAATTCTCATCATCATCATCCAGGAGCCTTCTACATACACACCTCAAAGTAAGAGTACTTTTCTACCTTTTTTGTTGAATTTAGGCAATTTTCGGTGAGCTGGAACCAATTACCCAAAAACCCATTGAAACAATGGTTTCGGTTAACGAGTTTTTCGGTTAACGAGCAACCTTCTAGAACGGATTGTGCTCGTTAACCGAGGGACCACTGTACTGTATTGGCAGACTAATACTACAGCTGGTGATCAGGCGAAAACATTTTGACACGATTTCGTAAGGATTTCGTTTACCGAATTTTTGTTCGTTAATCGAGTTGAAGATTCTTATGGAAGGTAATTAGTTAACCGAAATTTCGTTAACCGAGGCGTTCGTTAACTGAGGGATCACTGTATAGTATTGTACAGTACGTATTGTACTATCCTGATTGACAGTCATAGAATGAGTGAAAGAGGCAGTGGGTGGGAGGGAAGAAGGTGAA
Organism: Homarus gammarus; assembly: GCA_958450375.1. Lineage (NCBI taxonomy): Eukaryota > Metazoa > Arthropoda > Malacostraca > Decapoda > Nephropidae > Homarus > Homarus gammarus. Next base: position 230,999 of record CAUDMG010002736.1, on the reverse strand, counting down.
ATTATGATTTAAGTGGCGATTGTAGAGGTAGTGGTGGTCATGGCGGTGATCTTGGTGGTGGTGGGATGTGTGTGGCGAGCTCCGTGTTTTTCGTCGAAAAATGGTCATTTCAGGGGTACCCAGCCTGATCTCTAGAAAATCTGATTCATGAGTGACTAGTGAGTGACGTTACCAGTACAATATCTATCTGTGATCCCCCTAAGTAGATTATTTGTCAATTTGTTGGTGAATCTGTGACTCTGACTCCCCTCAGTGCCATGGCTTGTAATCCGAGCCCTTGTCCACCTCACCATTCCACCAGGTCAGCCGCCCCAGCTGACCACACAGCTTGACCAACACTGAACGGCCTGCTACACTCTCCTCACTAGCTCCGATATGCTAGTGCCAAAATTCAAATTTTAAAAGACAACTGCTGTCTGATGTGATAATGGAAGTCCAATGGACTCTCATGCAGGACATCATGCAACAAATGAATAAGGAGACCATCGGGAAACTATAGAAAGCTGACCGGCGTCTCACTGACCAGCTCAGTGAGGTTAGAAGAAGCTTGGAATTCTCGCAAGGGGAAATAAGTGACTTAAAAGCAAAGTAGAACATTGAAGCTGAAGAGAACCGAACACTCAGGACCCAAGTTCAACAGCTGAGCAAAGAGAATTCAAAGCTTAAAATGGAACGAACGACAACAGTAGACCGGGTGAATTACCCGGTAAGTAGATGACATAATGTAGGGCGGCGAAACAACCTCAGGTTTGCCGAATTCCCCGAAGATCTCCATGAGACCTGGGGGTCAAGTCAATGTTAATGTTGCTTTTAAGTATGACTCTACTATTACCAGTATATTAATCAAGAATAGCCCAACCTTGAATGTAAATGGAAGTGTTTACTGCATTCCATGTAGCATCTGTTATGGAAATTATGTAGGACAGACTGGGAAAGCATTGCAACTCTGAATTAAATAGCACAAGTATAATATCAGTACAGCATCTGAAAGCAGTGCACTGTTTGTTCATGTTAGGAACAGTAATCATCCCATGGATTGGGAAAACAGCTTTGAAGTGTACAAATCATCAAGTGTCACAGAAAGACTTCTGGTTGAAGCTAGTTTGATTAGCGAATTGAATTCTATAAACCTTAGTGATGGTCACTACAAAACTGATATGTTACACAAATTTATTTGTCAGTGGCCCAAGGTTAAAAATGCTTTTAAAACATTGGCGTCAGATGTAGGATAGATGATTAGTGGGTCTCATATTTTTAACCTGACTTAACTTGATTAGTCACGTCACCCTTTCTCTTAAGCTCCTTTGCGTATGTGGTGGTGTTGATGTGCGGACTAGTGGATGTCATGTTTAGTAAGGTCACCCTATGTACTTAAGCCTCTCTCGGTCCATGTAATTCAGTTGCCTCTGAAGATGTCTTGAATAAAGACAAAGGCCAAGGTGCTCCATTGTTTCCCTTTTCCCCCGTGTGATTTTATCAAGATGTCTGCTGTTGTCGTAAGTTCTGTTTTAAGCTTCGAATTCTCTTTATTTATATATATACATGTAACCGGTCGGAATTTACTGGACTTTAATTTCTCACATGACTTGGGGTTTATTAAAGATTATAAGATGGTAATGGCAGTGGAAGCGCCCCTTTGAGAAAAATCCCAAACCAGCACAAGAACACTTAAATCTACTAAACAAAATGAATTGTCCGTGACCCGTGGAAGGATAGCGTCTGTGACTGGGATGAATGAGACACACTGTAATATTTAGACACTTATATTCCCTCCAACACTACAAACACAATCAAATAATGGTACACCAATATGCGCACCTCTTAACTAAAACTTAAACACTACTCTGGGGAATAAAAGTTATACAGGATATAGAAATTATTAGAAACTCAGGCAACAATAAATTTGAAGTATTAAGAAATGTTTCTTGCACACATGAAACAGGCCTTAAAGGCTTTCACACAATAATATCAGTCACTTAGGAAATGGTATTAAAAAATAAGAAATTAACTACTCTACAATGAATAGGCCTTAAGGGCTTCCAACAAAATAATATCAGTCACTGAGGAAATGGTAATAAAAAATAAGAAATTAAATGCTCTACAATGAATAGGCCTTAAGGGCACTCAACAAAATTGTATCACCCCAACAGATGCACTCTTCCTAACCTAACTTAAACACTACTCTGGGGAACAAAAGTTATACCTGATATCAGAATTATGGAGAAAATTTAGATGCACTAAAAGAATCAAATCACAGTATCACTCTGGTTCCACTTAATGACACAAACATTCAAAAAACACTACTATCAGAATTATTTAAGAAATATTGAACTACACACGTCAAGATAATATCAGTAACTGAGAATGGTATTAACTACACCCGTAATAAGGGAGATAAAATGTTCCTCTAGGTATCTCCTAGACTCATGGTCTCAGTGTGTGACCATTAATTTACTCAGATAGCCTCAGTGTACCCCCAGTGCGTCCATGGGCAGGAAGGGAGTGAGCCAATCAGACCTTGTGCAGTTGAGAGAAGCTTTAGCTTCCCGTTAGCAAGAGGGTTTCACTAAGCGGCTCGGGACATGTGGTGTTGTGAGCCGACGCCAGCTGGGCACCCAGATGGCTAGATTCCCTCAAGAGATCCTTTGGTACCCCGCTAAACAGTGACAGGCCTACTCTGATCGGTCCAATGGCGACAATCGCCACCCTCAATCATCAACGGCAGTCTCAAACGGCAGTCAATCTCTCGCAGTCAAACTCCGGTCAACTCCAGTCAAGTGGGTTCTGACGGAAACCCTGAAATGAACTCACTGTTAGCTCTAGTTTACTTTACCACTGCCCTATCTAACCCTGTCTGAGAGCGAATGAGACTTACTTGTTATACTGCAATAGTGCAACACAGGTGACTAGGCCACGTGACTATTTCTGTGACGGACGCGCAGGGACGTCTTGTTTGTCTGAATGCTCCCCGTGACTGAGAGAGAGGCAGCGTCGCATCTTCTCAAGGCGTTAGCTTAGGTCTACGTGACATATTTTCCGCCTAACTAATAACTCCTTGGGACACCCGTAACATTATTCAGACTGCTAACCGATCTATAATAATTTCAAATTCAATAATAGTCCCTTAACTTCTTGAATCGCATCATTATTAATTCGGTAAATTACATTTAATATCCTATAGGCCTAGTTCCGCAAGCTCTCGCTACGAGCAGGCAGCGCTCTTTTCCCTCATGACCTTGAACGCTCAGTATCACTAATGGCCGGGCATTTGAAATTACTCTGAAGTTTCTGAATATTATATATATATATATATATATATATATATATATATATATATATATATATATATATATATATATACAGGTAGTCGTCGACTTACGACCTAGATTGGTTACGGCCGACCGGTCGTAAGTTGATCTGGTCGTAAGTCGGCCTATGTTATAATTACCTTACGTATATTAAACTGTAATGTGTAATGATAATATAATCATCTTTAAGTCATATTTTATCAACATTTTCTTTGTTCATTATTGTTACGGTCGTCAGGTTTAAGTAAATCACTGCATACTACAGTACAATTGGTTTATTATTTACACTGGGGCTGGGGCCAAAACTGTCGTACCGCCGGTCGTAAAGTCGAACAGACGTAAGTCGCATAGGTCGTAAGTCGACGACTACCTGTACATATATACAGTAGTACCCCACTTAACGCGGTCAATTGAACCCACAGGGTACCGTGTTAAGTGAAAACCGTGTTCAGTGAAACCCACGTTAAGTGAACAACAGAACATATGGGATTAATTCCAATAGAGACTGGACGGACCCCCAAACTCTACTTTTTCTGACATAATACCTATGTTCTAGTAAAAACAACATCTTAATTTTATGATGGTACATGCACACAATTAATACTTAAGAGAAATAGAGAAATACAGTCGCCAAGTTAATGTGCATTCAAATAATGGACTCGACTCCCTCCCCCTCTTCTCACACTACACTCCCTGGCTCTTCCCTCTTGAAAATTTTGGGGGGAAAATCACTAAGTTTTAATAAATAACACCTCAAACTAAAGTTAGGATAATATAATTGACATTGCTGGATTCCTTGTAAGACCAGGAATATTTTGAATATAAATGTCATATATTTTGCACAAAAGATAACATATTTACTCAGAGTAAACATTAGATCTAAAATTTGTATGTCTAATGCAAAATCTATGGTGTTTATATTCAAAATGATCATCAAATTGTAAGAATTCCAGCAATGTAAATTATATTCTGGCCGGGTAATTTGTATGAATTTTATGAGCAAAAACAAATATCTTCAGTTAATGAAAAGAAAGATATTCTTCACGACACTATCTGTCAATCAAAGTACCCCACCTTGCCTCCCCCCTCTTCCATCCGTCCCAACCCTCCCCCCACCCCCCACCAATCCTCCCTTCAAGAGATGTTGGGTGAAAAAACTAAATTTTAACATTTAGTATTAAATATTACCTCAGATTAAAGTTAGGATAATATAATTGACTGCTGGATTCCTTGTAAGACCAGGAATATTTTGAATATAAATGTCATATATTTTGCACGAAAGATAACATATTTACTCAGAGTAAACATTATATCTAAAATTTGTATGTCTAATGCAAGATCTATGATGTTTATATTCAAAATGATCATCAAATTGTAAGAATTCCAGCAATGTAAATTATATTCTGACCGGGTAATTCGTATGAATTTTATGAGCTAAAACAGGCAGGCAGGCGGGTGGGGCGAATCTAAAAATAGCATCTCGAGCTGGACACCCTGCGCGTATACGTGGAAAAAACCCGCGTTAAGTGAAAGTTGAAAGTTCGGCTCTGGCGAGGCACCACGTATACGTGAAATCGCGCTAAGCGGGGTATTACTGTATATATATATATATATATATATAGGAGTACACAGTATGTATGTTGTGTTGTCAATAGTAAGAGAAACAATTGAGACCCTGCAGTTGTGTGTAAATGAGGCAGAAAGTCAGATCAGCAACCTGAGACTTGGTCACAATTTTCGTGATGCCATGTGGCAGCAGGGTCTACCATAGACAACACCTTATGCTTCCAATATCTTCCCAGGTGGTAGTTCCTCCCTGTTTGGTAGCTGCCTAATACCTACTACCTACTGTTGCCTCGTAGTCAATATCTGCAACTGTTGTCGGCTGTGGGGCTGATGCTCTCGTATTAAGTTTTTCACCTAGGTTGCTGCCACACAAGATGCATTTCACCACCCTGAGAGAGAGAGAGAGAGAGATTTTTTTTCTTTTTTTTAATATGTAATGTAATTGTGAGGATATAACTTTGCTCATTGTAGGTGTACCTCATTGTAAGGTTTATTCAGATCATCCCGGCAAAACCCATTTTTTGTTGGAAAGCACTACTGTATTTTCGGCCTAGCTCTATACGATGGTAGTTGATAAGATCTCCTTATTACACGGTAAATAAGGTTGAAAGCTCTTTGAAAATAGGGTTGAACATCGATTTCTGGCAGACAGGAAATTATGGGCTTGGCTTTCACGTCATCAGGTGCTCTCATCCCGTCAATGAGTGAGTGAGAGGACCGTGTGGCCATTTTGATTTAACGAACAGGTGGCTCGAATTAGTTAGTTAAATCGAGAAAATACTGTATTAGTTTCGTGCTGGACACGCTATGACTTGTGATATGGAGACAATATTGATATGATTTAAGGACAATGGGAGTTAGCACCCACCAAAGTGTGGGTAGTGTACAAGAATTAAATATATATTACAGGTATTTTGAATAAGTAGGTGGTGACTTAGAGTGGTTAGTGACTCCTTGAGATAGGTGGTCCCTGACAGTAAGACAATCAGGCAGTGTTGAGGGGTAGTAACATTGGAACAATTACAGAGTTTACAAGATACTTTCCTGTTAGGTCTGTATCCTAACCTGATGTGAGCAGAGACAACATTAAGTCTGTGGACCAAAAGTCCATGTTGACAATACTTGAGTGGATGTGGAAGAAAGTGATCATAGTGTTGGATGGATATATTTTCAGCCCGTTCACTATCCCTGCAATGGGTTGAAGGGAGAAGAGCGGCACAACTCTTTCTCTTTCAGTAGGTGATGCTGGGCTTATATTTTGGCCTAAAACATCCTGATTGGACAGCCATAATTTTGAGAATTAGTTCTTGATTAATCTCAATATGCAAATAAACATGTGTAATGCTGTGTCTTTTATTTTTATCTTTAGTTAACAAATTTTTATAATTTATTGTGGATTTATTTTAATATTTGCGACAGTTAATAATTGTTGTTTCTTTTTACTTTCAGTACTTGAGTACTTTATGAATTATATACTCTTTTACTTCTACTGGAGTACACCCAGTCCTCGCTTAACGTTGTCCCAGACAACGTAGTTTCGCTATAACGTTGCTACTCTTTAGATACCCATGATTCTGACAACGTCGTTTTACGACCTAAGCGATTCGTAATAACGTTGTCACCTAACACAGACTACTTTGTATGGCGCACCACCCTCTCTCATCTTGGCGCACTACACGCTCTCGTGCAGCATCAGTGTCCCCAAGCATTTTCTTTCCAGTCTTTGTTAAGCTTCCACAGCATACGTTCATGCTTAAGTGTTTTTGCTATAAATACTGTATTGTAACCATTCAAAATGGTTCCCAAGTGCCCATCAAGTGTTAGTGATGCTAGTGTTGTGAAGAAGCAATGCAAGACCATTAGTCTTGCTATGAAAATGGAGGTTTTAAACCGTTTTGAGAAAGGCGAACGTGCTGTGGAAATTTGTGTAGAGTTTAGTTTATTTATCTTTTTGGATGTTTGGTATAATATGTATTTTTTATAAAAATTCCATTGAATTTATGTACAGTATATGTAATGTATTTTATGGGGCAAAGGGAGGCTGGGGACTGTAACTCCCGTATTTTATCTATTTATGGGGAAAATTTTTTCTGTTAACGTTGTGTTTTACAAGAACGTAACCATGACGTTAAGCTAAGACTGGGTGTACATTGATCTTTGGATACTTTTACTTCTACTTGAGTAACATTTTGCTTATGTAACAATTCTTTTACTTAGTAACAAAGTCCAGTACTTTTTACAACTCTGCAAGAATATAATACCTGTAATGAAAAAATAAAAACACTGATGAACGTAGCAATGGCCAGTCCCCCCTCCAGCATGTTTACACATGAAGTATCATCTCGTACCTATTAGCTTGTTCGGGCTATATCAATCTGATTAAACAACTGTGCAGTACCCCATTAATGACAACATTGTATATATTTTAATACTAAAGGTAATCTATTTTATAAAAAAATTAATTATTTTTTAATGAGTTCTTGTACTACAGTGGTTCCTCGGTTAACAAATGCCTCGGTTAACGAAACTTCGGTTTACGAATTACCTTCCATAAGAATCTTCAATTCAGTTAACGAAAAAAAATTTGATTAACAAAATCCTTACGAAAATCACATTTTGTTTTGAACATCAGCTGATAAGCTGAGGAGGTGCTCAGCCAATTCAGTGATCTCTTCTATGTTTACATTCAAATTAATCACTAGCAATTCTAGCAATGCAAATTAAATTCACCCCGGTCACTTCTATTAAATTTTATAAAAAAAAAACATTCTAAAAGACATACAGTAAATTAACAATTAAGTAAATACTACACACCACAGGTGCCAACTGTCAAACATGTCACTGTCCCCCCCCCCCCTACCCACCCACCCACCCACCTTTCCAAGAAAGGTTTGGGGAAAAGCACTAGGCTTACAGGTTTAAAAATAAATAATACCTCAGACTAAAGTTAGGATAATATAATTTGCATTGCTGAAATCCTTGCAAGACAGGAAATAATTTGAATATAAATGTCATATATTTTGCACAAAAGATAAAAAAATTTTCACTCCCTAATAAAATTCTTAAATTCGATCTAAAATTTGTATGTCTAATGCAAATTTTAGCTTGTTTATATTCAAATTAACCACTGTCTTATAAGAATTCCAGCAAAGTAAATTATATTCTGGCTGGGTAATTTCTATGAATTTTATGAGTTAAAAACAAAAATCTCAAATAAATAAACAAATTATACTTCACCAGACACTCTGTCACCTCACCTCCTGCTCCCCCCCCCCCCCCTCTCTTCTTCCCACACTGGCTGGCTCCCTACCTCCCTCCCTCCTTGCCTTCCCAGACAAAAGATCCGTGTTTTCTTTATGCTTTAAGGTGTTTATTTTATGTAATATCTCAGACTAAAGTTAGGATAATATAATTTGCATTGCTGAAATCCTTGCAAGACAGAGATTAATTTGAATATAAATGTCATGTATTTTGCACAAGAGATAAAATTAATCACCTGTATCACATTACATTAGTGATTTAAGACTTCTAGTGTATATGTACGATATATATTGTGATTTCAGGGCGATTTAGGGGAATTTTAGGAGTTTCTGACTTTATGCATTTTTGTCTTTACTTTGTATATACTTTTCTGTGAGCTGGAACCAATTACTCAATATCCCAATGAAACAATGATTTTGGTTAAAAAATAATTTCTGTTAATGAACGACCTTCTGGAACGAATTGTGTTCGTTAACCGAGGGACCACTGTATATATAAAGGAAAAATGTAAAAGAAATGCACATAATATTTAGTGCACATTAAAATACAAATTTAAGGGTCATTGGGCGGGGGGGGCTGATGAGTGGCTGCTTCGTGCAACGGTGGTCCCCAGAGCCCTCACTTGGCATAAGTCCGGAGAATTGTCAATTTTGGACTCCCTTTCCCCCCAATTTGTCTGGACATTCAAGGGTTTACTGTATTGTGGGGTATTAGACTAAATGTAGCTTAGGTAAAGTATCGTTAATTATAAACCTTCTATTTAACGGGAATTTATGTTTTCCGGCTTTATTTTGGTCCCAAGGTTGCTGGATGAGAGAGGGTCAACCTGTAATTTTTCATTCATATCAACAACATTAACATTTTACAGCGATTTTTCACACTTGTGTGGGTTTAACCGTGATTACCTGATAGTAGCTGTAGGGTAAAACCAGAACGGGATGTCCTCCCATTCACTACCACAAACCCAGGGCTCCAGCCCCCAAAATAAGCAGCTGAGCCCAAAGAATGGGCACAGCTCTGATGACCTGGTTACCATCAGGCATCTTGAAGCAAAGTTTAACAGCTTGATGCCATTCCTAACACCAACCCACAGGGTGGAAACTGCAGGCAAGGCAGGGTTGCAGTTCCCTGAGGTAATGAAAAACTTTCCACCTACCTTATTTTTTTCGTCCATATGAAACAAAAGTCAGCAATATAACATCTGCCTTCAAAATCAGTTAAACTAAAGGATAAAGATCAGAAGTCATTAGTTACTTTCCAAATTTAGTGAGTACACTGGGCTCAGGACATATTAGGACCTATTAAGAGGAACACTTCATTCCTTTTGTTCCTGTCTTGAGTGGGTGGCCAGTAAAGGAAAGTCCTCTGATTATGTTATTTTATTCACCAAACACATTTTCAACTATCAGCTTCACTATTCACTTAAGTTATCCTTTTTGACACAATATAACCATTTAGTATTAATAGTCACTGGGATTAACTGCATTTATCAAATTAAAACCTTTACAGTATATTATTTAACTCCTCTTGCATCTTCTTAAATTCAGATGATAATTTGAATCCAATTCCTTGACAGATCCTCATTACTGATAACCTGGATGAACCAAGAGCCATTGCTATTGACCCTGATGGGGGCTTGATGTTCTGGACAGACTGGGGTGAGCATCCAAAGATTGAGCGAGCTGCCCTTGATGGCTCATTACGAGAGGTCATTATCAACTCGGACCTTGGATGGCCTAATGGGGTTGCAATTGACACTGAACTGAGAAAAATATATTGGTGTGATGCTAAAGAAGATAAAATAGAGGTGAGTGTAATGAACTGAAGATAAATGTTACTTATTCAGTGAAGATATGGTGTGTTACCATTATATGTATTGTAGTGTTTGTATATGAAGACTTATTGTTTTTGCTTTTTAATATAATTTTTATTCCCCACTAACATATTAAAGAGGCTTAATGTTCATTCATTTATTTTGTATGACTATCACGTGGTATCACTTAAGTTTTTCAATAGGGTGCTACTAGCTGTATCTCTAATGATGGTTACTCCATGAATGATTGAATGCAGAGTTAGTCAGTGGGGAGTGCTTAGTTAGTGAACAAGGCTTTTTGATTTCTTGTTCAGACACTGTTCTCTTTTTCCTACTAAGCTAACTATACAGCAGTACAATACTTTGTTCTCTTTCAACTTTGCAAATGAGGCCTAGGCTTAGTATGTAACAAGACAGCTGACAGACGGACACAAATGGTCACACTACAGTTCATTAGTACAGGTAGCTCTCGCTGTCTGAATGATCACTATCTGAATATTTTATTCTTGCACCTCTTCTCACTATCCAAAAGTGACAGTCAGTTCTGCTATAACGCGATAGTTGTGTTCTTGTAAAACATCGTGTTATAGAAATTCGCGTAATAGAAATAACGGCTTATGGAGAAAATAGGGTTAGGTGCAGATTACTACTCAAAATCGAAAAAAATTTAGTAGTTAGCCTAACACAAAGGATAGCACAGTCTAAATAAATGTTACATTCATATCTAATAATGAAATCATTCAGTAAATGTAACACTTTACCTTGAAAAATATGAATATAACTTGATGGGGGAGAAGGGTGATTTTGAGGTTGATAACATGGAGCTTCTCTTCAAGGGTTATAGCCTTTCTTTTGCGATCATCACTGGGAATGTGATCACCAGAACGATTCTTGGAGATATTCTTCTTTACCATTTTCACAGTTAATACCACAAAATTGGAGAAATAGTAAGCAAAAATCGCGTTACAGCAAACAAGTGTTCGCGTTATACAAATATCGTTCCTCTATTCATAAATCGCGTTAGAGCCAATTCGCGTTGTCAAAACATGCGCTATAGCAGAACTCACTGTATTCACTTATCTGAATGTTGTTCTACTTGAAAATTTAAGTCGCACACTGCACACAGTTTGTTCCCCCAGATGTGCAGGAACATACTCTCACTCAAGGTGCATCCCCCATCCTCCTCTTCCCATGTTCCATTCGCTCTTATGTTCGGTGCAAGTGAATTGCTCTCTCGATATTCATCTGTATTTGTGTCATCCTTTCTTGAATTTGTACATAATGGCATCCAACCATAGTGGTGATCCCTGTAGTACTTACCATCACCAAGAGGTCAAACAAACCTGTAATGATTGAAACCAAACTTGAGATAATCAAGCATCACTAAGGGGTGACGTCCCAACATTAGCTAATGTACAGTATTCCCTCACTCTAAATGATTCTGAAGTTAAACAAATGATTTATTCTCCGTAAAAATCCTATATAAATAATGTCATTCAGAGTTAAATGATATAGGGAGAATGGGGTAAATTAAAAAAGTCGAATTTTATGTGCCCAAAATCAATAGAAACTGCTATGATAAAAAATTTAATTTGTATATAGTATGATATAAAATATAATAACTCATATTTTACATATAAAAAGTTGCTCATTCACCACTCAAACCATCCTCTGTGTGACACGACACAGTTTAGCCTGGCAGCCACCCAGCTGACTCAGAGACATGTGTGTCTGTTGTGCTGTGTGTTTGCCATGACATCACAGCAGTGTACTGGGCTGGCACCACAATTACAGTCCACTGCCTCCACACATATGTTCACTTCCCACACATATGTCCCCATGCTCTCCCTTTTTCTTCTTTTACAGTTTTATATTATATTTTCTTTATTTCTAAGTCATTTTAGAAGTTGAGAGTATTGTAATGGTTTTTCCTCAACTTTTATAGTTTCATTACATGTAACAATGACAATATGCTTAGCCATCTCACAGGCCACCTCAACGTACACCACCATCATCCTCCAGTACAGCTATGTCTTGGTTTATGCAGTACAGTGATATCCCTGTTAGCCAGAACAATTGGTGCAGAGCACTTCCAGGGATTAGAGATTTCCGGTTAACCAGGCGACTTTCACAAACCCCAAAAAATCCCCCATCCCCGGAAATTTTTCCCAGTTACTGGGAAAAGTTTCCGAGAGTCAAAACTACCCATCATGCACAGACAGACACTAGCACCACTTCCCCAGAATGTTTCTGAGTCTGTAAAAGCAGTTCTAATTAAGTTAGAAACTCCATTTCTTTACTAGAATAATCCTGAATATTCTATCTAAAAGTTTGATTAACTAAATATATATAAAAACTAAAAATCTATATGTTATAGCCATTAATGCGGCTGTGTTGCAGCAAAAGCTGGTATTTTTCACTCTCATGGAGCTGTGGGGGATTAATGGGTCTCATGTAACTGACCTGATGCATTGTCAGGTGGAGGTAGGGTGGGGGATTAGTGGTCTCATATTACTGACCTTCTGATGCAATGTCAGGTCACCCATTGTTGGGTGAGGGATAAGTGGGTCTCATGACCTGAAGAGGTCTTGAATAAAGACAAAGGCTAAGGTACACTATTTTTGAGGGGGATTTTGATAAGTGTAAGTATAAATGAGCAACATTGTATCCCTTCAACATTACATTACATAAAATTTTATAATGTGAAGTGAGGAAGCAGAAAGGTGTGGGTAATTAGGGAGATGAAGTGGAAAGGAGTTGTAACATGCACCAGTGTTGACAAGCACTCCTCAACAACTGATCTTTAACTCACCACCATGCAGTCACGCACGTGTGCATCAGTTAATCACGCATAAATTTGTCAGTACTTCGTATATTTCTTTCAATATCTCTTACTTTTTTGTTTATTTCCTCTTACTTACTTTTATTCTCAAATGTATTTAGTTATATTCTGTTTTGTGGGTTAACCTGGGAGATCCACATCCTTGTCTATTCTCAGTCATGTAATTACTGTACTTACATCCTAGAGCTGCCACCACCCAGGCTTTTTTTCTTTCGACTATAACATCTGCCATAAACGAGAGGTTATGCTCATGGGTTATCAAGTGTATTTTCAGAGATGGCATTTGTTATAAGGAATCAGTGGTGATATTCACATTATACTTAATCATTATTTATTAAAAGCAAGTTTGAATATGATGACACTTTGAACCTTCATTCACAACAACAAAACTTAGGTTCAGTTACTGATTACTTTACTGTAACACTTAGACAAAATAGAACTGACCACTAGGTCACACAGGTTAGTAGCACAGTGATGGTATTACTTAGAACACCGTGCTGTTACTTGATTAACAGGGAAACATATACCAGAACATATCAGCTGCGAGTACAGCTGGTTCACTCGCATACATAGCAAACTCTAATGCTGGTGATAGTAATATTTCTGCTTTCAAAAATCAACCTGGGACAATTATATTCGTTCCCAATATTCCATCCACACTAATGCACACAATAATCATTAGCACAAACAGTAAGGATGAGAAGCTTATTCCCCTTGTATTCAAAACAAATGTCGTGCGGCTACATTTTGTAGCTGTGGCCAGGCTCGTACTGGAGAACGAATCAGTGGACCAGCACACTCGCTCCCTGGAGCGTCCTGCCCTCAAATATTAATCCTACTGTATTAAGGACATGCTGCATCAGACATCTTGCCTGCAGGTGGTTACCAATCCTCGGCAGTGGCAACAACACACACGGTGCTTGATAGATGAGAAAGGAGCGTCGAGAAATGACAAATAAAAAAAAAAAGTCACAAAATACATCTGGCAAGGGAACAAATGGATCATTCAACACAGAAGGCACCCAGTTATGTTACAGTATCATTTGGTACATAAGACGTTCAATTTCTTTAAAAGAAGAACGCTGATATAGTCAAAGTTCAACTGAGTTAAATTCACTTTATATGGCAGTGTCCGACACTGTATGTACAGTAGCTAAAACAACTATCTGGGCAGGTGGGGGGGTCGATCTGCTCAGAAATTTTACGTGTGACTAGTGACAGCCCCCATATACAAAAATTTTTCGTCCATGGTCTCAAATTGTTTCCCACAAAGAATGCACACTTAGTTTTTTTAGCTACTGTACCTAATAGACAAGGAAGGAGCATCAAGGAGTGACTGCTCATCTAATACATCAGTTACATACACCATGATGCCATAACAAGAACTTAAGTACATATTCATTTAACTCGGTTGCAGTACACATTGGACTGTGAGAATCAGTGCCATGCGTCACGTCAATTGCTTTGCTTACAATCTAATCAGTGTTTGAGTTTGCAATGCAATAATTAAATTGACATTATACCACTGGGACTGGCAATCACATTTCGTGCTGACTTAAGTCAAAGAGGAACAAGCTCCTTTCATACCCAGCCTGCCCCTGGTTCATCCACACCTCCACCATCCATCCAGCTTAACATTGCGACTTTCTCTAATGTTACCCACTTTCAGTATCTCGGCTCCCACCTGCCCACCACCACGGATATCGATGAAGAAATTCAACATCTGATCAGATGTGCATCTCAAGCCTTTGGCAGACTCTGTACCCTTGTCTTCAGCTGTAGGGAGCTGAAATTATCTAAAAAGTTGCATGTATATTGAACAGCGGTCCTCCCCACCCTGCTATATGGCAGTGAGACATGGGTGCACCTCAAGGCACTTGAAAACTTTTACGAACATAGTCTACGTTCCATCCTCCGAGTTCGCTGGGAAAACAAAAGAACAAATGCCAGTATTCTCACTGAGACCAACTGATGGAGCATCGAGGCTACTATTATCCATGAACTACTACATTGGACTGGCCCTGTTACCTGCATGGATGACAGTAGACTGCCAAAGCAGCTACTTAACAGTCACCTAACGAATAGTAAACATAACGCTGTTGGGCAACTGAAAAGGTATAAGGATAGTCTTAAGACAAACCTAAAACATGCCAAATCGACCCCCTCACCGTAACGCTTGGAGGAGCACCACACGAGAAGGTGCCAATACTTTCGAGCTAGCCCGACTGCTTACCAAGGGAGACGAACGTTAACACTGGGAAGACACTGCCACCGCCCCTCCCTCACTAGATGTAGCCCCCGCATGTGGAACATCTGTGAACGACCCTACCGGTCCCATATCGGCCTCTTTAGTCACCTTAAAACTCACAAACAAAGGTGATATCCTTAATAACTCGTATTATTGTATCATAGCTGGATGATCATCATACTCAATTCCGAGTGACAGCAAAGTAGTAGTAGTAGTAGAGTAGCAGAGACTGGGAGGAATGGGAATGACCAATCCAGAGGAGCTTGCTGCCACTGAACATCAGAACTCAAGTCAAGCTCACGGCAGCCCTCACTGAGCATATAATGGCAACAAGTGAGGTGGGTAGCAACGAACTAAATAATATTCAACAGTCCATTATGACAGATCGACAGCACACCCAAAGTGATAAACTGCAGCAACTGATGCTGCAAGTGCCAGAGAACTTGAAAAAAGAAAGTAGCTAAAACACAGGAGGTGGGCACCTCGAACTGGCTAACAACATTACCGATAAGGGCAAAAGGTTTGTCTTAATAAACAAGAATTCACAGATGTTATTTCTCTAAGGTATGGTAGGCCAGTAGAAGGTTTCCTTTCCCAATGTGTGTGTGGCTCATCCTATGACATGGAGTACGCCATGGTGTGCAAGAAAGGGGGTTTCATATGGATGAGGCATGATAAAGTAAGGGATCTCACAATAAATATGTTGAAGGAAATCTGCCATGATGTCAGGGTAGAACCGACCCTCCTTCATTGGACAGTGAGAATTTACATCACAGGACTTCAAACAGTGCTCGAAGATTTTGGATTTTCAATCCCGTGGACGCTGCACACAGGAGAAACGAGGATGACAAGATCAGGGCATATGGGGAGAGAATTCTGAATGTTGAACAAGACAGCCTCATTACTCTGGTGGGATGGGACCACGTGCAAGATGTTTTATGCCAGACTTGCGGTGTTATCTGAACAGAAGCAGCAGCCCAAAAGTTACGTTACAGCCTGGTTGAGATGTTGACTGTCCTTCTCTCTTCTTAGGTCTGCATTGCTTTGCCTCAGGGGAACGAGATCATCGGCCCCAAAGCCGACAACGGTCGCAGATATTGACTGTAACGCAACAGTAACTGAATGCCGCATTGATCTGCGGCTCAACTAACTCAACATTGCTAGGGTAACTACTTCTGTATTAGGATATTTAACCCTTAGGCCCCGGGTGACGTTCCAGAACGCGTGCCTATTCCCACCACTGTTTAAATGCCCACCGTGGGTTATCAGGTTCCAGTGTGACTATTTGCCTCTCACACCACTCGCTCAGCCACAGGGAAGCTTCCTGAACATAATTACCTACTTTTGTTTGTTTCATTTTCATTGTTTGTCCATTTTATCATTTTGTATCAAAGTAATATTGTTAAAAGTAGTGTAGTTGTATTGTAGTGTAGTATTACTGTAAAACAATGCTATGATTGTTATAAATGTATTTATTTGTGGAATTATTATTATTTTATGCATTACTTGCTCTACCAAACACAAAGACAGCCAGGCAGACTGGCAACCAACTGGTGAGTGTTGCCAAGCACTTTTTTATGAAAAATTATGCAAATAAAATATTCTAAATGAATTATTTATAGCAAATAATTAAGATCAGTACAGTCGACCCTCATTAATTCGGACCCCTTTAATCTGGATTTCGGATAATTCGGACAAAATCTGAACTTTTTTTTTTTATATAGATTTTTAAGAATATTACCTACGCGGACCTTAAGCTAAAATGCTGGTCCACCCACTGCTGGGATAAAACACCAGCATCTTTTGGTTAAATGTAACATCTCCACCACTAGTGTGGGGGGGATGCAACTTTTAGCTTCAGACATGAAAAATATTTACCATTTACTGCCAGTAAACAATGGAAACGTAAAATATGTACCAATTAGTAATGAAAAGTTGTGCAGTTCCTTCGGTAACTGAAGCTCACCAACTTACAATAGGCTAAATTACCTTATAACGTGTTTTCAGTAGTCTATGTTGAAGTTCTTAGCACAGGCTAACTTATCATATCATATATATGGTATCTCAGTTCTCATTGATCTACAAAAAATACCGGTAATGAAAACCTTTTCGATATTTCACACTTAATATAATACCCAGTAATCTACTTCAACCTCCGATTGTTTACAACGACGCATGATGCACCACACACCACCAGCTGTTGTGTATCAGCTAGATGGTACACGTGTTTTTCGAGTCGTTTTCAGTTAAAAAACTGTTACATCACATGTATATTTTACCTTAGCTGTGCCTGAATGAATATATTCTCGGAAATAAATAGTAGTTTTGCTGAAACGTGATGTATTTTAATGTAAAATAGGATAAAATACATGACGAAAACAAAAGACTTTACCTAACCTTCCGATGTTCGAGAGATGTTACTCGTTCTTTTAATAGTTTTTGGTTAAAATACTGTTATATTACAATGGTATTCTATTCATACTGTGCTTGATATAATGCATTCACGGAAATGTAATATTTTTGCTGAAATGACATACTTATTACAGTGGAAAGTGGGATAAAATCGTGACGAAAACAATGACTTTCGCTTTCTTTTGTTCAAAAGATGTTACCGTAATCGCTTTTCGATTGGTTTTCAGTTAAAAAACTGTTGTATTACAATAATATTCTCTCCTAATTGACTTGAATAAATACTACGATACCATATTTCTGAATATATTCCTTAAAATCCATCCAAATCATTTTCCTTGTCATCGTCTGCAGCACCAAACAGCTTCTCCCAGTCCTCTCATTGAACAGGGCTAGAGGGTACGTGTTTTTCGAATCGTTTTCAGTTAAAAAACTGGTACATCGCATGTATATTTTACCTAAACTGCGCCTGAATGAATATATTCTCGGAAGTAAATACTGTAGTAGTTTTGCTGAAACGTGATGTATTTCAATGTAAAATAGGATAAAATACATGACGAAAACAAAAGACTTTACCTAAGCTTCCGATGTTCTTGAGATGTTATTCGTTTTTTTAATAGTTCTCGGTTAAAATACTGTTATATTACAATGATATTCTATTCATACTGTGCTTGATATAATGCATTCACGGAAATGTAATATTTTTGCAGAAATGACGTACGTATTACAGTGGAAAGTGGGATAAAATCGTGACGAAAACAATGACTTTGAAATATAATGCAATATTAACCCCTAAATCGGTTAATTCGGACATTCGGCTAAAACGGACACCCTTCCCCCCCTATTAGTCCGAATTAACGAGGGTCGGCTGTAAATACATACATTATTGGCCACCTCGGACATAAAGGCGAACTAAAAATAGCTGCTAAGTGCATAAGGACCACGAACGTCAGCTGTCAAACCAATACTGTCTCCTTATCTCCCCCCCCCCCCTCCTCCCACCCTCTGCATGGCCAGGGAACTTTCTAGAGGGTCAATATATAGTTTTTCTTATTTATTTGTTATTTTTTTATCATTTAAAAAGGTTTCAAATTATTTTTTGAAAACTTGATTTTTCTCAATTTATCCCTGTAGGCGTGGGTTACTGCCTGGCAGCACTCTAACCCAGGGCTTAAGGGTTAATTTTAAGGTAATAAAATGGCAGTGAAGGTGTGGCTATTGTGGGAGGCTGGAGGCCATGTTTAGAAAAAAAGTAGTACCTGTAGTAGAAGTAGTGGTGGTGAATGGGTTATTACATCGTGGGGAGGGAGTGTGGCTGTCAGGAGAGTTGGCGATCCAGTTACAGTCTACTGCCTCCACAGTCCACACGTACATTGACTCCGCACGTACATTGGTCCCTCGGTTAACGAACACACTTCGTTTCACAGAGTCGTTCGTCAACCAAAAATTTCGTTAACCGAATCCATTGTTTCAATGGGTAATTGGGTAATTGGTCTCAGCTCACAGAAAAGTACTACAAAGTAAAAAAAAATGCAGTAAAGTACACTTACTTTGAGGTGTGTATGTAGAAGGCTCCTGGTTGATGATGATGATGGGAATTAGAAGTGGGGGGAGAAGAGAAGAAAGTGGGGATGGAGGAGAAATCACCTTTCAGGGGACCCATGCTTGATGCCGTCATGTCACCAATATAATTTTAAGTTCACTTGGTGTAATTCAAGATTATTTTATTTAAATCAACACAGCACTGCGCTATATATTATCAATATGTGAACTAAATATCAGAATGACCAATAATTTCAATGTAAAAATGCAAAAACATTCAAGACGCCAACAAAATAGATATTCACTCCACTGTAAACAGAGCCAAACTGACGCCTGGTGGCCGAGTCAAGCAGCTGATGGGCGCACAAAAAACTAGTTCCCTGTACTGCATATATTATCAATGTGTTAACTAAATTTTAAAATGACTAATAATTTTGATATAAAAAATGCAAAAATATTAAAGAGCACAACCTTCTTGATATTTACTCCACTGGAAACAAATGTAAACATAGAACAGATTACTGAATTAGCAGACTAGCCCATCAGCTGATGCTCACAACAAAACGTGTTGTTCGTAAGGATTTCGTTAATCGAAGTTTTGTTCGTTAACCGAATTGAAGATCCTTATGGAAGGTAATTCATTAACCGAAATTTCGTTAATCGAACTGTTTGTTAACGAGGGGCCGCTGTATTCACACCCATGCTCTGCATATTATATTTTCTTTATTTTTAAGCAACATTAAAGTGTACTATTGTAAGCATCTTCCCCCAGTCTCTTATAGTTTCATTACAAGTAACTAAGGCAGCATGCTATCTCACAGGCCTCCTCATCTCCATTTTTCCCTTTCTCAGTGAGTCAAGCTATTGCTAATCCAGATTTTGACCAAACGTTAAGTGAGAAAGGGTGACAGGGTTAAACAATTAGTATCGTCCAGTAAGAAGTATCCTGTGTGGACTGAGATGAGTATGATCGTCCCTCCTTAAGTCACCCTAAATTTGTTCTGAAATGTTCGAGAACCATCTAGCTATTAATATTAAAGTATTTGGCATCTCTCTCGGCGGCACTGTTACAAAAAAGGCAACCATTAGATTTGTGGAAAAATTATTTCAATGTTCTTTATACATATAGAAAAAAAAATTGAAAACTATAAAATGATAAATAAAAAGTGTGGAGATGTACAGTACTGTATGTATTCTGATTGGGGTGAGCTTACAGAAGGCAGTGAGAGACATGGTAGCAGTTGTAGTGGGCTGGAAGGAAATGCCGCTCTGTTATGATGTCACGGAACTTTTTGTTATTCTGCAAGACCTTTAAATGACAGGAGTATGCAATTTATATATGATTTCCTTATTTTTAAGGGGTTAGGAGCCTTCTTGGTTATGGCCGACCAGGGGGTGGACTGTTCCTAAGGGAAAGACTGGCAACCGTCTGCTGGTTAAGTAGATTCACTCTAAGCAAGGAATGCCTGTGTACATTGCAATATTTTATGGCATATACTGTAAGATGCACTTTTTTGTTTAAAAAACTGCTTGAAAAAATCAGCCTGCATCTTTTATGTGAAGTTATGGTATCCCATAAGCTAATGAATCCCCCAGTTGCTGTCGCCAATAGGCTAAATTCTACCTCACCCGACTCCAGAATTAAAAATATGTTATTGCTTACTTAAACACATTAATTCACTTCAGTAACCATTTTGAACTTTTACAAGAATTACAGTACTATCTATTCTATACCTGCAAAATTTATTTTTAAATCTACAAATACCTGATACAAATGGAGATTTACATATAACTTTCTTTTTACATTTGTGTCTGTTAACATCACTGGGGGCATTGTAGCCAGGTTAGACTCATCACTGTAGTAACCACCAGGCTACTGGGCCAAGCTTTGAGGTCTTATGGTTTTTCATCTCATATTTTTGGGTAGATATTTGTAACTTTCTTCACTTATTTTTCTCAGCTACATGCACATGCCATCCTACATAAATTCTGTGAAAAAGTAAACGAAAAAATTGTCCTAAACTTAAACACTTAGGGGGAATATACATTTTTTTGCACTCGTGTTGCTGGCTGTCTCACTGAGTGAGTGGGAGGAGGTGCAACGTGTTTTGGGGGGTGCAAGGGAATTGGCGGAGGTGGCATCTCTGTTGCTATGGTGATTCAGGGAGTATGTGCATATGACGACTGTGTTAAACTTTCATTTGGCTTTTATTTACTGATTTGGCAAAGCAATATTTTTGGGGTAACCTATTTATTGGATTATTTTTATTTATTCCTCACATTTACTGGTGCTGTATATATTATTTTAAGAAAACTTTGGTTACAGGAGGAAAATTCACTCAAGTTTTTTTCCTAAACACTCCCTGCTAAAATAGGGGGTGCCACAAAATATGGTAGTTATACCCCTAGAAAATATTACATTAATTTCTATTTCATTTCTCTTTATATTGAGAAACTAGACTACTCTTGTTATTCATTGTATCACCTTTTCACCTCCAATCCTCATCATTCCAGTTGTGGTTCATTCACTCTTTAACAGCTTCCCTTTCTTAAGCTTGCTGACAGCTTGTCTCACCTACTCCTCATGTGTTATTTTTTCCCTACCTTAGCTTTAACCTTACCCTTCTACTATTTCTTACTAAGGATAAGTCCACCAATTACTCATCTGTCACATTTAGCTTTTTTTTTTCCAGATGGCTGCACTTGATGGAAGTGATAGAAGAGTGGTTCTGAGTGAACATCTATCACATGTGTTTGGCTTTTCACTTTTGGGTGACTATTTGTACTGGACAGACTGGCAGAGGCGAAGTATCGAGAGAGTCAACAAGCTTAATGGTTAGTTGGTTGTGGTTTGTGAAGAGGTTGGATCTGTCACATGCACAAAATAAATACCTTTATGCTTGACCTGATAACAGTGGAAAAGTGCCAGTTGGTGGACATAATCAAGAATCTTATGAACATCACAGATTATCTATGGCTGAACAAATTACTTGAATATGGTCTTTACTGAAATACCCTATTGTCCAGATTATCAACACAGAATCTTGTCATTTGTGGTAGAATTGTGCAGAAACATTCTGACATACCAGTACTGAATGAAACTTTTTCTTTCCACCTAAATTTTCTTCACTTCTGACTTTATATACAGAAATTCAACTCCAAAGATGTTTTTTTTTTCTTTTCTTTTTTGAAGGTTTCAGTGATTTGTGTAAATATTTTCTTGCAGGTTTTGGCAATTTAATTTTTATTTATTTATTTATTTTTTATTTTATTTTTTATTTTTTTAAGACTGCTAGCTTATTCGCAATCAAAGATTTGCACTGTTTTTAATCTTGCCCATATGTAATGCAGTACAATTCTTTTTCTCCAACTCTTCCAGGTATCTGAAGTTTTGACCCCTTTGTCCCGTTCAATTAAAATTCTAGTTTAGTCCAACAATCTGAATGCAACCAAAGTCATTCAATCGCATGTCTGTCATCAATGGCACACTAACTGCTTTGTTTACATGTGTGCCAGGCTTTTTGGTTGGTGGAAGGTGTTGGTCTGTTAATTTCATGCTGTGATAAACAATAAAATTAATACATAGCATATCATGAATACAATAGCACATATTTTATGTACAAAAAATAGCTCCTTCCACACTCAAGCCGTCCTCTGGGAGATGCGACACAGTTCAGCCAGGCAGTCACCCAACTGACTTCAAGATACTCGTGTGTGCGTGCGTACATCGAGGGAGGGAGCACGGGTGAGACGGTGACGCAGTCCACTGCCTCCACACACATCTTCACTTACCATACTTACACACCCATGCTCTTCATTTTTCTTTTCTTATAGTTTTATATTTTATTTATTTCTACACCACATTTGAGTATTGTAATGATTATTTCACAACATTTATTGTTTCATTACTTGTAACTATGGCATCATACCATCTCACAGACCTCCTCATCCCCAGTTTTTCCCCTTCCCTGTGAGTCGTTATTGCTGAACCAATTTTTGACCTAACATTAACTATTGGATGTCCTTGTACAGTAGGCACATTCAGGTATCTGAATCATCATTGGTCCCAATGAGTTTGGGTAAAAGGAATTGTACTGTAGAAATTTTGGGGGGCAAACTATTTTTCATAGTAGTGGTTGTTTACACTGGTATTTGTCTATCCAGTTTTTAATAACTTTTTTTACTTATCCTCAGAGAGGCTCACAGAGGATTTTGGAAGAAGTTGGATTCTAAATTTGTATTTGAGTAAACTTTTCTTGTAATGCCTCACTTCTTAAGGGAGCTCCTCTCAAAATGGATGGCCCTTATTAAATAACTTCTAGGATAACCTGTCATTTTGTTTTCCACTGTTCCTTCTATTTGCCTTACCCATTCCTCTGTGTTCTCCTTAATATATTACTCCACTTTACTCCCACATTGTAGGCCGTTACCCTTTACCCCACATTACCTCTGTATACCTTCTTTCATCCTATTCTTTAGGGGGATCACCTCAGTGCACCCTTCACCCTCTTCATCACAGCATTTTACACTATCATCTCTCAGCCAATCAAAACCCTCAGTACACTTTCCTATTACTTGTCTCTTCCATTCTGATGATCCCAGATACAGGCTTCATGCAATCCATTTCTTTAGTTTGAATTTTAGAGCACTACTATATGCCATGTTTATGTCTCCCTGTCAAGTTGGAAAAGATTATAGAGTATATACAGTATAATACTATCCCTGAGTTCCTTATTTGCTTACATCCATCATTCTCTTCATGATAATCTCCACTTGTTCATGTATTATTCCTTTCCTGATTTTACTTCACTACTGATGAAGTCGACACAATTTATTAGCTGTTTTTGCATACTAAACAATGTTATTGTTTATCCCTTTCACTGTGCACTGCAATATGATTATTCCACAAACTGTGTCAAATTTCCAAAAACAAAAAATACCCAAATTCCCATTTCAAGTGCCTTATTTACATGAAATAAAAAGTAAAAAATTTTTAAGTGACAATAATTTTTCTTGAAAACCAGTACAGTAGAAAATGCTGATTTTTTGTGATATGGCCTGCACTGCAAATGTTGTTTTTGCTAATGCAATGATTCTTCAGGAACATATCTGTTGGCATTTGTAATTCATGGTTGTAGTTCTTAAACTGTTTTTACCACCAGTACAGTCAGCCAAAGGTAAAAGGTAGCATTTTTATAATAATAAACTATTCATCATTATTTTAAATCAAGAGAAGTTTCCAGATGTTGTATACTGTAATTGCTTAAATAATGAAGAAAATTTACTGTGAGAATCTTGTGGCAGCTGGAGTTGGAGTTGAGTTGCCAATTCATTAATATAGTTTTCTTCATTATTTAAGCAAATACATGAACATCTGGAAACATTTCAAGTATTGCCAGGTAAAATTGCAAGTATGAGACCCAGGTTGAGGTTGCTGGATCTTTAGCTTACTGTTCCTGTGTACAGGGTATCCATAAGAATTTTTACCAATAAAAATAGTTTTATATTCCATGAGCTAACACAGAATTGTGTGGGTTTTACACAAAGATGCAGAAACTCGTCAAGTTTTTGTGCTCACAAATTCAGCTTTCCTGTCTAATTTATTGTCCATGCACGCCACCAAGTCTCACTCGGTGTCAAAATTGCGCTGTTCACAGTGTTACAGAAAGTAAAATGTTGTTTTTAGTTTGCTGAATTCAAGTTTCCAGTTACTGTGCATAGTTACTATGCTACAATATTTCATTCTGGTGGATCCTGTCTGTAATCCCACCTGAATTTCCTTTGCACAATACTGCCTGGAAACTTGAATTCAGCAAACCAAAAACAACATTGTGCTCTGCAGCACTGTGAACAGCATCATTTTGACACTGAGCGGCACTCAGTGGCGTGCATGTCAATAAATTAGACAGGAAAGCTGGATCTGTGAGTGAAAACCACATGATTCTACCTGTGTTAGCTTATGAAATATATAATTTTGTTATTGGTAGAATTTCTGCCAGGCACCCTGGATAATGGGACATTAATACCCTTCATTCAGTCTTATGATACTTGCCAGATGACTTTTTATGTAACAATACACGTTTTCCACATCCATTCCATCTCAACTACCTTTAATAATTTGTGTTATCATACCTTCTATCTATTCATTTGTAATGCATTCCCCCCAGACTAATGTACTTTCTCTGTACTGTACAGTACAGCTACTCCTCGACTTATGACATACTCGACCTACGACCGCCTCGGTCGTACCAAAATTTTGTCAAATTACGTATATTCGAGTCCCAACATTATTGATTGCGCTGTGTACTGAAAAATTTTTTGTTTGTAATTCACTTTAAAATGGCTGGCAAGCTTAAAAGTGAGAGTTTTGTGGTGCTGAGAAGAAAAAGAGACACCCATTTTAGATTTTCTATGTATTATTTAAGCATTTTCGACTTACGACCTGAATTTGGGTCCCTAGTCCCGTCATAAGCCGAGGAGCAGCTGTATTATCAAAAATTGATTTAATTAGGATTATTTATAAGAAGTCATACTGACTTCATGTTTTATCTAAAATTTTGCTTGTCAGTGATGGCAGAAACAAAGCTTTTCATTCTTAACTTTTGGACATTTTAAGGGACTCAACGAGAAGCAATTGTGGAGCTGCTGCCAGACTTGATGGGACTTAAGGCAGTGAATGTTAGCAACAAAGCCGGCTCAAATCCATGTGGTACAAACAATGGTGGCTGTTCACACCTGTGTCTCAATAAACCTGCCAACTATACCTGTGGATGCCCTATTGGTATGTCTGGCATATTCTTAAGTACAGCATTTATGAATTGGCTGTTATTTTTTCTTTTTAATGATATGATATGGTAATTGGAATCCTAATTTTCTGGGAAGAAATAATTTTATAAAAAGCTATGTGTATTAGATCAAGAAAGGCATAATAATGTGATAAGAGTGGAATATAATTCTTGCACTTAACATCCAAAATATTAGTGGTGATCATAAGTACATTTTAACTTGGGAGACCATTTGCTTGACAGGTTATGAACTCACCCAGAATGAGAAACAATGCGTGGTACCTGAAGCTTTTCTGTTATACTCACGGAAGGAAGATATCCGGCGCATCTCTCTCCTCACTAGTCATAATGTTCCCATACCTGTCACTGGTATCCAGGAAGCCATGTAAGTCCACTCAGCTTTCTTTGGATTTCTCTGCCTTGATACTATGAACTAAAATTGTACTTGAATTGGATTCTCCAAGGTTAACAATTTGTGTGATTTTAATAAAATTTCTCATCCCTTATCCTTAATAACAAGAAATATAAAATCTAATTTCTTGGCAATTAGAAACTAGAGTGTTTCTAAGATTCCCTTGGAATAAAAAATGTGTCTTATGTAAACAGAAAACAGGTGTCACAGTAAACAAAGTTTAACTTTTGCATTTTCCTCTTTGTTATACCATGGCCCTTTAATTCTCGAATAATAAGCAGAGGAGTGCGATATACATTCTGGAATTTAGAAGATTTTGAATGCAGCTCGTAAAAATTTTATATCTCACTCGCCAGTTTCCTGATTCCCTCCACCGAGATGTATATTTTCTCTATCCTGTTTCAGAAACCTCACGAAATCTCATGTTGATGTTGTATATATATTTAAAATTACAAATGAATGCATTTGTTACTGTAAGATATATATACCTGCTTTTAGCTGAAACTTCTCAAGGTTAATTGTGAGTGATGTTGAAAGCTTCAACTATATTTGCTTTTAGTGAAATTGTTAAATAAGTTTAGTGCTGGGGTGAGCAATGGAGGTTAGAATCCTTTTTCCACCCCATGAGAGACTGGCGGCCAAACTGAAGTAAGTAATGGTTTTACAATCTTGTACATATTATCTTTTAATGCACAAGAGTTAAGTTGTTGTTCGGGAAAAATCAGTACATGTGTTTTTTTATGCTCTGGAAGGTTGATCGGTGAATCACTCTACCGCAGTTGTCTGGTTAAAACACCATTATGCTTGAATATTTTACTTTTGCATACTTTTAGAGCTTCTATTCTCATTATGGTTTACCTTTTGTGACGTGTACTGCTACACACACACACACTGTGCCTCTCTCTGTCTGAACTAGATTAGCATACCATTATTTGTCAACCACATCCTTAACAGTATCATATGCCTTTACTGTTAACACTTTCTGGGTCCCCTGAGATTTATTTAATTAGCATGTCACTCGCTCAATTCGGAACCCGTAGAATGACCATAAATTGCAGAGAAGATATAATTATTTCACCTAGTTCTATTCGTGGCCTAGGTATTGACAAATATTTGTTCAAATGATGCTCTCTCTCTCTCTCTCTCTCTCTCTCTCTCTCTCTCTCTCTCTCTCTCTCTCTCTCTCTCTCTCTCTCTCTCTCTCTCTCTCTCTCTCCCCTCCCCCTCTCTCTCTCTCTCTCTCCCCCTCCCCTCCCCCTCTCTCTCTCTCTCTCTCCCCCTCCCCTCCCCCTCTCTCTCTCTCCCCCTCCCCTCCCCCTCTCTCTCTCTCCCCCTCTCCCCTCCCCCTCTCTCTCCCCCCCCCCTCCCCTCCCCCCTCTCTCTCTCCCCCCCTCCCCCTCTCTCTCTCTCCCCTCACTCCCCCTCTCTCTCCCCCCCTCCCCTCCCCCCCTCTCTCTCCCCCCCTCCCCTCCCCCCCTCTCTCTCCCCCCCTCCCCTCCCCCCCTCTCTCTCTCCCCCCTCCCCTCCCCCCCTCTCTCTCTCCCCCCCTCCCCCTCTCTCTCTCCCCCCCGCCCCCCCTCTCTCCCACCCTCCCCCCTCTCTCTCCCCCCCTCCCCCTCTCTCTCTCTCCCCCTCCCCCTCTCTCTCCCCCCTCCCCCTCTCTCTCTCCCCCTCCCCCCTCTCTCTCTCCCCCTCCCCCCTCTCTCTCTCCCCCTCCCCCTCTCTCTCCCCCCTCCCCCCTCTCTCTCTCCCCCTCCCCTCCCCCCTCTCTCTCTCTCCCCTCCCCTCCCCCCTCTCTCTCCCCTCCCCCCTCTCTCTCTCCCCCCTCCCCTCCCCCTCTCTCTCTCCCCCCTCCCCTCCCCCTCTCTCTCTCTCCCCTCCCCCTCTCTCTCTCCCCCCTCCCCTCCCCCTCTCTCTCTCCCCCCTCCCCCCCCCTCTCTCTCTCCCCCCTCCCCTCCCCCTCTCTCTCTCCCCCTCCCCTCCCCCTCTCTCTCTCCCCCCTCCCCTCCCCCTCTCTCTCTCCCCCCTCCCCTCCCCCCTCCCTCTCTCCCCCCTCCCCTCCCCCTCTCTCTCTCCCCCCTCCCCTCCCCCCTCTCTCTCCCCCTCCCCCCCTCTCTCTCCCCCTCCCCTCCCCCCTCTCTCTCTCTCCCCCCTCCCCTCCCCCTCTCTCTCTCTCTCCCCCCTCCCCTCCCCCTCTCTCTCTCTCTCCCCCCTCCCCTCCCTCTCTCTCTCTCCCCCCTCCCCTCCCTCTCTCTCTCTCTCCCCCTCCCCCTCCCTCTCTTTCCCCCCTCCCCTCCCCCTCTCTTTCCCCCCTCCCCTCCCCCTCTCTTTCCCCCCTCCCCTCCCCCTCTCTTTCCCCCCTCCCCTCCCCCTCCCCCCCCCCCTCTCCCTCCCCCTCCCCTCCCCCTCTCTCTCTCTCCCCCCTCCCCTCCCCCCTCCCCTCCCCCTCTCTCTCTCTCCCCCTCCCCCTCTCTCTCTCTCCCCCTCCCCTCCCCCTCCCCCTCTCTCCCCCCTCC
The DNA here is from genome assembly GCA_958450375.1 of Homarus gammarus. Lineage (NCBI taxonomy): Eukaryota > Metazoa > Arthropoda > Malacostraca > Decapoda > Nephropidae > Homarus > Homarus gammarus. The sequence continues at coordinate 202,297 of CAUDMG010002736.1, read as the reverse complement.
CCTCCCCCTCTCTCTCTCTCTCTCTCTCCCCCTCCCCTCTCTCTCTCCCTCCCCTCTCTCTCTCTCTCTCTGCATGTCAGGTGTTGGGGAGTGCTTAGCAACACTCATTTCTGCTCCATCACTCTACTCACCCACACCTTATGTGATGTGTGGTTGAAGGGAAACAACTTTGCTCATTTATACTTTTCACAACCTCCCAAAAAATACTTTAGCTTTCGTGTTTATTCAAGACATCTTCAGGTCATGAGACCCACTAATCCCCCACCCAAGAATGAGTGACCTGACATTACATCAGGTCAGTTACATGAGACCACTAATACCCCATCCCACCCTACCTCTACCTGACATTGCATCAGGTCAGGTCAGTTACACAAGACCCACTAATCCCCCACAGCTCCAAGGGAGTTCTTTCCTCTAACACACGGCTTCATTAATTTCCATATCCTAAAGATTTTTAATTTTTAGATATATTAATTTAACCAAACTTTTAGATAAACTATTCTGGATTATTATAGGAAAGAAATTAAGTTTCTAACGTAATTAAAACTGTATTTACGGATTCCAGTAGTTTAGACTCGAGGAAAACATATTCAACATCCAGAAATTTTCTGGGGAATTGGGCTAGTGTGTGCGTGCGCGCAAGATGTCTAGTTTAGACAATTGGAAACTTTCCCCAGTAATCTGAAAAGATTCCAGAGATAAGGAGTTTTTCCGGGTTTGATAAAGTCGTCTGGTTACCCGGAAATCTCTCATCCCCTGAAGGGCTCTGCAACAATTGTTCTGGTTAATGGGGATATCACTGTACTGCTGTAATTTGGACACTTGTACGAAATAAAAAAATTAATTTTATTCAAACCTCGATAAATTAGGCTTCAATATATCGGAATTCGCTTATTCAGACTTTCTGAGGGGCTCTGGTCACCAGAAATCCAGAATTACCTCCAAGAATTTAAATACAGTACAGTCTCTCTTCGACTTATGACGGGGTTCCGTCCTGACGACCAGGTCGTAAGTTGAAAAGGTGAAAATAACATAGAAATTCTGAGATGAAATACAGTACTGAAAAATTAATAAAGTGCACTTACCTTCAATGTAGTCAGCTGAATGCACATGGGGCCTCTATAATTTTTTAATTAAGCATGGAGACTACAGTGGGGTATGCTATAACGAACGGATCCTACTACGAATATTCCTATAACGAACAGTTTTGCCTATAAAATTGAGAATGCTATAACGAACGAAACTCCTACAACGAACATTATTTAAAAAAACAAATTTTTTTTTTTTGTTTACTAATTTATTGTTTTTTTATTACAAGTATTAATGATATTGGTTATTTCAGGGGTTTAGATGCATATTTATGCATTTTTTTACAATTTTTACAATTTTATATTATATTTTTCAGTGTTAAGTGGTTGTATTTGGGGGCCTGGAATGGATTAATCCTATAACGAACGAATGCTATAACGAACAAGGTTCTAGAACCAATTAGATTCGTTTTAGCATACCCCACTGTACATTAATTGGATGAAACAGAGGAGAAGACAGGGCCGTCGTATATCTGGGTTTGCATAAGTCGAGGAGAGACTGTACATAGTTTAAGAAATAGGGAACATTAAAAAAACAATCTTATGAAAATAACAACACTTACTCACTGAATACTGTACAGTGGTCTAATCAGATTTGCTATCGGCCTTCTGAGAACTAAGACACTTGAGTATGTTAGCAGGCTGAGGCTGATCAGGTGTTGCCACATTCATCAGGTTTATTTATTTAATGAATCAAAATTATATTCTCATATGATTGGCCTTTTATAGTTTATGGATCATAAACAATATGTAATATGACTTGAAAACAAAAGGATAAGCTGTTAGCAATCCCACTTATCTGCAATTAATACTTTGACACCCCTATTTGATATTCGCAAGGCATACCACACTTATTTGCAAATGAAAATTTACAATGCCCTACAGTAATATTTCAAACCAGACAAGCTAGCTGTAGCTCTCATATTCCAACATAAGGCTTGGTTTACACGACCCCCCCCCACCTCCCCCCCCCCTCCCCCCCTCCTCCCCTTCCCCCCCTCCTCCCCCCCTCCCCCCCCTCCCCCCCCTCCCCCCCTCCTCCCCTCCCCCCCCTCCCCCCCCCCCCCCCCCCCCCCCCCCCCGTTGCTTCTTGTACAGACCCACGTGATTTAGAAATGAATGAAATTCAATAGGACAGAGAATGCACGTGAAAATTCACGTGCGATACATGCTCAACCCATGCCTGTATCTGAAAAAATACGCCGAGCATTTTTTTAATTCTCCATATGAAGCGTATATTATCAGTTGTGGTGCTTCTATGGTAGGGGCTGGAAGTGCCTGTGACTATTTTGGGTAAAATTTCAAATTATTAGACATGTACAAATACAGTAGGTCCTTGATAAATTGGAATAGTTGGGGCAGACCCCAGTCTGAACAATACGAAAGTCTGAAAAAAGTAAATAGTCATGCGCTGGTTAACGTCCTAGATACGTTCTTGGAAACGTGACGTTAACCGAAATGGACGTTGTCCGATCATCACATAAACTTTGTATCTATACTTACGTGTATGTGGAATACTATATACGTACATATACACTTTTACTCTTAAATCACTACTGTAATGTGATACAGGTGATTATTTTTTTTCTCTTGTGCAAAATTCATGACGTTTATATTTAAATTATTCACTGTTTTACAAGGATTCCAGCAACGCTGGGCAGTTGGGGGAGAGGGAGGGAGGGAAGGAGGGAGGGGGCGTGGGGGGAGGTGAGGTAGTACGTTTGACAGTTGGCACCGGCCCAAGGTCTAACGCGTGTACCTGTATATTTATCAGTTCTTAAGTGACTAAGCTTCTCTCTTATAAAAAGTCAGTGACATGACCTGGGTGTGCATGTAAATGGATGAAAATAATGAAGAAATTGATGTAAATCTACCCAAAAATACAGTTGAAAATCTTTTTTATAAAATGTACTGCAGTACTGTACACTAATGTATCGTACAACAATTTTTATCTCTTGAGCAAAATATATGACGTTTATATTCAAATTATTGGCTGTCTTGCAAGGATTCCAGCAATGCAAGTTATAATCTCCTAACTTTAGTTTGAGATATTATATAAGATAAAAACTGTAAGCCTAAAACCCTGGCTGGGGGGGGGGGGGGGAGGGACGGAGGGACCGACAGAGCCAGCCAGCCAGCCAGCGAGGGGGTGGGGGGTTGAGGTGATATGTTTGAAAGTTTGAGCCAAAGTTCTCTGTCTTTATTTAACAGTCCTACTAAGCTTCTCTCATTTTAAAATGCCAGTGCTATGACCTAGGAGAATATAATTAACATAGCTGGGATTCTTGTAAGATACTGATTTATTTGAATATAAACATAATTAAATTCGCACTAGGCATAACAATTTTAGTACCATAATCAAATTAGTACATGTGCACTCCAGCTTTGCACAAAGGTCATTTATTTCTTTTATGTTTCTTTTAGTATGGTGTGTGCAGTAAATGGATGAAAATAAATGAAGAAATTGATGTAAATCTACCCAAAAATACAAAAAACAAAAAAAATTTTTTTATAAAATGTACTACATTTTTTATATCTTGAGCAAAATATATGATGCTTATACATTAAAACCTCGATTAACCGACCCTCGATAACCGACTTTCGGATTAGCCGTCAGTCCCGAACCGACCCCCCCCCCCCCCCCCCCCCCCTTTTTTTTTTTTTTTTTTTTTTTTTTTTTTTTTTTTTTTTGTTACAGGAATTAGCCCACCCGGGCACAGGTCACTGACTCACATCGGTGCCTGGGGGGCGATAATGTAATAATATTAATGCTAATAATAATGATAGTAATAAAGAACCATAAATAAATGCAAAAATGAAAAAAAAAATCAAGAGTGAGAAACAATGTACCTGTATGTTTGTTGTGTTGTCAATAGTAAGAAAAACAATTGAGACCCTGCAATTGTGTGTAAATGAGGTAGAAACTCAGATCAGCAACTTGGGACTTGGTCACAATTTTCGTGATGCCATGTGTTCTTTGACTTTTCCATTTTTTATTCACGGTTTCTGTGCTGCTTCATATTTATTTACTAAAGTGGTTAATGTTTTAAAGCAAATTCTAATGAATAGCAAATGAACAAAAATGAATAGAGGGACTTAAATGAGGTAGGTTAGGGAAAGGTACTTGAAAATGTATGTTTTATTTCCGTAGACTTTATGTACTATTAACCGACCTTTGGATTATCCGTCGGCCCCTTCCCCCCATATGTGGTCGGTTAATCGAGGTTTTACTGTATTCAAATTAATCTCTGTCTTGCAAGGGTTTTAGCAATGCAAATTATATTATCCTAACTTTAGTCTGAGATATTATATGAAATAAACATAAAGAAATCAATCTTTTGTCTGGGAACACAAGGAGGGGGCGGGAGGTGAGGTGACAGTGTCTGGTGTTTGTTTGTTTATTTATTTGAGATAAGATTTGACAGTTGGCGCTGAAGGCCTGCGTGTTTATTTATCATTACTTAAGAGTGATTAAGCTCTTCTCATAATTTGCCACCCAAACGACCTGGGTGAATATAACTTACATTGGAGGGATTCTTGTAAGATAGTAATTTATTTGAATACCTGTATAAACAAGCTATATTTGGAATAAACATAAGAATTTTAGTACCATAATCATTTAGTACATGTACAATACAGGTTTGCACTTAGGTCCATTGTTACTGTACAATATTGACTAAATTCACTAGATTACATACGCCGGCAGCACAATCGATAAGAATACGTGATGCATACGTGACGGTGCCTGCTCTAGGGCCATTTAGGTTCGCTAGGTCCCATTATTTGAATGTTTTTTTTTTTTTTTCAATTTAAATTTTAATTGTTTATTCCTTGATAGAGGAAGCGGGATCCTAGTGCTGTCACTTGGTACCCCTGTACCATAACACCAGAAGCAACTGGCCAGTGTCACAAGTATATACAGTACAGTACAGTCATCCCTTGGTTAGCGCCTAATTGGGACCCCACCGATAACAAAAGTACAGAACCTATCGGATTTATTCTAATTGCTTCCAAGCACCCAACCCCCATTTTATGTCCATTTATACCCACTAAATACTGTATGGTAAATATCATTAACACACATAGGCATGGCTAGGTTTATTACAAAGTGATGAAAAGGGTACGCTCAATACTGTAGTCCACAAAACATGTAGCTATGCTTTTTTTTATTTGGTCCCCCATCATACGAGTCCATTTTCTCTCACATCAGGACACCTGAGTCCTCTGTTTTCTCTCTTAATCTTAGAGTGCACCAGAGACTTCCCTATACTTAGTAATGCCACAGAATTTGAAATTGCAACCCCAATTGCAACTGGGGTTGCAATTGTTGAGGCAACTAGGTATGTCTGATTACAGCAATATGTTATTGTCAATTTGTAGGTGAAAGATTTTATCCTCAATAGATGTAGGCTAACATTACACCTGGAGGCAAATGTTTAAAAATAGCCTAAGATAGGAAGCATATTCCTTTAACACACAATATCTGACCAGTATGGGGAGGATCATCGTGTCTCCGTCAGGGGGTCGTGGAGTGGTGATCTAGCAGGCGTCACGGATTTTTTTTGGGGGGGGGGGGGGCCACGGACGTAAATGCAATCGGACGTTGTTTGGTCGGACGTTAACCGGCGCATGACTGTATATGGAGGGGGGTGGAGATAAAGCTGCTTACCTGAACTGTTTAAAAAAATCATTTGGTGGTATGTTATTACTGCACTTCAACAACTAAGGTTCTTAAGTGTATAACAAGGTTATTAAAAGACTACAGTATTACAGTAAGTCCGCACTTAACGTTGTCCCACTTAATGTTGTTTCGGTACTACGTCGCTAAACTTTAGAGACTAAAAATTGGTTTAACGTCCCGGTGATCCGATACTACGTCGTTTTGCGTCGCCACGGACTACATTTTACGGTGCATCACCCTCTCTCATCTGGCCACACTATGCTGTCTCGGCTTAGCGCAGTCTCAGTGACTCGTCACCCTCCTCCTCCCCTCCCGCCATCCGCCTCCTCTGCTTTGCTACCCACGACACACTCGCTCAATCACCTCCGCCCATCAGTGAGTACATAGTTGTATATGTATGCATTATTTTCTATAGAAATAACAATGATTTTCTGCATATGTAATGTATTTCATGGGGCAAAGGGAGGCTCAGGAACTTAACTCCTGTATTTTATCTATTATGGGGAAAATTGATCCTCTTCACTTTGTTTTGTATAATGTTGCGTTTTTAGGAACGTAACCCCGACGTTGAGCTAGGACTCACTGTACATCAACAATAAAAAAATATGAAACGAAACTCTCGGGTTGAAAATCAAACATAAGTCTGGTTGTCAACAACTGTTTTCACCGAGATGGTTATTATTTACTGTAACATGTTAATGTGTAAGCTGTAATCGCCTTTAGAGTAATTAAGGGATAATGAGACCCATCACGTTGAACACGAACATTATAATTTGGTCAAACCTGTTGAATACAATTCCTTCTTAGAAATTCAAATAATAAATCATACGTAGGTAATCATACATAAATGTTTAGTGCACTACATATTACATAACAATCATAGCTATCTTAGTTGTGTAATTAGTCTAATCATAATGTCAATAAGGGGTACTTAATTTGCCATATTTCCATGCTGTCACAATGATAAGCAATACAATGGACACAGTCGGCCTGTGTAAACTTAAATGTTGGTTGAACTTACGTGCTAAAGTCCTCAAACCGAATGGGTTGGGTGTTTACCATATGATGGGAAGAGCTGAAGTGTTAAAGCAGCTCTATCAGGCCCTGCATCAGGTGTTTTATACCCAAACAACTCCTCCCTACTACCACACAAACACCATCCTTCACCCTGTCTCTCTCTCCACTAACTCAATACTCTATATACGGGCAGGCACGCCTAATAAAACATGACAAGACTTACAACATAACAATATTTATTTGAGTGTTATCCTACTGCTTGCGGTAACATAAGCAACCGCAGAATTTCTCTTGTGTATAAAGAGAGAACTATATTCTGTACAGTCTCATAAAGGTAAAAATAAGAACAAATAAGTGTAGAGGTATATTGTATGTGGAGGATGCATGTATATCTGGGAGCAGAGGGGAGGAGGGATAGGGTGGGTGGGTGGCTGTCTCCCCCTCTTTCCCCCCCAAGATCCTTTAAACACGTTTTTGCAATTTCTCCATAATTTTCAAATAATTTAGGTTCATTTGGTGCCAGGTTGATAAAATATTTTCTTAAAAGAATCAACTTTCCTGAAAAAAAAGAAAAGAATCCCACACTGAACACCATGAATCAATTGTTTACAAAGGCCACAATGTTTGGCTCAAACAACTGATAGGCTTAGCTGCTTACCAGAATGTCTGTCTTAAACACTTTTTCTTAGTAAATTAGTACCGTACAGTATTGTATTTATTATCACTTAATAAATACTATTGTAGTGTATTTATCAACACTTAGGTAATATTGTAGTGTTCAGTGTTGTGTATCTCCATATACCCTGGTTTATTCATTAATCAGTTGTCTGAGTGTACAAGTAGCCAAACTGAGCCATCATGTAGCGCTCAAAGGTAATAAATAACATTGTTAGGAAGGTATCTTCACTTAAAATATTGTACAGTGTGTTATAGTGACCTTATTGTAAGCTGGTCTGCTGAAAGCTCTCACATGAATGCATTCTGAGTGAAGACCTTCCAATACAGCTTATCCTTTTATTTTCAAGTCGTATTACAATTGCATATTGTATTTTTTATTTATTATTGAAGATTTTATCTTAACCCTCTCGGCCTCGATTTGAACATAAAAGGCGAAAAAACTTAGTCTCAACCTCGCGACGCCATCGTGGCATCTAATGGGCTGTATTTTCAAATGACTCAAAAACTATCCAGTGAAACTGACTGAACTATGGACGCCATTTGACAGACGTCGTTCTCTTTGTGTGGGCCTTATTACCTTCCCCTAGAATCTAGAGCTTAGATGGTCTTGGTCACCGTGTGAGTGGCGTCCCTCTGGCCATTAGAGTGAGAGGAGGGTGCACTGCTTGGCCCTTTAAATTATACCATGAGTTTTTGTGTTATATTATTTATCCTTATACCATGATATTCTACATGCTTTATTCTTTATTTTAATATATAATACATATCAATGAACACCATAATACTGTAAAGCCTCGAATAACGACGTTAATGTGTCCTCCAATTATTGCAGTGTCAGGTGAATCGTCGTATCCCGAATCATTAATTACCATTATAATAAAGCAATAATAATGAGATGCGTTCCTAAGTGTGACCTTTTCATATCTTTTGTGTGGCTTTTTACCCTCTTTCCCCCCAAAAAATACACTTAATGAAAATTGCCAACTATATTCTTTAAGTAACGTTTCTAAATGCACCTTATACAATATAAATGACTAATAATATGGTCACACAAGAGATGGGATGCCATTGTTTTCGTTAGTGTTTACAGCCGGGAGTCCGGGACGATGGTTCTACACGAGAAAATTAAGAAAATAAGACCGTGGTTGTAGCTGTAGTAAATTTAATGTAAAAAAATGAATATATGTTTTAAGTAACGTTATTTAATATTAATAAATGGAACAATCGAAGTAGCTAACCACTAATGGCAAAGAAAAAAGAGAGATAGATTGGGAACTCCAACATATACGTGCGCATTTAGGGATATCACGTCATTTATCTTTTTAAGAATATGTACAAAAGATTCATTATTGTTTATTACTGAATATGTATTTGATTGAATTAATCTTTATATACAGTAAGTCCCCAAGTTACGTACATAATGGGGACCAAAAGGTTGTACGTAACTCGAAATGTACGTAACTCGAAAATCCCCCAACCCTCTTCTTTTAGTTATAATCGTAGATTGCATTGGCACTGCAGATTTCACATGTTCCTTGATCTTTTCTTTGCCCTTATCAATTGTATTAACAGTTGACCGACTCAGGTTAAATTTGCGGGCAACATTGGTCAACTTTTCACCACTGTCAAGCAGTTTTATTATGTCCATTTTTACCTCTAGTGAGATTGCTTGACGTTTCGTAGCACTCCCACTGGCTTCACCACTCTTACGCTTTACACCAGTCATTGCACACAGAGTAAAGTGTACAAAATAGGGCAGAAATTCACAGGAGAAGTATGCACAATGACCACACGTGTTCGCACAATGACCACACGTGTTGCTTTGGTGCGTCTAGCGTGTCGTCTGCATGGTCAGTGATAGTGGCGGCGCGGCTGGCACACAAACTATACGCTCGCCCGCCAAATTTAAAAATTGCTCGCCCTTTTAAGACAATATTTTTGCAATTAAAGACTTCAGAAACGATGTACGTATCGGCCGTTTGTACGTAAGTCGGATGTATGTAACTCGGGGACGAACTGTATGTGAAATGAACAATACAATTCATTAATAATACGTAGAATATTAAAACACACAAGAGGATAAGAGACGACATTGTTGTCAGTGTTTACACCCGAAATGTCGGTTATCCACCTGAAACTGAAGAAAATAAGTTGTTATTGTAGTTAAATTAATGTAAAAAAATGTATGTTTTAATTAATGTTGTTTAATGTACAGTAGAATTAACCATTGATATTAAAGAAAAAGTGCGACAGTGGAATGCCAATGTATACGTGCGCACTCAAGGAAACAGTCATTTATCTTAAGAATATGTACAAAAGATTCATTATTGTTTATTACTAATTATGTATTTGATTGAATTAATGTTTATATATGTGAAATGAACAATGCAATTCATTAATAATACATAGAATATTAAAACACACACGAGGAGACAAGACAGCATTGTTTACTTGAGTGATGATGGTTCTACATAAGAAACTGAAGAAAATAAGGCCCTGGTTGTAGCTGTAGTGAACTTAATTAAAAAAAATTGAATACAGTGGGGTATGCTATAATGAACGGATCCTACTACGAATATTCCTATAACGAACAGTTTTACCTATAAAATTGAGAATACTATCACGAACGCAACTCCTACAACGAACGCGGATGAATACGGGACTATTTCGTCTGGCGCATGAATATTATTGTACCGCGACCCACAACAAGATCGTCAGGCGCCATCTTTGTCTCATTGTGTAGCCAGTGCACCACTGTTATTGTTGAAATTTCGTCTTTTGATGTGGAAATAGAATTATTTGTATAAATATTTTGTTATACAAGAGTATAATTGTAACAATGAATCATCCAAAGCGAGTGAGAAAGCTCATAACTCGTGAAACTAAGAAAGAAATCATAAAGAAATGTGAGAATGGAACAAGCATTGCAAAACTTAGTGATGAGTATGGGATGGCTAAGTCAACTATATGTACGATTTTGAAGAATAAAGAGGAGTTGAAAACTGTGCAAGTGGCTAAGGGAATCTCTAGGCTTAGCAAAGCAAGGTGTGACGTGATTGAGGGAACGGAAAATTTACTCTTCATGTGGATAAAGGAGAAAGAAATGGCAGGTGATAGCATTAGTGAAGCTATAATTTGTGAGAAGGCCAGACAGTTGTTTGAGGACCTCAAAGCCAAGACTCCCAGTGCAAGTGATAGTGATGTGCCAGTGTTTAGGGGTACCAAGGGGTGGTTTACTGGTTTCAGAAGGAGAAATAAGTTACATAGTGTTGAGACATGGTGATGCTGCTAGTGCAGATAAGGATGCTGCTAAGGAACACCATGACATTTTTTTTAATGTGATTCAAGAGGGAGGCTTTGTTTCTCAGCAGGTATTCAACTGTGATGAAACTGGACTTTTTTGGAAAAAAAATGCCGCGCCGTATATACATTACCAGGGAGGAAACTTCTGTCCCTGGCCATAAGCCAATGAAAGACAAGCTTACCCTCCTTCTTTGTGCTAATGCTTCTGGTGACTGCAAAATAAAGCCACTCCTTGTGTACTATGCAGAAAACCCCCAGAGCTTTAAAAAACATTAGGAAGACCCGCCTTGGTGTTATGTGGCGGTCAAACCCAAAGGCTTGGGTGACCAGGAGTTTATTCTCTGAGTGGGTAATTGAGGTGTTTGGACCCAGTGTTCGGGAATACCTCAGGGAGAATAATCTTCCACTGAAAGCTTTGTTGGTGATGGACAATGCACCAGCCCACCCTCCTAAATTGATGGTTGAATTACCAGTGGAGTTCAACTTCTTCACTGTGCACTTCTTGCCACCCAACACAACACCTCTCATCCAGCCCATGGATCAACAGGTAATTTCTAACTTTAAGAAGCTGTACACAAAGGCACTGTTTAGAAAATGTTTTGCGTCCACTTCTTCCAGTGATGTTAGTAAGGAATTTTGGAAGAATCACTTCAATATCGCAGATGCTGTGTTTTTAATTGCGTCAGCCTGGAAAGAGGTTACTATGAGGTGTCTTTGTGCTGCTTGGAGGCCATTGTGGCCTGAATGTGTGCTTCAAAGAGACTTTGAAGGCTTCGAAGAGTTAGAGGAAGAGGCTGTTGTACATGAAATTGTGTTTCTGGGCAATTCCATGGGCCTGGAAGTGGATGTTGAGGAGTTGGTGGAAGAGCACAGTAAGAAGCTGTCCACTGAGGAGCTGCTTGAGCTTCACAAAGAAGAAAATGACACTGAAGCGGAGCTTGACTTCTGAGGAGTCGGGAGGATGAGGAAAGCCGCATCATTCCTCCCAAAGATCTCAAGAATGCGTTCTTTTGCTGGAGCAAACTGTCTAAGTTTGCTGAGGATTATCATCCTGATGTTGGTTTTGTGCAAAAGGCCATCAGTGTGTTTAATGACAATGTGATGAACTACTTTTGGAAGGTCCAGAAATCAAGATTGAAGCAGTCAACCCTGGATTCCTTCTTTACAAAGGTAACTAAAGAACCAACAGACATGTGCCTGTAAGACAGTCACCAAAGAGGGCTAGGAAGGATGACTCCTCTCCTTCCACCTCTTCTCCATAATTCTCTCCTGCCCCCTCCCCCTCTGCCGCCTGTCCTGCATGCTGAACAACACTAAGGTAAGATAAAGTGCCGTATTTTTTACACTTTCCACAGAAAATTTTCCGTGTTAAGTGGTTGTATTTGGGGGCCTGGAACGGATTAATCCTATAACGAACGAGGTTCTAGAACCAATTAGATTTGTTATCTAATTGGTTCTAGAACCTCGTTCGTTATAGGATTAATCCGTTCCAGGCCCCCAAATACAACCACTTAACACGGAAAATTTTCTGTGGAAAGTGTAAAAAATACGGTACTTTATCTTACCTTAGTGTTGCTCAGCATGCAGGACACCTTGCTTTGCTAAGTCTAGAGATTCCCTTAGCTACTTGCACACTTTTTAACTCCTCTTTATTCTTCAAAATCGTACGTATAGTCGATTTAGCCATCCCATATTCATCACTAAGTTTCGCAATGCTTGTTCCATTCTCACGTTTATTTATAATTATTCCTAGTTTTAAGGGTTTTTAGTTTTCTCACTCGCTTTTGACGACTCATTGTTACAATTGTACACTTGTATAACGAAATAGTTATAAAAATAACACGAATTTCCACATCAAAAGACGAAATTTTAAGAAGTTCAGTGGTGCACTGACTACACAATGAACCAATATGGCGCCTAATGCTCTTGCTGTGAGCCGCCGTACAACGATATTCATGCGCAGGACGAAATAGTCCCATATTCATCTGCGTTCGTTGTAGGAGTTTCGTTCGTTATAGCATTCTCAATTTTATAGGTAAAACCGTTCGTTATAGGAATATTTGTAGTAGAATCTGTTCGTTATAGCTTACGGGATTTAGTTATTATTTATATGAAAATGTAATTTTTTTCTATTTATTATATTTTGGTCGTAAATACGAATGCAATAAGGACGTAAATTGAATTGGGTCCTAAATTAACTAGGGTTTTAAATATGAAAAGTTGTTGGTTGAACCTTTGTTATCGGAGGCTTTACTGTACTGTACAAGCTAAATGTGAATGGAAATCGAGATGTTACTGAACATTTTCCTACTTTTTCAACTTATACTAAAAAAAAGTGGCTTAAGTTTCAAGAATTTTAATTTTTTTGTGGTTTCATACAATTTTTCAGACAAATATATATTTTTTTCAAAGATTTTTCGGTAAAAACCTCCGAGGCTTAGGATAAGTTTTCAAGCACTTATGTGTCTCGGGCTCTGGGGTGTAGAGGGTTAATCACGATGACCCATTAACCATAAAAGGCCAATCATATGAAAATATAATACTGAATCAATAAATAAATAAACCTGATGAATGCGGCAACACCTGATCTGCTTGCTTACATATTATAATCAGTGTCTTAGTTCTTAGTAGGCCTATAGCAAATCTGATTAGACCCAGTCTCTATTTCAATTAATCCCATATGTTCTATTATTTCATTTACGCGTTTCTCGTTTTACACGGGCCTCCACGGGTTCAATTGACCGCGTAAATGAAGACCCAACTGTACCCTATTTCTGGGCTGTCACCACCAAGAAGGACTATAAAAAGTAAACAAATTTAAACAGTTTACTGAAAAATATTTAAGCATACAAAGTAATACAAAAGGGAAAAATAACACTTTTGTTACAATAAACAATATTATGTTAGCAGGTAAACATTTAAACTAAACACTTAAATAATATTACCTTGTCCCATACCCACATTACTAACAACACACATGGTAGAGGAGATACTGGATATATTTTCTTCCCTCATTACGTATCCAGCCTTCTTTCACTCTAGGGGAATATAGTTCCAACAGTCTTTCACTAAGGACACACACAGCAGTGGGATGCCACACTAAATATCACAGCCAAGTCCAAGAGAGGAACGGCCAACCTAGGCGAGCAGTAGTTAGTGGCCAACTGTCTTCACGCCGCACTCCCAGCTTCCCACCACACTTTGGAAGCGTCAACAGGGAGGATTCGGAGAGAGTTGAACCAGGGTTGTTCGCTGTCTCTGATTCGAGAATTGGATAGAGGGGCAAACGACTCCTTGGGTCATAACACAGTTACTGTACTGTACTTAGAAATGTTTAAATTTTGATTGGGGCAGATAACAGAAAAGTACCTTTTCCTTGTTTTTCTCCCCCCCCCCCCCAAGAGAAGTTCTCTCTCATAATTCCATAATTCCTAAAATCTCATATCTCGTAAGAACTAGAGCCCTAATTATTTCGAATTATGGTGATTTTACTGTAACCACAAATTTAATAATGTGAATTTGTGTTTTGCAAATTATTGCGACACCATTGTAGGGTGGTCGTCCAATTAAAGTGAACCAGTTTCAGGTTGGCAACACTGGGTTGGGGTTTGAGCGGGAGGAGGAAGCGGGGTGGCAGTTGGTGGCGCAGGTCCTTGGATTCAGTGCACTATGATCGTTGGTCGGTGCTGCAGCGTGTGTTTGCCGTGGAATAGGTTCTTCCCAAGACGCATCATTTCCCGGTTTGGTTAAATTCTGTGGCCTCCACGGTCTTCAGATTTGACAGCTACAAATTTCTTCTTATGGGGGTATCTGTAAGAGTAGGTGTATTCTCATCGATTCCACAATATTGATGACCTGAGGGCCAGAATTTGCCAGGAGGTTGATGCCATTTCTCCAGATGTGCTCCGTAGTCTTGCACATCTTTTGCCAACGACTGCACAGTGTATTGCAAAGACGGGTGGACATTTGGATGACATAACTTTCAAACATTAATAACTATTGTTTCTATAGGTTTTCAGAAACTTGCAAACTACTTAAAGATTTTGTCCATTTCATGAATTTTTATTTAATTTTCAACATGTTTCACTTTAATTGGACCACCCTGAATATTAGATATTTTTAAATTATAAATAAAAATTTTATGCTACTTGTAGCCACATTTTGTTAGTAAAATTAATGCACCATGTTGTTTCAGGGCCATTGACTTTGACAGTATTGATAATCGGCTGTATTGGACAGACATTTCTGTGAAGTCTATTTCTCGTGCCTTCATGAATGGGTCCCAAATGGAACCTGTGATAGAGTTTGGACTTGCGTATCCAGAGGGTATGGCTGTGGACTGGTTGGCCCGCAACATATACTGGGCAGATATGGGAAACAGCAGGTATGTTTTGAAGTAACATTTTAGGTTTTAAAAGCCTAATTTCTATAATTGAAATATATTATTCTTGTTAGTCAATTACTTCTTTCTGGTTAACTAGAATCATCATGGATTTTTTTTTTTTTTTCAATAAATTTATATGATTTTATTTGTATAAAGACACTGATTTCTAAAATAAGTTCACACTAGGTAGGTGTAAACCACAATTCCCACCAGTGTTAAAGAAACGAATGTAACCACTTCAAGAAAGTGAAAAATACTTACAGATACATAACAGTTCTGGATGATTTCTTCATAGTTTCCCTCCTTGTCTACTATGGTATTATATGCTGGTAATATATATGTACAGTAAAGCTTCGAATAACGATTGTAATCTGTCCTCCAATATTGCAGTGTAAGGTGAATCATCGTATCATGAATCATTAATTACCATTAAAATAAAGCAATAATAATGAGATGCGTTCCAATGTCTGACATTTTCATATCTTTTGTGTGGTTTTTACCCTCTTTTCCCCCAAGACAATAAAATTTATGAAGAATGCAAACTATATTCTTTAAATAATGTTTATGAATGCACCTTATACAATAT
The DNA here is from genome assembly GCA_958450375.1 of Homarus gammarus. Lineage (NCBI taxonomy): Eukaryota > Metazoa > Arthropoda > Malacostraca > Decapoda > Nephropidae > Homarus > Homarus gammarus. The sequence goes on along the minus strand of CAUDMG010002736.1, from coordinate 186,560 downwards.
AAATCAATAATAATATGGTCACATAAGAGGAGATGGGACGCCATTGTTTTCGTTAGTGTTTACACCCGTGACAATGGTTCTACATTGGTTTTAGCTGTAGTAAAATCAATGTAAAAAAAAATATATGTTTTAAGTGGATCAATAGAAGTAGCAAACCACTAATGGCAAAGAAAAAAGCGAGATGGTTTGGGAACGCCAACGTATGTAAGTAAGGAAACAGTGTCATTTATTTTATTTAGAATATGAACAAAAGATTCATTTTTGTTTATTACTGAATATGTATTTGATTGAATTAATGCTTATATATGTGAAATGAACAATGCAATTCATTAATAATACATAGAATATTAAAACACGCAAGAGGAGACGAGACAATTGTTTTCGTTGGTGTTTACACCCTTGGACGATGGTTCTGCAAGAAACTGAAGAAAATAAGACCCTGGTTGTGGCTGTAGTAAATTTAATGTAAAAAAAATGAATATATACGTTCTTAGTAACATTATATAATGTTAATAAATGGAACAATAGAAGTAGCTAACCACTGATGGTAAAGAAAAAAATAAGACTGAGAATGCCAACGTATATATTTGTGTATATGTGAAAACATATCATCGTTTCTCTACACATGAATATGAAAGCAACACTTATTTACTGTTCATTTATGTTTTAAATAAGATTTACGAATGTAAAACAAAAATTCCACTTGCCAATAGTGGTAAAGTCTAAAACATAAGGACAGCCAATGATGTTGTGTGAGTTTTTACCAAGATGACAAAGTCATCAGGTTCAACTCTGCTGAAGCTGTAGCTTTCCATAAAGATATCATAGCTGTTGCTGAAACTGATACTGAACCTGAAGTTGTTGTTGAAGCTGCTTATGATGCTGAAGTTGATGGTTTAGGCCTTTGAATAATAAAGCTGTCGAAAGAACCATTCACAGCTGCTTTCTTTTTTCACTATACATCTTTATGTAGAGGTCATTTGCATTTTTCACATCCCTGTTCATTTTAATGCTTCATTCTGTTCATGGATCTACTTCAGAAAATATGTTCATTGCTTGCTCCATATAATATCCACAGACCTCTCACCTTTTTCATATCGTTTTAACACATCTAGTTTCTCAACGAAGCTTATACACTTTCTTTTAGGTTTTTATCCAGCACTACCATCACTTGCTCTCTTGCTCATGTTGAATAGGAATGCAAAAATGCTGTAAGAAACCTGAGAAACTTTTTCTCCTTTCCCTGTGACTGTTTATACTAGAGATACTGGCGTCACCACTTGCAAGCCCGGCAGCCTCTGTGCACAAGCCGTGTTTTTTTTATTATTTGTTTAATGTATATCGAGATTTAGTTATTTATATGAAAATATAATTTTATTTATTTTATTCTATTTTCTTCGTAAATACGAAGAAAATCATGGTTTAAATTGAATTGGGTCCTAATTTAACCAGGGTCTTAAATATGAATCGTCATTAGTAGAACCGTCATTATCGGAGGCTTTCCTGTAGTCTTGGGACAAATCTGAAAAAGTGCCAAATCGACCCCTTTACTTGGGAGACGATTACTCCACACCACAACGCTTGGATGAGCACCACACAAGAAGGTGTCAATACTTTTGAGTTAGCCCGACTGCAAACCGAGGCAGACAAGCTTGAATGCCGGAAACATACTGCCGCTGCCCCTCCCACACTAGATGGAGTCAGCCACATGTGCAACATCTGTGAATGACCCTGCTGGTCCCATATCAGCCTCTTTAGTCACCTTAAAACTCACCACATAGGTAACATCCTTAATAACTCATTTCATTGTCTCATAGCTGGATGATCATCATACTCAATTCTGAGTGACAGCAAAGTAGTAGTAGGTGTGTGTGTAATAATAATGATAATAATAATAATTGACGGTTTATTGAAAAAGTTCTGCAGCCCGAAGGCTGAAAATATACATTGGACATACATGACTTATTACATACATTGACATTGGTGGTTAAACAAAAGCCTTCATTAATGAAAGGTAAAAGAACATACAGTGAACAAACAGATTAATGTTTACAATGGAGGTCACGTAGATCATGTGCACTGAGGTGTTGAACAGCAGACACGTAATGTAGTAACTCAGTCACAGATGGTGTTATGAGGGGCATCACGTGGTGCAGTAACTCAGTCACAGATGGTGTTATGAGGGGCATCACGTGGTGTAGTAACTCGGTCACAGATGGTGTTATGAGGGGCATCACGTGGTGTAGTAACTCAGTCACAGATGGTGTTATGAGGGGCATCACATGGTGTAGTAATTCCCTCACAGATGTTGTTATGAGGGGCATCACATGGTGTAGTAATTCCCTCACAGATGTTGTTATGAGGGGCATCACATGGTGTAGTAATTCCCTCACAGATGTTGTTATGAGGGGCATCACATGGTGTAGTAATTCCCTCACAGATGGTGTTATGAGGGGCATCACATGGTGTAGTAATTCCCTCACAGATGTTGTTATGAGGGGCATCACATGGTGTAGTAATTCCCTCACAGATTGTGTTATGAGGGGCATCACATGGTGTAGCAATTCCCTCACAGATGTTGTTATGAGGGGCATCACATGGTGTAGTAATTCCCTCACAGATGTTGTTATGAGGGGCATCACATGGTGTAGTAATTCCCTCACAGATGTTGTTATGAGGGGCATCACATGGTGTAGTAATTCCCTCACAGATGGTGTTATGAGAGGCATCACATGGTGTAGTAATTCCCTCACAGATGTTGTTATGAGGGGCATCACATGGTGTAGTAATTCCCTCACAGATGTTGTTATGAGGGGCATCACATGGTGTAGTAATTCCCTCACAGATGTTGTTATGAGGGGCATCACATGGTGTAGTAATTCCCTCACAGATGGTGTTATGAGGGGCATCACATGGTGTAGCAATTCCCTCACAGATGTTGTTATGAGGGGCATCACATGGTGTAGTAATTCCCTCACAGATGTTGTTATGAGGGGCATCACATGGTGTAGTAATTCCCTCACAGATTTTGTTATGAGGGGCATCACATGGTGTAGTAATTCCCTCACAGATGTTGTTATGAGGGGCATCACATGGTGTAGTAATTCCCTCATAGATGGTGTTATGAGGGGCATCACATGGTGTAGCAATTCCCTCACAGATATTGTTATGAGGGGCATCACATGGTGTAGTAATTCCCTCACAGATGTTGTTATGAGGGGCATCACATGGTGTAGTAATTCCCTCACAGATGTTGTTATGAGGGGCATCACATGGTGTAGTAATTCCCTCACAGATGTTGTTATGAGGGGCATCACATGGTGTAGTAATTCCCTCACAGATGGTGTTATGAGGGGCATCACATGGTGTAGTAATTCCCTCACAGATGTTGTTATGAGGGGCATCACATGGTGTAGTAATTCCCTCACAGATGGTGTTATGAGGGGTGTCACATGGTGTAGTAATTCCCTCACAGATGGTGTTATGAGGGGCATCACATGGTGTAGTAATTCCCTCACAGATGGTGTTATGAGGGACCTCACATGGTGTAGTAATTCCCTCACAGATGGTGTTATGAGGGGCATCACATGGTGTAGTAATTCCCTCAGATGGTGTTATGAGGGGCATCACATGGTGTAGTAATTCCCTCACAGATGGTGTTATGAGGATCCTCACATGATGCTGTAGCAACTCATTCACTATGTGGTGTCATAGCTTCATGGGTACACCATGTGGTCTGGTGTCCCGGGCCTCCCTATCGTGGATGGATTAACACACAGCTGGTGTTGTTAAGTCTCATGGGCAGTTATCACTGGGTACCTGGGACCTCACTGTGTGAAGGTTAGCTTGGGTACGTCTCAACTGTTACTGTTGAGTTGTTTTTCACTGACTTAAACTGTTTAACACTGGTTCCATTCCTTTCCTAAATGAAATAGTAACTTCTGGCGAGAATTTGCTGATATTCCGGTGGGGAGGAGAGGTTCAGGGGAGGGAGTTGGTATGGGCCAACTTAACAGTTGACCTGGCTGCTGCCAGAGCAACGCCAGGTACGTCTTGACCCTTCGGTGGTCAAAGATGAAGTGTGTGTGTGTGAATTTTAATGAAGGTTTGGATTTCTTCCAATGTTGACACAGAATTATAATTCCAGGATTGAAGTTGCAAGATTAGATGGGACATCCAGACGAGTCCTCTTGTGGCAGAACATCGCCAGCCCAAAATCACTAGCTCTAGATCCTGGTCAGGGCTTCATGTACTGGTAAGAATCAAAAGTTTGTGATACTACAACTCATTCCTTCACGAATTTCATTTTCATAGGAAGGCATCTTGGTAAAAGGAAGTGCCTGGTAGTAAATGTGAAGTCCAGAGTATAAAAACTATAATCACCCATTCACTCAGGTTTCAACTTAGTTTTTATCTGAATCTTTGGAAATGAAGGTAAAAGCTGTGGGTGATCATACATATTTTGAATCCCCATGAACTATGGTGACCAAATTTCTCAGAGTTTAAAGTGAGACATCTCATGAATAATAGTAATATCTCCGTCAGCTGGAATCCCTCAAACCCAGAAATCTCTGATAACCGGAATTGAAATTTGCTTGGAAAATCATTCCCAAAGCCGGAATTTTCCCAAAAATTACAGCTTTGGGAACAAATCTTCCAAGGTTGAAAATCAAGAGAAATTTCTGAAAATGTCTTGAATAAAGATGAAAGTTAAAGTATTTTTTGGGGGACCTGACCTGACTCAATGTCAGGTGGGGGTAGGGTGGGGGATTAGTAGTCTCATATTACTGACCTTTTGATGGAATGTCAGGTCATCTTTTCTTGGCTGGGGGATTAGTGGGTCTCATGACATGAAGATGTCTTGAATAAACACAAGCTAAAGTATTTTTAGGGAGATTGTGATAAGTATAAGTATAAATGAGCAAAGTTGTATCCCTTCAACATTACATTACATAACATTTTAAAATATGGAGTGAGAAAGCAGAAAGGTGTGGGTGATTAGAGAGATGGAGTGGTAAGGAGTGGTAACATGCACCAGTGTTGCCAAGTGATAAGCTCCTCAACAGCTGATCTTTTCATTCACCCCCATGCAGCCACACAACAAGACCCTCACTGGATGCTTGTTGTCTTAATTCCCGTGTGTGTGTGTCTGTACTCAAATGTACTAAGTTAATTATTAGAATTATTATGTCTGGTGCAAAGTAAGGGATGTTTAGGGGAAAAACTAAGCTCCATCTTTTATAATCCTTGAGCAAGTTAATCTCCCCTCCTGGGAGAAGGGTCCGTTGGGGGGTAAAAATGACCCACCCCCCCCCCCCCCATTGTGTCTACTGTACTGTTTATTTGTTTTTCAATAATTAGTACAGATACATTACTGTAACAATCTGTGCTTATTAATATCTGTACAATTCGGTACAGTACTATGTACAGTATATACCTCAGGTCAAAGACCCACTAATTCCCCTCTGTGTGTGCGTGTGCTCAAATGTACTAAGTTAATTACTAAAATAATTAATCTTATTGGAAACGTTTGGTGGAGAATTTAATAAGGATCATTATGGTTTCAAATTCATCTCCCCATCACAATTAGCCACTACTGAGTGAGGAAGGGGGGGGGGGGGGGGAGACTGACCACGTGACCCTACCCTCTACCACACACCCAGCACATCTGCATGTCTGTGACTGCTTGGTCCCTACTACTGTACATACACTACATAACATTAAATAAATGCTACATACAGTATTTTGTGCATTAATTTTGCTATATCTACAACCATCGTTATTCGAGACTTTAATGTACACCAAAATCAATACCCACTCATTTTATCCCAAACTATGCAAATAGGAGTGAACTCGTAACTGGTTTTAAATTAGACAAATTTAGATTTAGGCTCGAAATAGGTAAACATTGGTTTGGAAATAGAGTAGTGGATAAGTGGAACAAGTTACATTAACTCGAATGCACTGGATAGCCTCAAACATAAGTTGGACGGGTATATGAGCGTTAGGGGTTGGGTGTAAGTAGGACTGCCCAGAATGGGCCAATAGAGCCGCTGCAGTTTCCTCCATTCTTCTGTTCTTATGTTCTTGAATATTAATGGATAATTGCTTTGGAAAAATCCCTAAATGGCAACTGGAAGCTGACGAGAGAATCAGTCCTGTCCATATGGTGTTCTGAGATACCGACTGCACCCCTCCTTCAACAAGAGATCACTACACATATGTGTATATGTAGGATCATGAAACACAAGTCAACTTGTGGCATGATGGATGACTCATTAATGAGTAATACAGGTTGACAATCTTTTATCTGGCATATCGAAAAGCTCTGAAAACCGAAAGTTTTTTCGCGTTGCATCACTGTGAAATCGAACATGACTTGGACCTGACACTACCGAGCGCTTGACCCACGCCGGGCAACGGGTGTGAGTGAGGCGTCACTTGTGTCTCAGTGATGCTACTAGTCACACATTTGTGTCTGCTGTTCTTATATTTTTATGTAATTTTGTTTAATTTCACTGAAAATGCCAAAAAGAGCTTCAGATACCCCTATGGGTAACAGTGAGAAGAAAAGGAAGCGTCGCTCATTATCGATAGCACAGAAAGTGGAGTTGTTACAGAAGCTTGATCGTGGTGTACCTGTGCGGCATCTTAATGAAAAATATGGTGTGGGAACTACCACCGTATATGACTTAAAGAAATAGAAAGACAAGTTGTTGAAGTTTTACACTGACAGTGATGACCCAAAAGTAATGAAAAACACAAACATTGCATAGGGCAAAAAATGAAGATCTTGACCGCGTGCTGATTGAGTGGATTCGACAACGAAGAAGTGAACGTATGCCACTGACTGGTTTGCTGGTCATGAAACAACCTAAAATATACCATGAATTGAACATTGATGGTGATTGTGAATATTCAGAAGGTTGGCTGCAGAAATTTAAGAAATGTCATGATATAAAATATCTGAAAATCTGTGGTGAAAAAGCTTCTGCTGATCATGAAACAGCTGAAAATTACATTGACGAATTTGCCAAAATTATATCTGATGAAAACCTTAGCCCTGAACAAATTTACAATGCTGATGAAACAGCTCTGTACTGGCGCTACGTTCCTAGAAAAACGTTAACAACGGCTGATGAGAGAGCACCAACAGGTGTTAAGGATGCTAAGGACAGGTTGACTGTTCTTGGGTGTGCCAATGCTGCAGGCACACACAAGTTAAAGTTGGCAGTGATTGGAAAAAGCCGACGACCAAGATGTCTGAAAGGTGTACAGCTGTGTTTGCCCAGGTGTGGTTTCTTGAGTAACACGGTCATATCACAGGGTTAACTCAAATACTTTGGCCGTCGGCTCTCCTGGGTCAGGTCTTACTCTCACTGTAGGGTGTGTCAACCTATGTGGGTTACCACATGGGCATCTACTTATTGTTATGTGTTGTATTTCTCTGGGCTGTAAGCTGTGGTCTGATAAACAGTCATTACACCTCCAACACCCACTCCAGCATTTATTATATGATATTGTCTCGTATGATAAGCCTCTTGTGGCGTATGTTTTATCATTGATAATAATAAAGGCTCCCGGGTCTTCTGTGGTGGAGGTTTAGAACTGACCTCACACCCTCCAAAAAGGTTCATGCCTCTCCCCTACTCCTCCCATGCCTGATATTCCCACTGTAAAATGTTTTACTTTGTTTTTTATATTAAACAATAAAGATGTGCTTACTGTAATAAATTGTGCTTATTAATCCCGGTACCCTACATATACAATATAGCACAGTACATTACTTTTTATAATGTATCAGTACTGTAATAATTAAATAAAAGACAATGGTAAATTTGCCAATGGCTAAGCTTACCCGCCATCTACCCTCCCATTGGAGTAGTCTGGGTAAAAAAATTGCTTTATTATTTGGCTTGTCATGTAATTTTGATGTCAAATTAATAATTATACATCGTATTTTATTCTAATGTGTTTAATATTTTATATTAACCATGATAAAACACACCATAAGAGGCTGATCATTGGTGAAAAGGGGAGTGCCAGCCTCCCTGCCTTCCCCCCCCGCCTCCACCTTGCCTCCCTGCCTTCCCCCCCCGCCTCCACCTTGCCTCCCTGCCTTCCCCCCCCGCCTCCACCTTGCCTCCCTGCCTTCCCCCCCCCGCCTCCACCTTGCCTCCCTGCCTTCCCCCCCCCGCCTCCACCTTGCCTCCCTGCCTTCCCCCCCCCGCCTCCACCTTGCCTCCCTGCCTTCCCCCCCCGCCTCCACCTTGCCTCCCCGCCTGCCCCCCCCCGCCTGCCCCCCTGCCTCCCCGCCTGCCTCCCTGCCTGCCCCCCTGCCTGCCCCCCTGCCTGCCCCCCTGCCACCACCTTGCCTCTCCCCTGCCTCCACCTTGCCTCTCCCCTGCCTCCCCCCTGCCTCTCCCCTGCCTCCCCCCTGCCTCTCCCCTGCCTCCCCCCTGCCTCTCCGCTGCCTCCCCCCTGCCTCTCCCCTGCCTCTCCCCTGCCTCCCCCCTGCCTCTCCCCTGCCTCCCCCCTGCCTCCCCCCTGCCTCTCCCCTGCCTCTCCCCTGCCTCCCCCCTGCCTCCACCTTGCCTCTCCCCTGCCTCCCCCCTGCCTCCACCTTGCCTCTCCCCTGCCTCCACCTTGCCTCTCCCCTGCCTCCCCCCTGCCTCCACCTTGCCTCTCCCCTGCCTCACCTTGCCTCTCCCCTGCCTCCCTGCCTCCCCCCTGCCTCCCCGCCTCCCCCCCTGCTTCCCCCCTGCCTCCCTGCTTCCCCCTTGCCTCCTTGCCTCCCTACCTCCCCCTGCCTCCCTGGTTAATTTAGGACCTAATTGAATTTAAACCATTATTTTCTTTGTATTTACGACAAAACTAGAATAAAAATAAATAAAATTATATTTTCATCTAAAAATTAAAATTAAATTAATTTAGATAATTTATAAGAGATTGACCCAACTGAGCTAATCATGGGTCTTGCTGGGTTATTAGGTATTGTGTATGCATCTATGTCTAAGCCTTGTGTTCCAAACTGTCCAGAAAGATTCACCAAAGCAATCCAAGCCCTTAAGAAAAATAAGGATCTACATGTTACTAAAGCAGATAAAACCAACACAGTAGTGATTTTAAACAAAGATGATTATATTTTTAAAATGAATGACCTTTTATGTGATGCTGTAACATATTCTAAACTTATAAATAATCCTCTCAACACAGTTAACACCCAGTTCAACAAAAAACTGAAGTCTCTATTCATAGGCAAAGCTACTCTCATTAAACATCTTACTTCAACGTCCCCTCCACTGCCATACATGTACGGTGTAATCAAGACCCACAAGCCTAATAACCCAGCAAGACCCATCATTAACTCAGTTGGGTCAATCTCTTATAAACTATCTAAATGGTTAGTTTCTTTACTAAATCCCCTAGTTGGCAACATTTCTAACTCTAATATCAAGAATAATATGGATCTGGTTGATAAACTCAATAACTTACACATTAATTATGATTTTAAACTGGTCAGTTTTGATGTAACATCACTCTTTACAAAGGTCCCAGTTGATGATTTACTAGAGTTCCTCATAGATTCCCTGGATAATATTTCACTGCCCGTCTCGAAAGACGACTTCATCAAACTCATCAAACTTTGTATTAAGAATTGTAAATTTGAATTCAATGGAGAATATTATGCTCAAAAATTTGGTATGGCAATGGGTAATCCACTCTCGCCTGTATTAAGCAACCTATATATGGAATTCTTTGAAAAGAAACTATTAAGTAATATTTTACCACCTTCAGCAGTCTGGTTTAGATATGTTGATGATGTATTATGTCTCTGGCCATGTAATGAGGACCTAAAACTTTCCTGCCACAACTTAACAACTTAGCTCCCTCGATCAAATTCACTGGAATTAGAGCATGACTGTAAATTGCCATTCCTAGACTGTCTGATCCACAGAATAGGTAACACTTTTAAGTTCAGTATTTATAGGAAACCTACTAATGTGTGTTCATGCTTTCATTATTATTCTGCCCACCATAATAGAGTCAAACAGTCAGTATTTTCATTAATGTTTTTATATGCTTTGAGAATTTGCAGTCCGGAATTCATTGATGAGGAATATAAATATATTTATAATATTTGCTTGAACCTTAAGTACCCTAGATCTTTTATAGACAAATGCCTTAACATTACTAAGAAATCTTTTTATAGAACTGATCCCAAGCCCACCCATTACCATAAGAATCTCCTAGTATTACCATTTCACAAAAATTTCTCTCAAATTCCTTTACAACTAAAAACCTGGAACGTCAATGTGGCATTTAAAAACTCATGCACTGTAAAACAAATGTAATCAAGAACTCCCCCAACAATGCAGGCGGCTGCATTTACAAGGTTCCTTGCAAGGAATGTAATATGTTCTACTTAGGCCAGTCAGGTAAAGATCTTGAACAACAATGACGGCCAAACACCAACTGAGAGCGCTACGGCGTGTATGCTGTGCACCACGAGGCGGCCCAGCCCATGCCATGCTGTCGTACGGGACGGAAACGGTTCGGTACGAGAAAATACGTACGGAATTTGAATCATTTTTGGTACGACTGCAGCAGTCGTATGTCGAGTAGGTCGTAAGTCGAGGAGTACCTGTATTCCCCGACAGAGATAGTGCCACTGCGATTGCAGGTTACCCATTTCAGGGAGAAGCTGTGACAGTCAATTTTATACACTTTATACCTAACTTGAGCAAAGCTGGGCAATTTTGCTAGATTGTATATAATTCATTGTAAACTGCATGTTTCATGAGTTTTGTCAACCATGAATAAACACTTGCATAACACAATATCTGTGGATGTGTTACTAAAATTAAGTAGCGTGGGGCTCAGGGCCCCATACGTCAGATTATTAGGAAAATAAAAAGTCATAGTTACACGTAAAGAATATTGGAAAATTTAAAGTACAAACTGTAGAGGATAATAGCTAGTCATTGAAGGCTAAATGAAACTTAGATCAATCAATGATAAAATAAAATTCATTTTATGTTAAATATTTTCACCTGCCAAAGTAAACCAGAGATTGGATCAGTGACATTCTAGATCCTTGTGCAAGGTGACGGTAGATTGTCCTCACAATAATGGGAAGTGAAATTATTTATGTCAGCATGACACAAGAACACTGACTATGCTCAATTCCATCACTGAAAACTGGTTAAACAAGATTTCAGGGATTTTTTTAAGTAATAATGATTATATCCTCTAATGGAGCCTTGTATCCTTTATTGGAGCCTTGTATCCTTTAATGGAGCCTTGTATCCTTTAATGGAGCCTTGTATCCTTTAATGGAGCCTTGTATCCTTTAATGGAGCCTGGTATCCTTTATTGGAGCCTGGTATCCTTTATTGGAGCCTTGTACCCTTTAATGGAGCCTTGTATCCTTTAATGGAGCCTTGCATCCTTTAATGGAGCCTGGTATCCTTTAATGGAGCCTGGTATCCTTTATTGTATCCTTTATTGGAGCCTTGTATCCTTTAATGGAGCCTTGTATCCTTTAATGGAGCCTTGTATCCTTTATTGGAGCCTTGTATCCTTTATTGGAGCCTTGTATCCTTTATTGGAGCCTTGTATCCTTTAATGGAGCCTTGTATCCTTTAATGGAGCCTTGTATCCTTTAATGGAGCCTTGTATCCTTTATTGGAGCCCTGTATCCTTTATTGGAGCCTGGTATCCTTTAATGGAGCCTTGTATCCTTTAATGGAGCCTTGTATCCTTTAATGGAGCCTGGTTTCCTTTATTGGAGCCTGGTATCCTTTAATGGAGCCTGGTATCCTTTATTGGAGCCCTGTATCCTTTAATGGAGCCTTGTATCCTTTGTTGGAGCCTTGTATCCTTTGTTGGAGCCTTGTATCCTTTATTGGAGCCTTGTATCCTTTATTGGAGCCTGGTATCCTTTATTGGAGCCTGGTATCCTTTATTGGAGCCTGGTATCCTTTATTGGAGCCTGGTATCCTTTAATGGAGCCTTGTATCCTTTGTTGGAGCCTTGTATCCTTTAATGGAGCCTTGTATCCTTTAATGGAGCCTTGTATCCTCTATTGGAGCCTGGTATCCTCTATTGGAGCCTGGTATCCTCTATTGGAGCCTGGTATCCTTTATTGGAGCCTTGTATCCTTTAATGGAGCCTTGTATCCTTTAATGGAGCCTTGTATCCTTTAATGGAGCCTTGTATCCTCTATTGGAGCCTGGTATCCTCTATTGGAGCCTTGTATCCTTTATTGGAGCCTTGTATCCTTTATTGGAGCCTTGTATCCTTTAATGGAGCCTTGTATCCTCTAATGGAGCCTTGTATCCTTTATTGGAGCCTTGTATCCTCTAATGGAGCCTTGTATCCTCTAATGGAGCCTTGTATCCTCTAATGGAGCCTTGTATCCTTTAATGGAGCCTTGTATCCTTTAATGGAGCCTTATATCCTTTGTTGGAGCCTTGTATCCTTTAATGGAGCCTTGTATCCTTTAATGGAGCCTTGTATCCTTTATTGGAGCCTTGTATCCTTTGTTGGAGCCCTGTATCCTTTGTTGGAGCCTTGTATCCTTTGTTGGAGCCTTGTATCCTTTAATGGAGCCTTGTACCCTTTATTGGAGCCTTGTATCCTCTAATGGAGCCTTGTATCCTTTATTGGAGCCTTGTATCCTTTAATGGAGCCTTGTATCCTTTATTGGAGCCTTGTATCCCTTATTGGAGCCTTGTATCCTTTAATGGAGCCTTGTATCCTTTGTTGGAGCCTTGAATCCTTTAATGGAGCCTTGTACCCTTTATTGGAGCCTTGTATCCTCTAATGGAGCCTTGTATCCTTTAATGGAGCCTTGTATCCTCTAATGGAGCCTTGTATCCTCTAATGGAGCCTTGTATCCTCTAATGGAGCCTTGTATCCTCTAATGGAGCCTTGTATCCTTTATTGGAGCCTTGTATCCTTTATTGGAGCCTTGTATCCTTTATTGGAGCCTTGTACCCTTTATTGGAGCCTTGTATCCTGTATTGTAGGCTTGTATCCTTTATTGGAGCCTTGTATCATTTATTGGAGCCTTCTGTCCTATTTTGTAGGCTTGTATCCTTTATTGGAGCCTTGTATCATTTATTGGAGCCTTCTTTCCTATATTGTAGGCTTGTATCCTTTATTGGAGCCTGATGACAGGCAAAAATATCAATATTAAATTTTCATTGCCCGAGATAATGTGATAATTTTCAATGCAGGTCAGAATGGGGAGAGGAGCCAAGTATATCACATGCCCATCTAGATGCCTCTCGTCCGTCTGTTATTGTCACAGAAATGGGTCGAGCAAATGGCCTTACCATTGACTTTAAAGATAGTCGATTGTATTGGACAGATATCGACTATTATAAGATAGAGAGCAGTGATTTGAATGGTCTCAACAGAGAGGTAAGAAGACATGTGATTCTAGAGTGGATATGCATGACTTTCAAAAATTTTATCTGTGAAAGTAGCTTTTGGGTAAATGTTAGGAGAATGCAAAAATGGCCTGGGGCTTGGTGTCTACAGGCCCCAAGATGCTTGTATACATGATGGCTTTACTGCACTAAACATCATGTCATACGGAAAATCTTGACCTACCTATTTTTAACGTTTATAAATATTAATTTTTTATTTTTTTTATTTTTTTTTTTTTTTCAGCAAGCTCTTGCATTTCATCTGGTACAGTACAATGACATAAGTATAATATAGGCCAGTAAAAGTGCCAGGTACTGGATCATTTTGAAAGCCTTTTGCATGAGTATACTGTGTTAAAGTATTTTATTGAAATATAAATATTCTGTTTACTTTTCTTGTTATTTTTATTAATTAATGTGAGTCCAAAATTTCCAGGTTATTGTTAAAGATTTGCCACAGCCATATGGTCTAACATTATATGAGGATTATGTTTATTGGGCTGATTGGAAGACTGGAACTATTGAACGTGCTAACAAGAGCAAAGGAGAAAACAGAACAAGAATACAGGTTTGTAAATGCAATTTTACTTAAAGCTTGTAATTTTCTTTGAATTTAAACTT